>CM070531.1:44647596-45190096 GCA_036346145.1 Olyra latifolia
AATAACAGTACCTGCTACAGCTGAAAATATATCGTAGCAATTGATGTCAGGGTTGCTGCATATTTGGTATAGAATCTTATGTGCAACTGGCCTGTCATGTAGCAGAAACATTCATAGCCGTCAAAACATTCATAGCAGAAACATTCATAGCCGTCAAACCCCCCACTCACACCAACAGCAGAAGAGGTATCCTTAGAGGCTAGGACAGAAGAAGTTGGCAGGATGGCTGTTGAAAGTGGCTCACCAGCAGTAGCATTTTCACTCTCAGCCACATTTAAGTCAAACATGTTGCTGCTTGTTTTCTGTGATGATGCTAACGTTGACTTCTTTCCTTCAAAAGTTCGCCGAGGAAAGGCTGGCCGGAAAGCACTGATGGCAGCAGAACCTTTCCATCCCAGTTCACCTTCAAACCGGAGTCGAGCTGGAAACACAGATGAGACTCTTGAAGCAGCCACAGCAATAGGCGTCGATAAATTAATAGAATTACTACGAATGGACTTTGTATGACAATCAGTTTCCTCAATGCACTGATTTTCATTAAGATCTAGGTCTCCCAGTTCTGTATTCTGTTTATGTTTTCTACTGAAAGGGCCACTGTCATCCGTGATGGCCGAGCCATCCTCCTTAAGAGATGAGGAACTTCCTGAATCATCTCCTGTAGTGGAGGATTTATTATCATTTAATTCATTAACAGGTGGCTCAGGCTGACGACGGGAATTTTTTTTTTGAGAAGATATAAGTACACCCGTTGTGTATGTCAGTGAAGCCTAATGACATGAGATTATATATTTTCTATATAATCATGTCATTATTAAATTTTTGACTTACAATCTGTTGTACCGTGACCATTCCTTTCATCTTTATATATATATATATATATATAAATATATAATTTTCTCAATATCTCTTCTGGTTAGTTTATTCTATTAACTTTGCTATGCTTTTATTCCGCTTGCTTAACATGACATCATGTGTTGCCCTTTTTCAAGTACATGATGTTTCAACAAAACAAATGGAACACTTAATGCTTGCTATTTATGTTTTCAGGCTCTGCTACAAGTACATGATGCTGCTATTTAAAAAAAAAACACGTAAATGGCCATAAACCAACATCCAGCAGTAACCAGTTTCTTTTTTTCCTTTTTTTTTTTAACTTTGAGCAATTTTTTTTGCTATAGTGAAATGATATAAGATTTGTTCATATACAAATCAGGTATAATATTAACTTTGTGGATTATTTCTTATACCTTAATTCAATTGCTTCCTTGTGGATATTTGGACTTGCAGTAATATATACCTTGATCTAAGTCTTATTTATAATTTCTATTATCTTATTAATTAACTTTAACTTTTATTTTTTAATGCAAGTTTTCTTTAGGCTAGACGTGTATAACCCTTTCTTAACTCTTTATAACTCCTTAAAGATGAAGAACGTGCATTCCACGTGCCCATTTACGAGTAAAAGCATCTATTGGTGTTTTTCAATGTTACATAAAAACAGAAATACTGGTATCATTTCGGCGGGAGTTTACACAGTTTATTAAGTAACCCAGCAGAGAAGTTGAACTAGGCTGTTGTTGTAAGTAAAAAAAAAAAAACCCTGCTTGCAAGACTTAAATTAGATTTTTTTTCTGTCCTGGCGATGGCCTTTTCTGCTTTGGATATAATCTGTGGCATAACTTGTTTTGTAAAAAATTCATCTTTCCTGTCCAGGCTGAGAAGAAAACCGGATCTTTTGGGGTGAGCGAGGTATGGTTCCGGCGAGTTATTTCAATTTGCATAATTTACCATTCAATTTTTCTTTTGCATAATTAATTGACCTCCTTCTGCTTTCTGCCATGAAGTAAGATGTGCAGTTGAATTCAGATTCTAACCACAAACGTGTACATGACAACTCATGCTTCCAATTTGTTAAATTTTGAGTTTTGACGAGTAAAAGCATCTATTGGTGTTTTTCAATGTTACATAAAAACAGAAATACTGGTAGTATCATTTCGGCGGGAGTTTACACAGCTTATTAAGTAACCCAGCAGCCGAGTTGAACTAGGCTGTTGTTGTAAATAAAAAAAAAGAATACCCTGCTTGCAAGACTTAAATTAGATTTTTTTTTTGTCCTGGCGATGCATAGCCTTTTCTGCTTTGGATATAATCTGTGGCATAATTTGTTTTGTAAAAAATTCGTATTTCCTGTCCAGGCTTCTACATCTTGCACTGCTGGCATTCAATGCTACAACACTGCAGATCTTGTCATGTCTAACAGAAGAAAGATTCAATTTTTGCAAGGAAAGAGTATGCACGAGCTGTCATTTTAGTGGCCAGTCAGGTCAGCCTTTATCATCATTAACAGAAATAGAAATTCTATAAATGAAACTGATATGATGGTAATCATTTTATTGATTTCTTTGAACTTGACTGCCTCTAGATGGTGTTAGATATATGTATATATGGGCTTTAGGCCCTTACCTGTTATATTTAGGCTTTCCTCTTAGCACACTGTCATTGGAGAAAAAGCAATAACAACCATTGGCACACTGTCATTGGAGAAAAAGCAATCGCTGAAATGGTTGAATAGAGAGAGAGTTTCTATCTTACCTAGACTCTGCTGCAGTAAGGACTGCTTGGGGTGTTGTCGTTTGTCATATATAAGGTGCACTTTCCTTGCATTGCAATAGTCAGCTAGCTCTATAAGGTCAAACAAAAGAAAGTCTCTCACCATGCAAAGCCAGCAACTCGCTTATTTTGCCATATTCCATGCATGGTAAATCCCTCATTAGCTCATCGTCCAACAATGATGATCCACAAAACGATCGTACCCCTAGCCTATTAGCCAGATCATTACCAATACTATGATGCACAAAATTCTTTGAAGTGGGATCAGCATTCATCCAAGGTGCGTCATTTTCTTTGATGGAACTGCATAAAGATAAGGGTGATATTTTATAGTGGAGTCAAAAGCAAGTGCCTGTGGAGGCACAAATCTATCCCCTATATAAACCCATGGGAGTCCATTCAGATTCTCTTCTAGGACAGCATCGATGGTTGTGTCTTCAGAAAACACTTTGAGTTTATCATAAGACTAGGAAAGCTCAACTAACTGGGAACATAAAATGTTCACATTTGGTGAGTCTAACCAACCAAGTTTTTTTTTGCAGATAAATAGAACAATCATCAATAAGAATTCGCATTTTTGATGAAACAAGCCACATCTGTGATTTCGGCCTTGTTATGATTGGAGGTGATACATGATCTTCAGATACAAACCATGGAAGTCCTTTAAGCGGTGGTGAAACATGGACTGGATACCAAGAAATGTTTTTCAGCTCTGACCAAAACTCATCTTCGAACATAAGAAAACAAAGTACCCCGATAGAAAGAAAATGGGAGGTGGCTATCAGCTGGGCTATCAATGATGGTGGTATCTCATTTAGTTATTAGATTTTGGTGCCAATTGATTGCTTATTGTAAACGGGTTTAGAAAACAGAAGTGTTGGAGGAGGTCCTAGATGCAGGCAACTGCACTGATGTAATGTTATTTGATTGTGTTCTCTGTTTCTACAGACTTCCAAGTAAAAAGGTCAAAACTGTTTTACCACTGACGGTGTGTTCTTAGGACAGACTAACAATACATTGTTTTATTAATATGAATGGTAACATAATATTGTTGGGAATCCTTACTAGATTGTATTGCTTAATATTAAAATGTTGTTTATTTATATTTTAGCTAACAATTGTTTACTTGGTGCTACCTTTTATTAAAGAATCCTGAATATTTCATATTTAGATACATAATATAGGTTTCCCACTCTATCATAAGATGTTTTGAAGGTATCTCTAATAGATTTTTCAGTTCAGTTTTCAATTCTCAATCTGTCAAGTATATGCCTTCAAACAGAAGTACATTGAAATGCAGCGAGTGTCATATATCACATATATGTCCATTGTTAGCATGCACCTTCTCAGTGTCCTTTATGTTGAGAAATATTAGATTACCTATTGTCCTGACATAGATCCTACCATAATTTGCAGTTAGTGGGTTACTATTAACCATCTATACTTCCAGTGTCAATACCTCTCTCTATTATAGCAGAACGGTGAGTAATCCATTACTTTGTCACAGAACACACAATTATTTTTTGTATATTGTGCATAAGTTGTTGATGAATTATGTTGGAGATTTGTTTTGTATTTCGCATGGGAAGTACATTCTGATAAATGCCTTTATAACAAAGATAGAAATCTTGTTGCAACTCCGGCTAAAGGAGTTGGAACCTTAGTTTCATAACAACTTCAAGTTAGGTTAGTGTTGGTCATATTTTTATCAAAATAATGGTGGCGTTCAACTGATTAGTGTCATGGGATATATGTTGAATTTACTTGTTGTAGCATCAATACCACAAAGGGACCTTTTGTATAATGGATCAGCCTCAAAGCAAAGGGAAAAAAGGTATTTAAAACAACAACCGAAGTGCATCTACATGATCTGAACATATATATTTTACTATCCCTCTTTATTATAATACCATGAATAAGGGTATATTTTATATATCAATGCAGTTCAGTTTGGACATAATGTACCAAAGCGGTCTCGCCGTGATATTAATACACATATAAATGCAAATATACCGTTGTGTATTCGCGAGACTGGACATTCGCCAAATCAAATTGACTTCGGAGATGAAAATGTGCCATCAAGTTTTAAATCTTCTTTTGATGTGAACAGCACACTGACATCAAATCAAATCACTACGCAAGTTGAATGTTCAAATGGTGAGTATTTTGGTAAACCGAGTTAAATTAGAATTTGTTCTTAACTGTTTTATAAATTATTACAAATTAATATCAAAAACAACCTTTTTGATGTCGCTTATAACTGTTATATAGCAAGAAAACGACCTCTCCAAACATCAAGCTGTGCAAACATTATGACTGAGCAGTCACAAGAACAAATTGAGTTAAGGCAGGAACGTGATAAAATTCGATGGCAAAATTTAACCTCAAAACAAAGAGAAGATAGAAATGCTCGTCAAAGAGCAACGAGGCAAAATCAATCACCAGAAGTTAGGCAAAAGGTCAACGCTTCAAGGAGATTGGCTAGATAAAATCAACCTTCGGAAGTGAGGGCGGTGATCAACGCTTCAAGGAGATTGGCTAAACAAAATCAACCTGACGAGGTGAGGGCGGAGATCAACGCCTCAAGGAGATTAGCCAGACGAAACCAACCTGACGAGGTGAGGGCAGAGATCAATGCTTGTCGAAGATCAACTAGACATAGTCTTTCACATGAGGAAAGACATGCACTTTTAGATCATAGAAATAACATGTATGCATCTAGAAGAGATACCCCATGCTCGGAGTCAATTGCCATGCAGTGCCCAGGTGTTGCCAATGATGTTGTCCCTTCAATCAATAGTCAATCAACCATTGAATAATATACTGATCAGACAACACAACAATCTATTTTACAATATAAGGGCCTCGTCTTTATTCGAATTGTTTCTTTAAAATCATAAAAAAATATATCTTATGGAATTCAATCCTTTGTGAAATAGGCAACGGTAAAACCATCAATGACGATGTTTTAAATGAGGAGAATTATGTTTTTGATCACGAAGGTATTTTTGATATCACATGTTTCATCATTCTTATATTTACAACAAAAAATACCATAAGCTTATTCAAAACTCTTAAACCATTTCAGCTAATACCGGCTGCAGTGATGTTGAGATGATTACTTGATCCATATGATCATGTGTATAGTAACTTACCTCAGAGCACTAACGTGCTAAAGCCCGAGCCCAACTGTCAGAAGTGTCATGCAAAAATGTTTCAGTACGAGCCCAAGGGCTTCTGCTGTCGAGATGGAAAGATCAGTCTTGTGAACGCGGAACCAATACCAGATCTTGTTAGACTTTGGACGACCTCAGATCCAGATGCGGTTTATTTTCGAGAGAATATTAGATATTTTAATGGGCATTTTTCATTCACCACACTTGGTGTCAGCCTAGACGAAGCCTATGCAAACATGAGGTCTGGTACATACACATTTCGTGCACATGGCCAGATTTATCATAATGTACACTCCTTCGGTCATAGGGATTCTGGTCCGGAGCATCTCGAGCTGTACTTCTATGACAATGATCCCACGCTAAGCCATCGATTTCATCGGTCTCCTAATTTGGACCAGAATGTAATAAGGAATCTTGTCAACATTCTAAGTGGCAACCCGTACTCTCAAACCTTCAAGAACCTTGGGCAGGTAGAATACCTCGAAGACTATCGTATCACCCTGAACCTCGATGCTAGGTTGGACCAAAGGACATACAATATACCGATAACTTCTGAGGTTGCCGCCATATGGGTCGAGGGTAATGAGGCTCGCTTGGGATTTAACCCTAGTGTTATTCTGTATGGAAACAACAATACACGTCACACTATTCAGCCACATTTTAGTTGTTACGGTCCATTGTCATACCCTCTTTTTTTCCCCAAGGGTGAACTTGGTTGGCATCCAGATATCCCAAAGGTTGGTTTCAGTACAGACCAGGTGGCCGCAAATCGTGGGGATCACGAAGATGAAGAAGGTTAGCCAACTATGCATAATATATATGATTAGTTAATTAAACTTAGAATAAAACTTCTAAGATGTTACGGTTTTTGCAGGCACCAATAGTCATTGTGTAACAGCTAGAGAATATTACTGCTACAAGTTTCAGATGCGTCAAGATATATTCAACCCTATACTCTTCGAGACACGCCTTCTGCAGCAGTTTGCAGTTGATATGTACATCAAAATAGAGACTGCGCGACTAGAGTACATCAGATTTAACCAAAAGAACATAAGGGCCGATCTATATCAGGGCTTGCTCGATAGCATCGGTATAGGCGAGGTTCGTGCTGGGGCGGTTGGGAGAAGGATTGTGCTCCCGCCGTCATTCATTGGGGGAGGTCGTGACATGAAGCGTCGTTTCCTGGATGCAATGGCTCGTTCGTATACGGCAAGCCGACGATTTCGACAATGACTTGCAACCCGTCTTTGGCAGGAGATAATGGACAATCTTATGCCGGGTCAGAGACCACAGGATCGTCCTGATCTCGTCGTACGCGTGTTCAGGGCAAAGCTAGAGGATCTTAAGAAGCAACTCTTTGAGAAGCACATTATTGGGAAGGTTATTGCTTATGTGTATGTGGTCGAGTTTCAAAAAAGGGGCCTTCCACATGCACATTTCCTCCTCATCATGAACGGCAAATATAAACTAACATGTCCGGAACAATATGACTGTATCATCTCGGCTGAGTTGCCTAATAAGACCAAGTACCCAGAGTTATATAGGATGGTTGTGACGCACATGATGCATGGCCCTTGCGGAGTTCTAAATATGAACAATGTCTGCATGAGAAATGGTCAGTGCAAGTGCCATTACCCGCGCCCTTTTAATCCTGAGACCATCCAAGGCAAAGACTCTTACGCTTTATATAGAAGACGTAATGATGGGTCTAAAGTGAAGGTTCGGAAGGCCGAACTCTCAAATAGATGGGTGGTGCCATACAATCCTTACCTTCTCAGGATGTTTGATTGCCACATTAATGTTGAGGTCTGTTCTAGCATTAAGGCTGTCAAATATCTATTCAAGTACATATACAAGGAACATGATCGAGCTTCTGTTTCTCTCGATGAAGTTGAAAGCAACGAAACAATTGATGAGATCAAGCAGTATAGGGATGCTAGGTGGGTCACCCCTCGGAAGCCCTTTGGAGGATATTTGGGTTCGATCTAAGCAAGATATCTCCGCCCGTGAAACAGATGCAGCTCCACCTCCCTAATATGCACATGGTCTGCTTCCATGCAGGACATGACCTTCGTAATGTCGTTGACAGACAAAGCTCGAGAGGACCATGTTGTGAGATTTTTGAAGCAAATATGCAACATGAATGGGCTCGAGGCATCCTCTACAGAGATTTTCCCGCCGCTTTTACTCGCAAACAAGTGGCATGGACTGCAAGACGTGGAAGCCAAGGAAGAGAGGACACAAATCAGAGGATTGTGTCACCGACCCAGCTAAAGGGAACGGTACTACCTAAGGATACTTGCTAAACCATGTTGCCGCCCAACCTCATTCGAACACCTGAGGACGGTGGATGGTGTGATATGCCCTTCTTTTCGCGAGGCTGCAGAAATGAGAGGCCTCATCGAGGCGGACAACACCATAGATGAGTGTCTAAGCGAAGCTGAGATGTTCCAGATGCCATGTTCCCTACGGAGGCTATTTGCAACCATATTAGTTTTCTGTGAGCCCAGCAACGTCCGTGAGCTATGGAACAATCATCTAGATGGAATGTCGGAGGACTATCAGCGTTCCCACTCCTCCACACATACGATCTAGCAAATGGTCCTTCTTGATATCCGTCGTATGCTTCGGGCAATGGGAAAGAACATAGAAACATTTCCTCTTCCTAGAATTGATGAGTCGTACGACCACATGGGAGGGGATCCACAAGAGATCGTTGATGAGATGAACGTTGGGGTAGAGCATGAGCACCTTGCTATTTCAGAGTCTCTCAACCCAGAGCAGAGATCTGCATACGATCGGATTATGTCAGCAGTTCAAAGTGGTCATGGAGGTGTGTTCTTCGTGGATGGCCCAGGAGGCACAGGAAAAACTTTTTTGTACAAGGCATTACTTGCCAAGATTCGCTCCCAGGAAAGATAGCCATCGCAACAAGCGATGTCCGAGTCGCCGCATCCATCATGCCCGGTGGAAGAACCGCACACTCGAGGTTTAAGATTCCGCTGAACCCTGATAATGGTGCCATGTGCACTTTTACCAAGCAAAGTGGGATCGCTAAACTCCTTCAAAGATCGTCTCTTATCATCTCTACTATTCTAAATTGTCTTATGGTGGTGGTGGTGGTGAGTTCACCAACTAAGAATCCTGGCCGTTCGCGTGCATTCCAGCGGTGGAGATCAACAAACAGCCACCACAGGGAGATTCTTTGCCGTTAATTACGCGTACTGCTAATTAATGCGCGTAATTAATACGTGTATCGCTAATTATGTATACCGCTAATTACGTGTACTGCTAATTACGCGTACTGCTAATTAATGTGCGTAATTAATACATGTATCGCTAATTACGTGTACCGCTAATTACGCGTACCGCTAATTGCGCGTACTGCTTCCTATCGGAGCTCTGCCGCTGGCCCCCGACGGCTCCCCTTCGTGAGAGAAGTGTTGCCGTCGCCCAACATTGGAGCTGTCGCTATTTCTCCGTGCTGCCATCGCCGTCCCCACCGCCCCTAGACCTCCACGACAGCGTCGTGACTCAGATCCGCCGGCGCTGCCTACCACTCTCCCCTCTCGTGACTACGACGCCGTTGCTGTCTCCGTCGCCCAACGGCGGAGCTGTCACCATCTCTCCGCGCTGTTGTCGCCCCCAATGACGTGGCGGATCCATCCCGGCGACATCGGGGTACGGCCGCCCTCTGCTCCCTCCATCCCCCGCTTTTGCCAAATGCATAGAGGAAGAATTTTATTTTAGAAATTGTAATGTTACCATGTCCAGAACCGCCACCGCCGCCTCTCGTTGCACCCGCCAGCCTCCAGAACCGCCACCGCCACCTCCCGCAAGACACCGCCGGCTCAGAACTGCCGCCACCGCCACTCTCTCAACACCCATCGGCCTCGGGAAGACAGAACCGCCGCCTCCGCCTCCCTCAACACCCACCGGCCTCGGGAAGACAGGAACCGCCGCCGCCGCCGCCTCCCTCAACACCCGCCGGCCTCAGGAACCCCCGCCGCCGCACCTTTTCTCCTCCTCTCCACCTCCAAGGTTTCTCACGACGGCGCGGCCTCCACCTCCACCCTAAAAAGGATCGAAACTCTACAAGGTCCGTATCCTCTGAATCTGTGTTTCAATTTGTGAGTCGCCGACTAGGTTGTCCACAACAGTATGTTCGATGACAAAGTTCTCAATCTTTTTGAGTGACTGAAAAGTTACAAGAATATCATGTTAGAGGAAGTTGTTGCAACGATATGTGCAAGAAAAATATGAAATTTGAATCGAACCTAAATTATGGGAATAAAACAGTCTATTATGTATATACGGTACCTCAATAGCAATATCAGTTGGTGTCAGCTTAGAGACATCATCATGACCAAAGAAGATGTTATTCCATGGAAGGAACACACATAACAAATTTTATCAAGTGTCAGCAAGGAACAATCTGTGATCAATGATCACATAGCTAGGCATATATTCTCTAGATAGCAAGCTCTGACATCTGCATCATGGTAAAACTGGTTTGAGCTACAATATTCTTCTGAAACTATTCCGCCATCCATTCTCATTGCTTTATATAAAAGTATACAGCTCTTCTCAGTGTCCATAAAAATGTGTTTGACAAGCTCTGGACCAAAAATTGACATATATTTAAATCATTTTTTTCAAGTGACCTCTTACTTATATTTAAATCATTGTTTTCAAATGATCTCTTACTTGTTGCTAATTTAAAGGTGCCTTCCGGCTTTATTAGTTTGGATGTTGTTTCTCTTATGCAAAGGTGGTTTCTTTGTGTCTGAGCGAATGTTATCATTCATTCTAGCATCCAAGCATATTATATTTTTAGATGATGGAGGACGGAGGCTGATCTTGTCTAAAGCTCAAAGAGCAGTCGGTCAGTCACTACGTGGTTCCTAAAGCTGGAGTGGCAATACTCTTTGGCCATGTGTATGCAAGTCCATTTCCCTGTCTGTAGGGTCAGATAGTTCAACTTAATCTTTTTTGTGTTAAATTCAATAGCATAAATCTTTAGGTAATTGGCAAACAATCACTGATTGACGTGTTTTTGATTGTCCTTTTTCAATATGTTAAATCACATATTCACATAGGGCCAGATGTACCTTGCTTGAATCTGACCACTAGATTTTCACATGGCGCTTAGAAATGCAATATTTAATTAACTCATGTCCAGAAATGCACCCATTGAAAAGTTGGTCTAAATTAAATGCGGCATATGCACCTAACCTTCCTGGATCTACCAAACATTGTACTTCAATATTTGTTTTTGAACGGGACTACTTCAATATTTGAGTAAATTAGCTTTAGGTAGAAATATGTTATTAAAAAAATATTTTTTATGTTTCATTACAACTAACGTATTCTGACGCATTATTACAGGGAAGAATGGATATGTAGCTCCGAGCCTTATGTAATTAGCCTAAGTCTTAAAAAACTACGTGAAGCGCTCCAATGGGATAAGGGAATGGATAAGGATTGTTTTAATATGTCATGACGGATGCATCGTTAGTAACGAGGCACGGTGGTTCCTTGACACCCACGTGCACTTGATGGATTTGCAATTTAGCGTAAGTCTTTTATCTCTACTAAAAAGTCATTCTCCGTTTGTGCATGGTCGTTTCTAACTTTCTTCCTATATATTGCAATAGACATTATCGATTTGAGATTGCCTTCTTTACGTAAAGAGCTCGATGTTCAATGTTTGGCAAAAACATTTGATGGATGCTCTGGCTTAAACTTACATATCTCTGAGTGCAGGATGGTAAGGTTTCAACATAATGTTATTAGATACTATCTTGATTTATAGTTTTATAGCACCTACCATTTACAGATCCTCCTGCCCCATGTTTCCTCCGGTGGTTTATATCGACTATTTGCACTAGATATGGAGAAAAAGATTTTTGGGTACTAGACCTACTTTCCAATAGTGGATCAATTAAATTCCCAATAGAAAAAGGTACATTAGTATACAACAGAAGATTGCCAACTACTTTCAGCTTGGTATGCA
This sequence comes from Olyra latifolia, assembly GCA_036346145.1. Classification (NCBI taxonomy): domain Eukaryota; kingdom Viridiplantae; phylum Streptophyta; class Magnoliopsida; order Poales; family Poaceae; genus Olyra; species Olyra latifolia. The sequence goes on from CM070531.1 coordinate 44,659,399, forward strand.
ACTCGCAAACCCCTCATGGAATGATGACATTTCAAAGTGGCCTGTCAAAATCCATCCGTATCTTACTCAAATCCATGATTGGTAACTTTCTTATAAACATGTAATGACTATTCTCATTATGAAGTGTAAATGTAATAATCTATTATTAAATTTTAAAATGTAGGGAATCCTCTGATTTTTTTTATTATCGAGTTCATGCGCGTTTGGAATGGAGAAATGCTACAACCTGGAAAAATTTGTAAAGTAAGTTTTTTCATTTTATAGTTACACACAATCTCGTAATGGTCATAAAAGTTTTCTAATTGTGATTCTTAATATTTCATGTGCCGTAATTTAGTAGGAACCAGGTCGAGCAAGAAGGAATTTTGTGATAGAAGCATTGAAGTACTACAAGAACGAAACTAAGAAAAATATCCCACAAGCTGTACAAAACATTATTAGCATAATTACACGACACATGTTTTAGATTATCAATGTGTTGTATTTTTTTTTTATGAAACTATCTTAGTAATCTATTTGAAATACTATCAAATTTTGCTGCACATGTTATGGTAGATTTAAAAAAACATTTAAATATGGGATGAAGCATCGATGACAAGAAGGCAAGCGGTTGAAGCAGTTGACAATAGCATGCGGGACATCATGGGACGCCATGACCTGCCATTCGGGGGTAAGACAGTTGTGTTTGGCAGAGACTTCAGACAAGTGCTACCTGTCGTCCGAAAAGGAACAAGGCCTGAGATAATAGACTCGACCCTACGAAGGTCAAAACTATGGGATTGCATGCAACAGCTTAGGCTTGTCCACAACATGAGATCCCAAAGCGATCCCGAGTTCGCGGAGTACCTTTTGCGGATCGGCAATGGAGTGGAGGAGGCAGATGAAGATGGTTACATAAGGCTACCCAAGGAGATGTGTCGTCCATCTTTAGGAGAGGAGGCTGATATCGACAGGTTGGTAAGTAGTGTTTTCTCGCTGCTTCAACAAAATATAACGGATTCAAACTACATCACCTCACGTGCCATTCTTGCAACTCGAAATGAGTCTGTTCATAGGATAAACATGAGGATGATCGACTTGTTTCCTGGAGAGGAGATCTTGTATCATAGCTTTGATCGTGCTGCGGATGATCATAACGGCTACTACCCTCCTGAGTTCTTGAACACACTTACCCCAATGGGCTCCTCCACATGTACTAAAGCTAAAGATCAATTGCCCGCTTATGCTTCTCTGAAACATCGACCCAAATGAATGGACTATGCAATGGGACTAGGTCGGTGGTTCGAGGCTTTCAAAGAAATGCTATTGATCTTTGAGATCGTTAGGGCCAACACGCTGGGAGGAGGGTTTTCTTGCCTCGAATACCTCTTTGCCCCTCGGACGAAGAAATGTTCCCGTTTAGGTTCAAGAGGAAGCAATTCCCGATTAGAGTCAATTTCGCGATGACAATAAACAAGGCCCAAAGGCAAACTATACCAATTGTAGGAGTCTACCTACCGGACCCTGTGTTCTCTCATGGCCAGCTATATGTCACGTTGTCAAGAGCTACAAAAAAAAGTAATGTAATTGTACTCGCCGTGAATGACAAGGACGTATCTAAGCAGAAGAAGTCAAGGAATTTACGTGGAACATTCACAAAAAAAATTGTATATAGAGAAGTACTTACGTCTTGAAAGATATGTAGGTTGGAAAGTATGTGATTTCTTCGTGTGAAACCATTTGATTGTTTTGTATATCAATATCAATAAATAAGATATTGGTTCCATCTATTTTTTAAGCATAGTTGTTTGTGTTCGAATAATTGCATAAGTGTCCTTCATAATTGTGTATCAGTACCAATACCAATGTAACTTATTTTTAAGTATCTCCTAGGACAAATTGAAATCTACCTTAGTTGATTTGGTGCAAGTTACTTGAAGCTATTGACCTTGCTATTTTCTTTCCACAAGACTGAATACTATGGTACCATAGATAGCTTATTATTTCATAGTTAGTAAATTATTTCATAGTAAATCAATTGTCATCGTTCATCCTCTCTTTTTTTATTGTTTCTATTTAAATATACAGATGCCATTTTGGAATGTATCATTCGTGCATGCAACACTCTGTTGATGCTATTATTTCATCATTTAAATATGTTGACACATCAGAATTTGTTAGTGACAAATACATAATTAATTGAGCGGGAATGCAACATTTCATTTCCTGCCAAAAAAATGCTGGTGCGCTATTAAAAGGTTGTTACTAAGACCCATGCTGCGTTGATAGGGTGCGTGATGTGAAATTCAAAGAGGGTTAGAGCTCCTGTTATCTTTTTTTCTGAGTAAGCCCTAATTTGTTGTCTTTTTTTTTTTCCTGAGTTGGTGCTTTTGTGCAATGGTACACTAAGAGTTGTTTGTCTTTTATAAAATCAAGTTTATGAGATTGCCCTTTAGGAAGCCAAGTGTGTGATATTGTATGAATTGTGGGGCTGATGGCCTTGTATTTGATGAATTCTTGAATATGTAATTTCATTGGGTCGAGTGGTATTGTGCACGCTGTGTATTGCTCTTTTTTTGGCCCTTGTCGGTTTTCTGATATTTCTTTTGATTCTAGCGATAGGTGCGGTTGCAGGAGAGCGACAAAGACCTAATTCTTGCGGGTGTTTTTGGTGAAGAGAGCGACGACCTTGAAGATTGAACTGGTCAGTGACAATATATTTAATCTGGAAAGATTCAATGGTCAGTGAGATGGGATCGACAGCTCGCATTTTTGAACAATTGTTTTCCTAGATTAAAGAAGTAATTTTACTATTTTTTCTAAGCTTCCTTTTCTATTTGTGTGTTTTTTAAGTTGATGCTAAATCTTGTTCCATATGTCATTTTATTTGTAAACAAATATTCTTGGGACAATATTCGTATACTTCTCAAATCGTACTGATATTATCAATATTTGCCACTTCTTCATTTTTTGTGATGTAATAATAGTGTCCAACTATCAATTATTTTAAAAAGTAATTATGAGCTATGGAGCAAATAAAAAAGAGCAAAGTGTTCAATTTAGTCACTAAACATTATAAAATTCAATATCATGAGTATAAAGTAGTGATAACTATCTAACACCCCCTAAATTTTTTTCCCACCATAAATCTATGCATGGTTTCCCTTGATTACAGATTAAAAGATATGCCGCTGAATGACAAACCCATTGAGGAGATGTCAATTGTAATTGTTCCACAAGGTATTTAATTGACATGTGTTCTTTCCCAAGTTCCTTTATGTATTTTTTTTGTATGTATGTATGTATTATATAATTAGTCCCTTATGCAATCCTTCAGAATATATGTGCACTGGCAGTGATATTACCGTAATAAACACCATTAAATCTATACCTTCGCATCCTGGAAATGAAAGAGTTGTGGACATTGATGATTCTTTCCTAAACCGAAAGCAAATGGAATGCCTTTTTCAGCAGCTATACGTGAATGATGATATAAGAATCTCATCTTGTCAAATCTTTAATAAATATAATCAAATATTTTGTACCTAATATGAGTTGTTTACGTCTAACTATAGGTCATAACTGCATATATTAGCATATTGAGGTCCATAAAACATTTGCACCGGAGGTCTGATGGTAATGTATTCTTTGAGAATACCTTTATCTCCAATCTTCTCAAACGGGATGCAAAGAGTGAGCTAAAAAATCCAAAGGAGAACGTTATAGAAGAAAGGGTAAAAAATTACCTAGCACATGATATGGTAATAATAATATTCTCATTTATGCACTTCATTTGTAACATGTTCATTATTTTTTTTTCTGATTATCGTTACCTACAATTAATTGAGATAGGTGTTCATTCCGATCAATATGAACAACACACACTAGTACCTAGCGGTTGTCAATGTTAGAAAGTGTGAGATACAGGTGCTCGATTCACTGGGCACTCTATTTGGTCGTGAGGATCTTATTCTTACTAAAAGTATGTATTGTTATATCACTCATCCTTTGGTTTTACCTTTTTTGAAAAAAGTTGTTGAAATAAAACTATGCTTATTATGACCACTTTTATATAATTTGATACATAGGAGGATTACAGAGACAAATAGACATCACAACACACCTCAATGAGATTAAAGATAAGAAGTGGTCTAACCTTCAGGTTGATAAATGGCCGATTAAAGAAATAGAATTCACAGAGACAATGCAGACAGACGGGTACATTTCAATAATGTTTATTCCAAATAATTTTCTCGCATTGGTTTAATATAATTGAACAATTAACTAGATGATTTTTTTTAACTATACAGGACAACGTGCAGTTTGTTCATGTTGAAGTACATGGAACTCTGGACAGGGGACATTTTGTCTAGCAACGTAACTCAGGTATTTCAACCATGTGAAAAAATTGTTGAATCTATTATTGCATAACGTTGAAGGTTTAATTATATCACTACTACGTAGGATTATATCAATGCATTCAGAAAAAAACTAGCTACCATCCTTCTTGATTCGGAGCTAAACAAGAGGAAAGGAGGCCCATATATCGAGCAAATTAGCGATGAACTCGTGGACTCGGATGAAGTGGAGATATTAAATAATCCTCCGAAACGAATGAAACCATTAAATTCAGCTGATAAGTCAATGTGGACTTTGCAAGCTATCATTGCGTCGTTAATGCGACGAGTTGGCTAAAGGTCTATGCAAATATATTATGTCCATTGACAATGCCGATACTCTAGAGTAAGATAATTTTATATTTAGTTAGAGAAATATGTTATTAAAGAATATTTTTATGTTTCATTACAACTAACGATTTGGACGCATTATTACAGGGAAGAATGGATACGGAGCTCCGAGCCTTATGTAATTAGCCTAAGTCTTAAAAAACTACAGGAAGCGCTCAAGTGGGATAAGGGAATGGATAAGGATTGTTTTAATATGTCTGTACGGATGCATGCGTGCAACGAGGCACGGTGGTTCCTTGACACCCACGTGCACTTGATGGATTTGCAATTTAGCGTAAGTCTTTTATCTCTACTAAAAGGTCATTCTCCGTTTGTGCATGGTCGTTTCTAACTTTCTTCCTATATATTGCAATAGACATTATCTGATTTCAGTAGATTGCCTTCTTAACGTAAAGAGCTCGATGTTCAATGTTTGGCAAAAACATTTGATGGATGGCCTGGCTTAAACATACATATCTCTGAGTGCAGGATGGTAAGGTTTCAATATGATGTTGTTAGATACTATCTTGATTTATAGTTTTATAGCATCTACCATTTGCAGATCCTCCTGCCCCATGTTTCCTCCGGTGGTTTATACCGACTATTTGCACTAGATATGGAGAAAAAGATTTTTTGGGTACTAGACCCGCTTCCCAATAGTGGATCAAGTAAATTCCCAATAGAAAAAAGGTACATTAGTATACAACAGAAGATTGCCAACTACTTTCAGCTTGGTATGCAAATCGCAAACCCCTCATGGAATGATGACATTTCAAAGTGGCCTGTTAAAATCCATCCATATCTTCCTCAAATCCATGATTGGTAACTTTCTTATAAACACGTAATGACTATTCTCATTATGAAGTGTAAATGTGATTATCTATTATTAAATTTTAAAATGCAGGGAATTCTCTGGTTTTTTTATTATCGAGTTCATGCGCGTTTGGAATGGAGAAATGCTACAGCCTGGAAAAATTTGTAAAGTAAGTTTTTTCATTTCATAGTTACACACAATCTCGTGATGGTCATAAAAGTTTTCTAATTGTGATTCTTAACATTTCATGTCTTTGTAATTACGAGGAACCGTGTCGAGCAAGAAGGAATTTTGTGCTAGAAGCATTGAAGTACTACAAGAACGAAACTAAGAAAAATATCCCACAAGCTGTACAAACCATTATTAGCATAATTACAGGACACATGTTTTAGATTATCAATGTGTTGTTTATTTTATAAAACTGTCTTAGTAATCTATTTGAAATACTATCAAGTTTTGTTGCACATGTTATGGTAGACTTAAAAAACATTTAAATTGGGGATATTTTTTTTCGCCCCTTTGGATGTTATTGTCATTGCAGTTGATTAGATAATTTTTTTGCCTCCCGTTGCAACGCACGGGCATGTTACTAGTATATATATATATATATATGCGTGTGAGGTAATGTATATTATATATGTGTTTGTGTGTGTTAAGTCTAATATTATTATTATATATATATGTCGGGGGAAGTATGTGGCCCATGGAGTTTCGGCCCACTTACTTACCCACGGCCCCACAGGAGGCAAGCTCGGGGCCAGCAAGCTCGCGCCCGAGGTTGGCAAGCTCGAGCTCGAAGCTTCCCGCCTCTAAGCTCGAGCCTCTTACTTCTCCGGGCTTCGAAGTGCGAACGGCGACAGACCCAAGGCAAATCATCACGCGACGCGGACAGGATACGCTTCGGGTCCCCAGAGTCATCGAGAATTAAATGCGCCAAGATCAGATCGAGGCGCTGGCGCAGCTTCTAACGGGTAGGCGGCGGTCCGTCAACCGCCCGCGACGGGGCAGGACACGGTCGACCGGTAGCGGTCCAATAGCGGTGATCGGAGGATTGCACTCGACACGGTGGATTCGCACGCTACCGGTGTGGCGAAAAGGCAACGACTAATTCAACGGACAGCACAAGCTACAGTGGCCGAAGGACGCCTATAAAAGGGGCGCACAGGCCACGACAATAGACGGCTTCACTTCGGCATACACACAACTCACTTGGGGAATAGCTACTGTAGAACAGGAGCACTTGCACTCTTGTAGGAGCTCTAGTTCCCGGCGGTAGTTCTCCGCATCCAGTTAACTGTAGGAGCACACACACGCAGTGCCTTGAGCACTTACTGTACTCGAAGCCCGGGCTTTCCAAAGCCCGGGCTTTCCAAAGCCCGGACTTTACCCCCTTGTACTCGTTTAAACTCGGCATTAAACGAAGACGGGACGTAGGGCTGTTATCCCGCAGTGGAGGCCTGAACCAGGATAAAACACTCGTGTCATCACCCCCATCCATCCGGTCTCGATGCGCCCAGCAGCGTCGGGACCAAGGTCTTTTCCTTCGGCAGCGTCCGGCCAGGCGGCCGGGCCTCGGTCCGGGGACAGGGCCGCTTTCGGGCCTCGCACCCCTTTTTCCTTGCTCATTGGCGCTGCGGAGGCTCGCCTCCCAGTCGCCGACAGCTGGCACCCATCGTGGGGCCCGATTTCGGTCCTCTCCCCTCGATCGAGTCGAGGATGGCCTTGTTGTCTTACGACGACATTGATACCGTGGACCTCAACTACGACGATCGCGACGATCTCGACGACGTCGACGAGTTGTATGAGGAGTGGCAGGCTGGTATCCTCGCTGGAGCTCAGTCCGACGAGATGGAGGTGGAGGCAACGCCCGCCTCAGGAGTAGCTGTTCGCTCCACAGCCTTGCCCGGCACTTCGCTGACTCACGTTAGCGAAACTCTCGTGGAGGAGCTGGAGGCACTGCCACCAATGCCATATCCGGGCGGACCGCAGATTCGCGCCATGTTCAAGAGGAGGACCCGCCCTGTGCACGCATGGCGGGCGACCGCCCGCCGAGGCAGCAGAATGACCAGCCGCGAGCCCATGGTGGTGGAGGTGCCGAGGGCACCGCCTCCGGGTGACACCGACATGTCCCTTCGCGGGAGCTCGCCTCACGCCATGTCTTTTGCGGCGTTAAGCGGGCGACCCAAGACCGCCACGTCTTGACCAGCGAAGAGCACCGATGGCGTGAGGCCGCCAAGCCTCTTTCTTTGGGTCGGTTAGGCGAACCTCGGCGATATCCGCCGCAGCCTCGCTGCCCGACGCCCACCGCGCTACACTCGCGCAAGATTCGCCCACCACTACCGCCACCAACCCAAAGGCGCGATCGCCAGAGGGTTAAGGCGATTGCCAGTCATGCGTGACTGGAGAAGGACCCGCGAGGGTTCACTATGGTCGATCTAGGCGCGCGGTCGCTGACGGCCTAGAGGAGCTCGCTGGGGATCTCGGCGAGCACCTCTAGGCCCAGTCACACACCAGTGGCTCTTCGAGGCGACGCGGCCAGCGTTCGGTCGCGGCGGAGCGCCCACGCTCTGGCGGACGGCGCTCCTCAGCGCACCCCGGGCGGAGTTTTTTTCTGCCTCGGGCCGCTTCCAGGCGGGAGACCTCCCGCTGGGAACAACGGGGCCGCCCCGGGATGCCCGGCCTTCTCCCGAGCTTTGCGCGAGGCCCCCTGGCCCCGCAAGTTTAAGACCGGGAGCATTGAGAAGTTTGACGGGAGCAAGAATCCCGACGAATATCTCGCCGTTTATACTACCGCCATCCTGGCCGCAAGCGGTAATGAGGCCGTAATGGTCAACTATTTCCCTACCGTCTTGGAGGGAATGGCCCGAACCTGGCTGTTCAACCAGCGCCGAGGTTCGATTCGCAGCTGGGAACAGCTGCAGGAGGCGCTCCGGACGATTTCGTGGTCGCTACGCACGCTCGAAAGCCCTAGGACCTCAAGCTTGTGGTCCAAAGGGCAGGAGAGGGCCTGCAGGACTACGTCCGCAGGTTCGTCCAGGTGCGTAACACTATTCCGTCGATCTCCGACTAGGCCATCATAGAGGCCTTCAAGGAGGGAGTGCGGAATACCCGTTTCACCGAGGACCTTGAACTCCATCCGGTCCACACATGACCGATTTATTTCGTCTTTGCGGAGGATACATCAACGCCTCCGAGGCGGTGGAGCGCAAGAGAGGCAGGACGGAGGAGAAGGCGGCGGCCCGAACTAGCACCGATGCCAAGAAGGGTGAAGCCGAGAAGAAAAAGAAGAAGAAGAAGAAGGAGCCCGTCGCCCCCGCCTACGTCGCGGCGGTAGAGCACGAAAGGCCCGCTCCTCCTAAGCGGCCACCTCCGCGGCCAGCCCGCCCGGCAGGTGGCGGGAACGGCTGGGGCGCGTCCCAGGGGCAGGGGCGAGCTCCCCAGCCTCGACCTCGACCGACCCAGGAGGCTAACCCTCCAAACAACCGCTACTGCCTCCTCCATCGGCAGTACGGTGATGACCTACGTAATTGCAGGACGTGGGCCGCGCGGTTGGAGGACTTCTACGCCGGACGCGGGCCCATGCCCAAGCTCCCCGATCATGGGGTGCCGGACGACCGGGCGCCTCAGGGCGCCCATGGCGACGCCTTCCAGGAGGCCCGCGCACACGTCGCCGTGATCTTCGGTGGCGCTTCTGCCTATAGCTCGCGACGCGAGCTTAAGGCCGCTGCCCGGGAGGTTTACCACCTCGAGAAGGGTAAGCCCGGGGACGCACCCCTGCGGTGGTCCTACCAATCGATCACTTTCTCCGGGGATGATTGTCCCCCCGGGATGACCAGGCCCCAGCGTCTGCCGCTGGTGCTCTGTCCCACCATCAGCAACACGCGAGTCGATCGCGTGTTAGTAGATAGCGGGAGCTCCTTGGACATCGTCACTGCTCAAGTTCTTGAGCAGATGCAGGTCCCGCGGTCCAAGATCAAGGACATAGCCATCCCCTTCCATGGCATTGTCCCTGGGTCGTCCCTACAGCCGATCGGGCATATTGTGCTGCCCGTAACGTTTGGGACCCCCCAGAACTTCCGGACGGAGTACGTCACCTTCGAGGTGGTGGACTCCCAGCTCCCATACAACGCCATCCTTGGACGTCCCGCGCTGTCCAAGTTCATGGCGGCCACCCACCACGGCTAGCACTGCTTGAAGATGCCGGCCCCTCACGGGGTCATCACGATCAAGGGCAGTCACAAGGCCGCAATGGCCTGCGACGAGAGCACCTTGGCCATGGTCGACAGCCTCCTGGCGGGTCTCGGCCAAGGCCGAAGCGCGCGCCCGTCCACCCTAAGGTGGCCTGCGCACCGCATGAGCCCACCAAGGCAGTCCCCCTCTCCGAGGACGACCTAGCCAAGGTCGTCCACATAGGGGTCAACCTCGAGTCCAAATAGGAACTCGAGCTCGTCACCTTCCTCCGGGCTAATGCAGACGTATTAGCGTGGGAACCGTCCGACATGCCCGGAGTCCCAATGGAGGTCATCGAGCACTGAGCTAGCTGTTCACCGACAAAAGCTCGTCGAGACAGGCCTACGGCGCTTCCCAAAGTGGAAGGCCGACATCATCCAGGAGCAACTTGGCAAGCTTCTCCAAGCCGGCTTCATCCGAGAAGTCGAGCATTCCGACTGGCTAGCTAATCCGGTCGTCGTCAAGAAGAAGGGCGGAAAGTGGCGAATGTGCATCGACCATCGCAACCTCAACGCCGCCTGCCCCAAGGACAATTTCCCCTGCCACGCATAGACCAACTGGTCGACGCAACAGCGGACTCGGCGCTCATGAGCTTCTTGGATGCCTACTCCGGCTATCACTAGATCGCGCTGGCGAGAGAAGACGAAGAGAAGCGCGCCAGAATACCTTTTGGTACTTTCGCTACACGACCATGTCCTTCGGTTCAAAAACGCGGAGCCACGCGTCCAGGCGACATGCGTAAGACGGTCCTCGATCGATAGGGCGAACGTAGAGGTCTATGTAGACGATGTTGTTGTAAAAGCAAAGTCCCACGACCATGTGACCGACCTTCAGAAACTTTTGCTAATCTTAGAAAGCATTAAGTTGTCAACTGAAAAATGTGTCTTTCGTGGTCCAGTGCGGGATGTTGCTTGGCTATGTGATAGGAAAGGCGTAGTATCGGGCAAACCCCGAGAAAATCGGGCCATTGAGAATATGAGGTCGCTAACTCGCACTAAGGAGGTGCAAGCCCTCACCAGCGGATGGCGGCTCGCCAGATTCATATCTCGCCTTGGCGGAAGGCACCTTTTTGTAAGATCTGCGCGCAAGCACGATGGTTTCGAATGGACGAGAGAAGCCGAGGCCGCTTTCAACGAGCTAAAGCGCTACTGCCCACGCCTCCGCCCTAGCCACGCCAAAGCTCTGAAAGCTCTACTCCTCTATTTGGCGGTTGCCCGCAGTCGTGAGTGTCAGATTAGCAATGAACGCGAGGGCAAGCAACAACCCGTCTACTACGTGCGAGGTACTTCATGGACCTAAGGAGCGATACCACGAGGTTCGAAGCTTTTGTACGCCTTTGCTTATGGCCTCACGAAGTTGCGTCACTATTTCCAAGCCCATCCAATTACTGTCCCGACAAGTTTCCCGTTAAAGGACATCATTCGGAACCCGGACGCGAATGGGAGGGTCGCAAAGTGGGCAGTCGAACTTGGCGAATTTGACATCAAGTTCGTCCCCCGAACGGCGATCAAGTCCCAAGTCGTGGCTGACTTCTTGGCTGAGTGGACCGGCCCGGCCAACCCTTCGGGAGGCTCGCCCAAGCTCGCTAGCTAAGAAGCGCACTGGACCATGTTCTTCGATGGGTCGCGCCAATTTGAGCGATCAGGCTGCGGGTTTGTTTTCATTTCCCCCCAAGGAGAACAAATTCAGCATATAGTACAGCTCCATTTTCCCGCAACGAACAATGCTGCGGAGTACAAAGGCCTCCTAGCCGGCCTACGGGCATGCACTGCGCTCTGCATTAAGTGACTAACAGCGAAAGGGGATTCGAAGTTGGTCGTCTGCCAAGTAAACAAGGAGTATCAGTGTTGCGACGACTCAATGGCGCGATACTTGGCAGAGGTGAGAAAGCTGGAGAAACACTTCACGAACTTCGAAGTATGCTACGTCCCCAGACTGGCTAATAGCCTGGCCGATAAGCTCGCGAAGCTTGGCTCCTCCTAAGAAACCGCCTCTACGGGTGCTCGTCAAAGACCTACTAAAACCCTCTATTCCTCCGGAGAGGAGGCCCCGAGAAGACGGTTACCTCGACCCAAACGGCCGTACCGTTTGTTCCTAGAGCGTAGCATGACACTGGATGACGCCATTCGCCCAGTTCTTGACGATGGGACAACGCCACGTAACACACCGAGAAATCCGGCCCAAAGACAAGCCCGACCTTACCGATTACTCGGGGCTTGTTGTACCGAAGGGTTCTAACGGCGATTTTGCAAGTGCGTGACCCAGAAGGAAGGCAAGTTTCTCCTCCAAGACATCCATGACGGGATCTGCGGGGCCCATGCCTCTTTCAGAACCCTAGTAGGAAAAGCCTTTCGCATGGGGTATTACTGGCCAACTGCGTTAACCGACACAAGAGAGCTCGTAAAGCGCTGCCCAGCCTGCCAATATCATGCTTGGGTATCCCGCCAGCCCGCATATGAGCTGCAGACTATCCCGCTAACCTGGCCATTCTCAACATGGGGGTTGGACATACTTGGTCCGTTCCCCAGAGGCCTAAAGGGCTGCACACACCTGTTCGTCGCCATCGACACTTTCACTAAGTGGATCGAGGCCGAACCAGTGTCGAGCATATCCGCCTAGACGGCCAAGAGGTTCCTTAAGAATAATATCGTGGCCAGGTTCGGCGTCCCAAGTAAGCTGATCGTTGACAACGGGACACAGTTCACAAGCGAGCTATTCCAGGACTACTGCGAAGAGCTCGGCATGAAGGTCGCTCTAGCTTCGATAACTCACCCACAAAGTAATGGTGCAGCCGAACGCGCGAACGGCCAGATCATGCAGGGCATTAAGCACCGAGTGTACGACGCTCTCGCCATGCAAAGACACAGCTGGGTAGAGGAACTACCCTCCGTGCTTTGGGCAGCCCGAACAACCTCTAATCGGGCTACTGCGAAACCCCCTTTAGGCTTGTATACGGCTCAGAAGCGGTCCTACCCGCCGAGCTAAGACTTGGTTCAGCTCGTGTTGACTTTGCAGAGCAGATCGACAACGACGAGGAGCGGTTGCTGGATCTCGATCTATCTGAGTCCTACCGCGAGCAAGCACTATTGCAGTGGCAAAGATACCAAAGAATCCTGCTGCGCACGACGCAGCCAAAAGGCATGCACTGACCCGCAAGTGGGCGACCGGTTCTAAGACGAGTTCGTAACTGGCTCACACCAACAAGCTCACCCCAAGATGGGAAGGTCCAGACACGGTCAGATCACCAGACGCCCGAGTCAGAAGATCGGCTATGCTCGATGGGAGAGTCCTCAACAGCCTCTGGAACATCGCCAACCGGAGGTTCTATGCCCGAGAAAAGGTCGAAGTCCCCATTCCCCCACTTTGTTTCCTTTTGTTCATCCCACTATTCCCTAGAGAGCCCCCAAACTAACCCAGTGACCCAAACTTATGATCGGGCTTGGGAGAAAGCCCGAGCCGTTCCAGTACACATCGGCAGGATGGTGGCTATGCAGAAGCCAACCCCCGGGATTCTCTTGCACACGGGTAAGCCGATATCCATCGCACCTCGCAAAATCCCGTGCGGGCACACGCTTTCCGGCCCTATACCATAAGCCCGCATAAAACCTGCCACCGGCCCGGGATACCTCTAGAGTCCAACACCCTGCCTCTTGCAAAGGGATAGAGCTACGGCCACAAACTTCGTTCAAGAAGTGTGCGGTCCATAAGCCATGCCCGGGCTTCTCCTCAGAAGCTCGGACATGGCTCGGGGGCTAGGGTCGATTTTTCAAAAATTGATCTTCTCTAAGCCATGCCCGGGCTTCTCCTCAGAAGCTCGGACATGGCTCGGGGGCTAGGGTCGATTTTTCAAAAATTGATCTTCTCTAAGCCACGCCCGGACATCTCCTCAGAAGCTCGGACATGGCTCGGGGGCTAGGTCGATTTTTCAAAAATTGGTCTTCTCTAAGCCACGACCGAGCTTCCCCTCAGAAGCTCGGACATGGCTCGGGGGCTAGAGTCGATTTTTCAAAAATTGGTCTTCTCTAAGCCACGACCGAGCTTGCCCTCAGAAGCTCGGACATGGCTCGGGGGTTAGGGTCGATTTTTCAAAAATTGGTCTTCTCTAAGCCATGTCCGGGCTTCCCCTCAGAAGCTCGGACATGGCTCGGGGGATAGGATCGGTAGGACTATACTATACTACGTTTTCAATCCTTTCTTGCCTATACGACTACTAGCGTTCGTTTGCATGCAGGAAAAACAACAGAAAACAAAAGAGAAGCAGCGATAACCACCAACGACTTTATTAAAAAGGGTTCTGGGATGGCTCACAAGCCGGTTACACTTAGTCCCAGCGGAAGGGTCCCAGAAACCCGACAATGACGTCGGCCACCTCGGCAAGCGCCGGGGCAGCATCGACCAAAGCTGCGGCGGCAGAAGATCGCAGCACGGCATCGACCAACGCCCACGAAGCGGATCAATGGCCTCGCCAAGACGGAACAACTTCAACCAGTAACCGACCTGGCGATGTCGCGGTAGCGCGCCTCCTCCGCAATCTCGGCCATGGCAAGATCGAAGTCCGCCCAAAGCTCCGCCAACTCCGGGTCACAAGCCATGAAAGCAAGAGGGCGAGGAACGGAAGAAAGGAGTCTGGGATAAGAAGTGACCGACGATTGGTCTCTTTTTATAGCGAGATTCGGGAAGCCGGGCGATCCTGTGAGTAATGGCGTCGGAAGCGCTCCGACGTGGAACCGCTTCAAGATCAACGCTAATGTCTCTTGGGACACGGGCGACAATCAAAACGACGTTCTCGCATTACGGAAAGAAGGCGGACCAAGAAGTGACGAAGGAAACAAGTCAAACGAAGTCAATCTGCATTAATAAGAGGTATTTACAAAGGCAGGCCAGATTATCGCCCAACAAAAAGGAAAAGAAACAAAAAGAAAAAAAGGGGCCTACGGCTTAGGCTGGCACCGGAGCTTCCGAAGCTCGGCCAGCAACTCCTCGTTTTGGCCCTGAAGGTCGAGAAGCTCCTTCTCTTTCGCCCGGGCAGTCTGCATTTTGACACGTAAGGCTTCATTGGCAGCCTCTAGCTCCCGCACGGTATCTTGGTGGGTCTTCAGTAGACCCTCCGTCGCGGTTGCAGCAGCCTTCGTCAGGGAAAGTTCTGCAGCAAGGAGGTCGCGCTCCTCCACCTCACGAGCAACCTCAGCAACACGGCACGCCTCCACCGACCGGAGACGCTCCTCGAACTCAAGGGCGCGGTCGCGTTCGGCCTTAAGGGCCTCCAGCGACCGGCAAGAAACCTCCTTGGCGTCCTCCTGCACCACAGCTAAGGCCGCCTCAGCCGCTGCGACCCGAGCCTCCAGAGCTATCGCTCGATCGAGCTCAGCGAAGCTTCCTCAAGCTTAGCGCCAGGCGGCATTGGCTTCTGTTGCCACGCGTGCTTTCCGACCGCAGGCCTCTCGCTCGCATCGTGCTTAGCCTCAAACGAGCAAGCCATGCCGACAAGCTCATGTAGATCTGCACCGGAGGATAAACTAAGAAAGGGAGGACCGGCAGGAAAACACAAGACAACAAAACCAAGCCGGAGACACTTATTCGCTTGGCGACCGCCACGCCGCGACATCGCACTAAGCGTCTGGAACACCCCTGGCGAGGAGAGCGCCGCGACTGGCGGCCCGAGCTGCCGCCCGAGCCGCTGGCCCTCGGCCATCTCTCCCGCAGCTCGGCCGCCTCCCAGCAAGCACGGCCACCTCTCCCATAGGCCCGCCAAGCCTCCCAGCTCGGCCGCCTCCCGGCAAGCTCGGCCATCTCTCCTGCAGCTCGGCCAAGCCTCCGCAGAGCTCGGCCACCTCTCTCTGGGTTCGGCCAAGTCTTCCGCAGTTCTACTGCCCTCCTGCAGTTCGGCCGAGTCCACAGGACGGCCGCTCCTCCCACCAAGACGATCAGCCTCCCGTCGGCTCGGCGATCTCCCCACAAGCTCGGCGGAAGATCGCAAAGATGGGGACACGGCTCGGGAGGGAAGTCAGTCTGCGTCCAGGCATCCACCGGAGATCCTCTCCTCAGACGGTTCGCCAGCCATTCCTCGAGCGTTTGGCCGAGGATTGGCCAGAGCCGGATGGCCTCTTGATGACTCCAAGTGACGATCCCAAGGTGGTGCTCGACCCACGCTAGCGTCGCCGAGATCCACCCCGAGACGGTCAACGGAGCCACGCTCCATAATCGCACTGGAACGATGCTCGCAGCTGTGATGACCCGGACGGGCCAGTCCCAGCCAAGAAGAAGAGTGTCGCTCGCGTCAGCGGGGGACGATATGTTGCTCCTAGCAAAAGGTCCCGAATACGCCGCAGATGTCGTCGGGGCCACCGGCCGAGGTTCGCCGACGCGGATTGGCGCCAGGCGCTCGGTGCTGAGATCGGTCTCCACCTTCACAAGCGCGGCCGAGGGCGACGTCCCCAGGCGCTACCACGGAGGACGAAGGGCCTCGAACCCCGGAGCCCGGGTTTGCCCTTGACAGACTCATTCTCCCAGGCCACTGCCTCTGGCTGCGCCGGGATAAGCTCCCCCGCTTGGGGAGACAGCGTGACTGAAGAAACAAGGGACAATTAGAGCACGATCGGCCCAAGGGCCATAATCAACAAGGGAAAAGGACGGGAGAGGCCGGCATGCACAAGGAACTTACGTGCAGCTGCGACGGCTGCCTCGTTCATCTCGTCCGAAGTCATCGCGTCGCCCAAAGACCAACCGACATCTCTTCGGCGCCGGCTGGGTATCCCGCGCGACGACTGAATCCCGAGCCCGGGAACTTTTAGCCCGGGCTAGGTCGGGGACGGATCCGCCGGCACGGGGCGCTTGCCGCCATACGTGGCGTTTTAACCGAAGCGACCGGCGGTTTCTTCGAGCTATCGCTGGGAGTGGCTCGCCCTTCCGGCGGAGCTAAGCTCGTGTCGCCACCAGCTGAAAGATCGGCAGCCCCCGAAACCGCTGCCGACGTAAATGCGGCAGGCCCGGTTCCTGCTCCTGCTTCCCCTTGCGAAAAATAGACCGCAGAGCATCAGCTCACGCGCATGGGAGAAACCACCCCGAGAGCATCTAAGCCCGAAGAGGCACGCACCTCATCCAGAACATTGAGAACACCCGAGCCTGATGGCTCATTGTGGCTCGCGGGCAAGAGGAGCCCCACGACTCGAACCACATCGCCTTGGGGCAAGGCTGCGAAGAAGAAAAATGAAGAACATCACAAACACGATTTGGGAAGAAGCTCGGGCACACAGCTGCAAGATCAAGAACAAATACTTACGGGAGGTGCCTTCACGGGAGAGGTTATCCCACCCGCGGATCTCGAAGAAAGGGCAAACCCGCTTCCTCAGCGGGCTCACCCGGTGCCTGATGAAGTCGGCTACAATGTCGAAGCCGTTAAGCCCTCGGCTGGCTAAGTCTCGAATCTTGGCCGCCAGGGCTACCTCCGCCGGCTCTAGCGTAGGCCGGGGCATCGGCACCTTCCCAGGGTTCGCATTGGCAAACCAGAATCGGCAGTTGTCGGGCTTCTCGGCGTAATACCGCCGCGACGCCCACCCCCCGACGTTCTCCTTAGCCTTAAACACCGGGTACGAGGATTTCATGTCGCGGCGGAGCTTGAAGTAGGCGCACCCTGCCGCATTGTGTCCGCCGGTTGTAGTCAGCTCGTAAAGTGGAGGAAGAGGCTGACCGTCGGCTCCACCCCGAAGAATGCTTCGCAGAGTTGCGCGAAGATCGTCAAAAACAGGATCGAGTTGGGATTGAGGTTCACCAGCTCGATCCCGCACTAGGCCAGAACGGATTCAACGAAATCGGACTCCGGGACCCGGAGCCCATGAATCGCGAAGAGCTCAAAAGAAACGAACTCCTTGCTCTTAGGCGCAGGAACCGCCTCTCTGCCGGCCGCCCTCCACCCGTCGACCTCGACGAAGCCGGCGGCTTCCAGCCCCTTCAGATCGTCCTCAGTAAGGAGGCTCCGTGTGAAAGGCGCCATCGGGAGGAGAAGGATTGGGAAGGAAAGATGGCGGAGAGGCAGATGAAGGAAGGAGACGAAGGGACGCAGTAGCACAAGAGACACAAGTAGTACGAGAAGGCGTGATAAGGAGATGACAAAGAAAGAAACTGCCTGATATAAACCGGCGAGGGGGGACGAACCGTCACCTGTCCGCCGGAAGACGTGGAACCCGAGGAGGAGGAAGCGGCGCGCGCAACCGCGCCGATTTGGGATTCCCGCCGAAGTTGTGGGGCCCCGCGCGCACGAAAGACCAACCTTTTCCGCCTAAAGGCAGTTACTAGATAAACCTCTGTGCGGCACGTCACTTTCCCGCTCGAGGCTCGAGGACTAGCTGTTGGGGGACGTATGTGGCCCATGGAGTTTCGGCCCACTTACTTACCCACGGCCCCACAGGAGGCAAGCTCGGGGCCAGCAAGCTCGCGCCCGAGCTTGGCAAGCTCGAGCCCGAGCTTCCTCGCCTCGGAAGCTCGAGCCTCTTGCTTCCTCCGGGCTTCTGGGGTACGAAGGGACAGGATCCAAGGCAAATCATCACGCGCCGCGGACAGGATACGCTTTGGGTCCCCAGAGTCATCCAGAATTAAATGCGCGATCATGTCGAGTGCGCTGGCGGCAGCTTTTTCGACGGGTGGCGGCAGTCCGTCAACCGCCCGCATGGGCAAGGTCACGTGCTGACCGGTAGCGGTCCAGCGCGGTGATCGGAGGATTGCACTCGATTACCCGGTGGATTCGGTACGCTACCGGTGTGGCGAAAAGGCAACGACTAATTCAACGGACCAGCACAAGCTACAGTGGCCGAAGGGCGCCTATAAAAGGGGCGCACAGGCCACAACAACGAGACGGCTTCACTTCGGCATACACACAACTCACTTGGAGAATATCTATTGTAGAACAGGAGCACTTGCACTCTCGTAGGAGCTCTAGTTCCCAGCGGTAGTTCTCCGCATCCAGGTAACTGTAGGAGCACACACACGCAGTGCCTTGAACACTTATCAGACTTTCAAGCCGGGCTTTCCAAAGCCGGACTTCTTGTACTCGTTTAAGCTCGGCATTAAACGAAGATCGGACGTAGGGTGTTATCCCGCATGGAGGCTGAACCAGATAAAACACTCGTGTCATCACCCCATCCATCCGGTCTCGACGCGCCAAAGAAGTCGGGACCAAGGTCTTCGCCGGCGTCGGCTTGGGCGGGCCTCGGTCGAGGGACAGAGGCGCTCAGCCTCACACCCCTTTTCCCTTGCTCATTGGCGCTGCGGAGGCTCGCCTCCCAGTCGCCGACAATATATATATATGTGTGTGCTAAGTCACAATTAATTAAAGCACATATAATCAATCATGCATAATTAACTGATAATTAAATAGCAGAACTTTCATTAACAACTTCAATTACAACTATTAGGTATCACAATGAATCAATCATGCCTATATATAGTACACATACAGTTCACATAACATTCATTACAACTTTAATTACAGAACGTTCATCGTGATCTTTTATGTGCATCACTCTTGGTAGCCGTAGATGTCGACCCCGACAGTTCATTATGTTACATCAAGGCAGCTATTAGCTCATTTTCCAATAATGAATTTTTTAACATTTCGTAAATTTCAAATTAAACCAATATTAAATTTATTTGAAAATTCTTCATCGATCGATGGAACCAAAAGCTAAATTTGAGCTAGATCCACACCTAACAAAAAAGACTTGGTACATCAAAGTCTAGATTCAAAATTCTTCATCGATCGATGGAATCAAAACCTAAATTTAAGCTAGATCCACACATTGAACGCGAGCTACATCTAATCTAAGCAAATTACCAAATCTAATTTTGAGCTAGATCCACACCTAACAACAAAGACTTGGTAGATCAAAGTCTAGATTCAAAATTCTTCATCGATCGATGGAACCAAAACCTAAATTTGAGCTAGATCCACACATTCAACGTGAGCTACATCTAATCCAAGAAAATTCCAAACTTACACAACAAGTTATTGCAACCTACATGAAAAGATCGAGCTAGCTCTCTACATTCATAATCTTTCATCAATCATGAGAAAAGCTTAAATTTTCTTCACATTTCAAGTAAAGAAGAAGCTCCATTTTACACCAAATGTAGTGAGAAACGATGTTACTAACCTTGGTTAACTTGGCTGGGAGTAAAATGACCAAAATTTTAGCAGCACCTCCTCCTTTCTTGAAGCTCTTGGTCAAGTGTTGACCTTTGTTTTGATCGATCATGAGAAAAGATCAAATTTTCTTCATATTTCAAGCAAAGAAGAAGCTGCATTTTACACCAAATATAGTGAGGAACTATATGTTTCTAACCTTGGTTAACTTGATTGGGAGTAAAATGACCAAATTTTGGCAGCACCTCCCCCTTTCTTGAAGCTCTTGGCCGGCGCTGCACTGTTCTTGATCGATCATGAGAAAAGATCAAATTTTCTTTACATTTCAAGCAAAGAAAAAGCTTCATTTTACACCAAATGTAGTGAGGAACGATGTTACTAACCTTGGTTAACTTGACTGGGACTAAAATGACCAAAATTTTGGTAGCACCCCTCCCCCTTTCTTGAAGCTCTTGGCCGGCGATGTTCTTGATCTGGCAGTGTGTGGGAAGGAGACGGGGAAGAGGACTGTTCAAATAAGGCTGCTTAGTACCGGTTTAAGATACCAGCCTGTACTAATGCTGTAACATCGGTCCTGGTTTTTGTAACCAACCGGTATAAAGCAGGCCGAGTTCCGGTTGGAGTAACCAACCGGTACTGATGTTAAAGAATCAGTACCGGTTGGTTTCTTCAGCCGGTCCATGTTATGGAAGGCCTGTATTGATGCTCTAACATCGGTCCCGGTTCTTGTAACTAACCAGGTATAAGCAGTCGAGTTCGGTTGGTGTAACCAACCCAGATCGATGTTAGCGAATCAGTACCGGTTGGTTTCTTCAGCCGGTCCATTTCAATGCAAATCGGCATTTGCACATATATATCACCAATTCTTTGCACAAATCACAATTTCAAATTGAAGAAAAAGACTTAACACCGAACCATAACTCATTTGATGAACATTTGCACAGATTACCAATTCATTGCACAGATCACCATTTCACAGATTCATACTTGTACTCATTAGAGGAATGAACATTTTTGCACATATCAACAATTCATTACACAGATCACCATTTCACCATAATTCATTTCATGAACATTTGCACAGATCCCATGAATTCCATCACAAAATAGTTCATCACATACATACATAATTAAACTACATACATACATAATAACTAAACTACATACATTATTAAACTACATACATACTACATAATAACTAAACTACATACATAATTAAACTAAACATCAACTATATTTTAGTCATCCTCCTCCGCTATCAGCGCCTTCCAGTCGATTTCGTCATCGTCGGGCAGAGGACAAGGCGCAGGGGGGAGGACGAGGCGGCGCACGCGGCGTGGGGTCCCCACCTCCATGTGCATCCAATCTCGAAGCTTGGCGGTGGCAGCAACAGCGACAAAGAATGAGCCGAGTTCCTCCCACCGCGAGGTTGATATGGTGGCGCCCAAGAGAGCAGGCGTCGGCGTCAAGTCCTCCATGCCTCCTCCAGTTGGTGCGGGCGCCGCCGAGGTTGCGAGGGAGGTGAGGGGCGCGAGAGTTTGCGGAGGATGCGGGTGGGGCGGCGCAGGCGGTTCGGCGGAGGATGTGGGTGGGGCGGCACGGGCGGTGGAGGTGGATGGGCCTGCGCTGACGGCGGGATGTTGCAGCGGAGGATGGAGATTGCAAGTCGCCCTGCAGGTCTTGAGGCGGCGAACCATGGCGGAGGGAATGCGGTGCGGCTGGTGGCGGTGGCAGAGGAGAGAAGGGGATCGAAATGGTGCGGTACTGTTCTCCATGTTGATGGAGGGGGAAAATATAGGGGAGGGGAAGATAGAAGGTCGGATCCATTAAACACACGGCAAATTCCAATGCAGTCAAATGTGATTAAACACAAAGCAAATTCCAATGCGAATCGCAAAATCCAATGCGAAATCAATAAAAACAAGTTATAATGAACAGAAGAAAACCAAGGAACGCAAAAGTTTAGGAACCAAGAAAACCAGGATGAGCTCAAGCCGAGGTGGGAGCTAGGAAGAAGAAGAGTGTGGGGCTAGCCACTAGCCGTGTAGGGGGTTCAAATTAATCGGTTGGTTGCACTAATCTGCATCGATGCTAGAGCATCGATGCAGGTTTAATGTAACCAACCGTACTAAGCGAACCGGCCGCCTAGCCTACTTAGTACGGTTGGTTACACCAACCTGCATCGATGTTTAGAACATCAATGCAGGTTGGTGTAAGCAACCCGATTAAGCGCACTTCGCCGCCTAGCCCGCTTAGTACCGGTTGGTTACACCAACTGGCATGGATGTTAGAACATTAGTATCGGTTGGTGTCTTCAGCCCGTACTGATGTTCCCCTCGGACCAGTAGACCGTTGAACCGAGACTGATGTAACTGTCAGTCCCGGTTCATGTATAACCGGTACTAATGTGCCGGTATGAAAGGTTATTCCTGTAGTAGTGCGTCGTCGTCTCTTTCTCGTCATCGTCGAGGAAAGCCACTAGCAACAAGGAAGAAGTTCGCTCTCTATCGGATTTGTGCCATCCTTGACTAGAAGATCCTCTCTCTTTCTCTCTGTTATAAGGCGAGCCGCCAACGCCGGAGAAGAAGCTTGTCCCTATTGTTGACGGGTCACACCGCAACAAACACTTACGAGGTATCTCTTCTCCCAACTCACATGCCTGGAAACAGTGTGTGACCCAGCGGATAAACAACCTCAAGGGAGATTAGACACTTAGCTAGTGCTTGGAGTTTTTTTTATGAATATTGATTTCTCTCCTTTGAGGGCTCAAACCCCTTATGCGTAGATGGGCTCCTCCTTTATAAGAGAAAATATTTTACACTAGATGGACCAAAGTGCCCAAACAGATCCACCTAAATGGGGTCATTTTGGTCCTTCACCCTAAATTGACGGCGCTACCCTCATGCAACAACTAAAGTAAGGGTAAAAATATGAAGGAAAGCCTTCCTAGAGACCTTTGGATAGAGATGTCCTTGCACCGTCGTGTTAAAGTACGGGCATTGCAGTTACTTCTATCATCCAAGAGGTTACAACCTGCCCCCTACTAGAAGGGTCTCATAATATTTATCCTGATACCTTGAGAGCTCCCACCTCTAACTATTTGTTCCCTAGGTTCCTTGACTGCTACGCCCGGTTTTTCCTACATGGCACCTCCTCTCGCGCTAGATGAGTAAGGCTAGCTTCCCAATTGTCTGGATTACATGGAGGTCGAGCAAAGCTCATCCTTTGCTTCACCCCTTACAGTCTTAAATTTAGGGGTGTCAACGGATATCCGAAATATCCAAATTATTGTCCAATTATCTGAAATATTCGAAACATCAAAATTGATAGACAATAAATATGATGTAGATTTTATATGTGTATTAACAATCTCCTTACCAACGATAAGAATATGAATTTGGATGGAAAGATCTATGCACTATTTGTCTCCTATCGAGTAAGAAAGGTAGAAAAATGATCCGAAATGCTTTTAGAATATTCTAATTGACACCCCTGCTTGAATTGTCTCTGCTTCATTCCTGCGAACTCCTGAGGACAGTACATGAAGGTCGGACGACGCTTGGTCTTTGCTTCCCCTTCGCTTCTCGTTGGGATGACTCTACTTCGCTCGAGATCATCGGCACATAGGGGGTAGGTGTACTACCCCTACAACATGAGCCCCTTATGGTCGAGGGTCTGCTTTGTCATTCTCTTGGCCATGCCTTAGTCCTTGTATGACCATCCCCTTGGCATGATGAACATGTGTAATTAGAAACAAAGTGAGAATGGTTAGGTCATTGTTGTACCTCTTTTCCTGAAGCAGGTTTTTGACTAGACATGTTAGTTGTAGATTGTTGCCAGGGGGGCTCATCATTTCAACTTCCCTAGGCGTAGTAGGAAATACGTGTCCTCCCTAGGGCGCCACAATGGTCACTTTACATGTGAAAGCGCCGGTGCCACCACATTTAATGTGCCTGACCCATCGTGTCGTTATTGTTTGTCCGCACATCAAACTGGCAGATCCTGCTGGGGGGACATGTGTCCTGCATCTGGTCGTTGCGCATGTGGTACTTTTGGGCTATGAAGCCTAGGTTTCATCGCTGAGGCCCCACACTTAGCCATTTTCTTTGCCCCTGGTCTTCCACTTCCTTCTTGTGTCGCCATTGTCTCTTGTTGTCGTTCCTTGTTAGATTCTTGGTTTTCTGCCATGGTGCGCACTATTGTCAAGTACACGTTGTTAGTGAGAGCGTCCTCGCTCGATGACACTGGAGATTGGCCCCTCCATTCTAGATGATGACCACCTGAATGTATTCGCGGCAGAGTACGACTTGAATCAGTCTCGATGCGCGCCGCCAGCGCTGTGTCCTCACCGAAGCCGCAAGCCAATGAGGCTGTGGTGTTTCAGGATTCCCTAGAGACGTGGCTCGGATTCCCCACCATGCCCATTATTGGTGAGGTGTTGAGTCTGTACAAGGCGGAGCTTTCGCTGCTTACACCCAATGCATTGGTTTGTTTGTCCTTGTGCGAGTGGGCCATGCGATCGAAATGGTCTGCAATGTCTGCTTGGGTCTTCATTCACCTTCATGAGGTGCACTGGCAGAAGAAGAAGTTTAGTGATGGGTCTGGCACGAACTTCGCTTTCGGGTGCCTAAACTTCCAACCTAGTCGAAGCATCAACGATGTGCTCCCGACACCTATGGCGAAGAACAACTATGATGCTGGGTGGTTGAGGAGGTGGTACTGTTGGGCTTTTACCTAATGGGGCTCCTGGGCCAAGGCCCATCTATGAGAAGATAAGGGTAGCACTGCCCTTGCTGCCTTGGCAGCTGATACGACTGGCTGCCTGAGCCACTGCTCTCGCGCGATGGTGGTGGCGGCCGTGAGTCTCTCGGCGTGGGCACGTGCACCCGTAAGCCGGAGTCGGCCGGGTCTCTCGGAAGACCGGTGCCGCCACCTCGTGCACTGGTGGATCCCCTCTATTTGGAGCTAGGTTGGTTCTCTTCTTTTGCACACACAACACTCACATTGCGCTGATCTGTTCCTTGCTCCGATCTGTCCTTGGGCTAACTTGGCCGGCGGCTGTTGCTGGTCCGTGGTTTGGCCGGCTCGCCGGACTCGGGTCGTCGGTTGTGGTGGTGCTTTTCATTGGCATCGGTCCCTTTGGACGAGGGTTGGTCTCCGTGGTCTTGTTGTTGCGTCCTTCTTTACCTCGGGCCTTCTTTGTGGCTGGCTCCATGAGGAAGGCGACGACATTGTATCTCTAGGTCTTCTGGCCGCTGATTGCATTTCTGCTACGACCATTTTGATTTCTAGGCAGTGGCTTCATCGCGCCTTGTCATCCTACTTGCTGACTCGGATTTAGTGCACTGTAAGGTTTTTCTTTCTCTCTTTATATCTATGCATTGTGCCAAATAGGAGAAATTTGGGGACCTTGCCTTGTTGCAAAGGGGCTAATTGACCTGATTTGGGTACAGTGCATTTTATGGGCTTGTCGGTTTAATAGCTCGATGATGATATCTATATTGAGATTGGCTATGACAGTTTATTGATTATATGCCTACTGTATTATTGATTTAATTCCAGTTAAGTTTGAGAATTAAACTACTGATTACTACTGCTGTTTAGCTAGTTCAATTTCATGTTTAATTGATATATGACATATCTGGACAGTCAATCTTTGTGAGCATTGTTGTTGTGTTTAGTTTCTTTATACACTGATTGTGTGAACACTACTGTACTGCTCCTGCATTTGACTATCTAGCTATGTCCTGTTGTTAAAATCTGAATTAAATTGGAGATTTTAGACGTAATTCTCATTAAAGTGGACTGTTAATCAACTTTGCTAGCGGTGGTTTAATCAATTAATCAGTCATAGCTATATCTGTGATATATATTTGTGAAATGTGTTGTTGGATGGCTAATTTTAGTAACCCAACATATTAAAACTAAAAGCAATTTATAATATATCAAACTAAGCTATGTTACTGCTTAAATGTTATGAATTTGAGCTTATTATCATGTTGATTTCACTACCATATATGAATTATTATGCTGCTATCTTTGCAAGTGCAGAATTCATATTTACATATTTCTTTTATAATAATATTGAATATTTGCTGTTAGTTAAATCTTGAATTATTCTATTTATGTTTTATGTCATATTGCTTATACCGCAATTTATACGAGAGGTACTACCAGTGCTTTAGCGACGCGGACGGCAGGCTTCACACCACCAATCACCCCATTGAAGCCACCGGATTGCCTATCTTTCCTCTGTCAAGCACGGAGGAGGCTCAGATTTCCCTGTTTTGCCAAGTTCGTGATCGTCCAAGTGATGCCCCTGGCGAGGAACTGGAAAATGTCTCTCACTGTCAATCCGGATGAAGGTTTTACTATAGTCCGGCATCATAATAGGATCCCTCGGAGACGTACGTGATGCCGCGGAGAAGTTGGCGAAGCACTGGATTGGTCCTTACAGGGCGGAGGAGCACAAGGATCGGCTAAGTGTTGTGAAGAATTCGCACCTGAATCGCTCTGCCGCGTGGCCTGACCGCGATGCTTCGAGCCGGTCGAAACGCATTGCTAGTGGCGAGGCTGAGCCGTGAAGTTAGAGGAAGAAGAAGCGACCAACTTTGAGTTGTGGAGATGAAGTCCCCCTTGCTGTTGTGCTGCTTGGCTACACAGCTCTCGTCAACGAAGCATCTAGCGGTTCCTCCAGGTCTGGACTCCATGAACCACAACTCCAGCTTGAGGCCGCTGTTAATTCCAGCATTGGACCGATCGCGACGTGCTGGATTGCACGAGGGATTTGATCACTATGGTAAGCTTTTGTGCTTTTTTGGCTTAGCCAGGGAATGAATTACTATTTCGTAAAATCGTGGGATCGTTTCCTTATTTTTTGTATAGGCTTCCATTCCATGGTGGCTAGTGAGGTTTCCTTATGGTCCTGTGCGCACGAGGAGTTGCTCCAGACTCTGGAGGCGGAGCTACTCGAGCTTTAGAACAGCTTCCGTGCCATTCAAGAGGAGGTTGCATGCTACCCATAGCGAGCTTCTTGGCCGCTCAAAACAACTTGAGGCGGTGAATGAGCGTCTACAACATGAATGGGACAAAGCTGAAGACCGTGTCCGTGCCGCGGAGACCTTCGCCGGTGTAAAGGAGCTGAAGGGTCAGGTCGTCTCCCTGACAAAGGAGCGTGATACCACCACCTACGCGGAGGCCCGGAAGCACGTGGCAGAGAGCGAGCGGGATTGACTGCCTCGTTTAACCAGGTAGTTGAATTTGCCGCCGGGATTGACGAGGCGAGCGGCGCTTTGCTTGGCTAGCTTCCTCGCTTCGTCATCGACGTCCCTGTTGCACGGCCCTGGGGCTCCGCTGTATGAAGTAAAAGATTGCACCGTAAAGATCCCAGCTGAGGATCGCTCTTCATTTATAGAGATTGATACAACAAACAGTGCTAAATACATGGGGATTAAGTTCTATACTAACAGCATGCGTTGCAGGCAACAGATGACCGGCTGCAGCGCTAACAGACTAACAACTTTGCCTATACTCCAGTGAACCAGTGAACCGATACATTTCAACACACCCCCTCAATCTGTACCAGTTGCCACTGGGTTCAGATTGCGCTTGAGCCGGTTGAATGGCACTTGTGGCAAGGCTTTGGTGAACACATCTGCTAGCTGATCGGCTGAGGATACAAACTGCACGTCCAGCAACCCTTCTGCAACTCGTTCTCCGACGAAATGAAAATCTACCTCGATGTGCTTTGTTCTGGCATGGAAGGCAGGATTCACTGTCAAATATGTTGCCCCAAGATTGTCACACCACAACACGGGTGGTCTTGCTTGATATACTCCCAGCTCTTTCAACAACGACTGAAGCCACACCAGCTCGGCAGCCGCGTTTGCTATCGCCTTGTATTCTGCTTCTGTGCTCGATCTGGACACAGTTGGTTGCTTCCTTGCACACCATGACACTAAGTTCAACCCTAGGAACACTGCAAATCCATTTGTGTAGCGTCGATCATCTGGAATGTATGACAGACGATGCAAGGTGCCCAAGGCGTCGGTGCCATAGCTCCTGGGAAACTTTATTTGCAGTTCCACCGAATCGTGAGGTCACGGCATGAGGAAGAGTGTAGAGGCCCCCTTCAGCCTTGCCCTGGAACAGAGTTTTCTTCGTGGCACAATCCTTAACAAGGAAGAAAGTAGGATGAAATTCAAGGAAGACGTTGTTATCTGTGGCTAATTTGTGAACAGAAATGAGATGTTTGCTAATTGAGGGTACATGAAGGACTTCTTTCAATGCAAGAGGAGTATTTGAATTGCCAACTATTACTGAATGACCAATGTTAGATATTGACAAACCTGCTCCGTTCGCGACCTGCACTTGATCACCTCCCTTGTAGCGCTCTCTGAAGGTCAGGCGATCAAGTTCATTGGTGAGGTGGTCTGTTGCTCCAGTATCCATGTACCAATTTGTGTCCACCTTGTAGGATGCCGATGCAGCGGATCCATTTTGATCTTCAGCCTGGTATGTGTGGTTGAAACGGTGATGGCACCACAAGGCCTCATGACCCGGCTTGCCACAGACTTGGCAGATGGGTCGATTGGAGTTGAAGTTGTTGTAGTTGCTGTTGAAGTTGCCTCGTCCACCATTGTAGCCGCGGCCTTGACCACGGCCACGACGTCCTCCATGGCGGCCACCACCACCACGTCCTTCTTGCCTCATGGTGTTGTTTGCCATGGGCAACGTAGTGCCATGGTTGCCTTCTTGCAGCTCATGGCGTGCCTCAAAATTGATAAGGTGAGCTTACAATTCAATAAGACTCACCGTGTCAGACTTGGTGGCAATCGAAGTCACCACTGCATCATAATCAGTGCCGAGTCCGGTGAGGACATATGACACTACTTCTTCTTCATGTAGACGATCTCCGGCAGATGCAAGCTGATCTGCCAGGTTCTTCACCTTCTGAAAATAGGCGGTGATGGAAAGATCCTTTTTCTTCAGGTTCGCCAGCTGGAGTCTTATCTGCATCGTACGCCCCCTCGTCTGAGAAGTGAACATGTCCTCCAGCGCTGCCCAGACCTCAGCAGCAGAATTGAGGAACAAAACCTGCCCGAGGATCGCCTTGGTCATAGAAGACAGCAGAGCACTCAAGACGAGTTGGTCCTGCTAAAACCAGGTGGTGTACACAGGATTTGCCACCTGACGCATCTCTCCTTCTGTCGTCGTCTCAGCGATCGTAGCAGGAGGTTTCTTGATCGAGCCATCCACATAGCCGATCAGGTTCTGACTGTGCAGATAAGGGATGACCTGCGCCTTCCAGAGGAGATGGTTTTCTAGAGTGAGCTTGACGGTGATGAAGTGGCTGAAGGAAGGTGGTGTGATGATGGAATCGCCGGAGTTGGAACTGGAGGGCAGAGCTCCGGTGGCGAAGATAGCGGAGGAGGAAGTAGCCATGGCTCTGATACCATATGAAGTAAAAGATTGCACCGTAAAGATCCCAGCTGAGGATCGCTCTTCATTTATAGAGATTGATACAACAAACAGTGCTAAATACATGGGGATTAAGTTCTATACTAACAGCATGCGTTGCCGGGAACAGATGACCGGCTGCAGCGCTAACAGACTAACAACTTTGCCTATACTCCAGTGAACCAGTGAACCGATACATTTCAACACGCTGAAGGTTTGAAGTTTCTGAAGGGAGCAGCGACGATCGAGCTTGGGGTCAGCGCGGCGCTCAACCTTGGTGGTCACTGCGCTCGAGTCGGCTGCATGAGCACCTTGAGGCTGCTGGAATCGTCGGGCTGCATGCATATAGAAGGTCTCGGAATTAGAGAGGCCTCTTTCGCAGGTCTCCCCAACTTCTGGGCGGTCCATGGAGAGGCGGCTGCACGCGAGTCTATTGCGCAGGCCCATGAAAGGCTTCAACGCGAAACGTCGAGGTGCCCAGACTAGGTCTACAACCACTTAGGGGTAGGGTTGGTGCCTCCAAATAGCCCCTTTGTATTTATATAGCACATTAACTATACAAAAGTTACGCTTCGGACTAGGCATTGGTGGCTCCACGTAGCCCCTTCGCGTCGAGGACCCAGACTAGGTCTACGAAGCACCTAGGGCTAGGGATTAGTGCCTCCAAATTGCCTCTTGGGATTTATACAGCGCATTAATTGTGTAGAAGTTACGCTTCAGATTGGACCTTGGTGGCTCCATATAGCCACTTCGCGTCGAAGCCCTACCAAGCACACATGCAAAAAGACACAAGGATTTTTACGTTCCTCGATTTGATCTCTACGGTCGTCTCTTTGATCTCTATGTTCCTCGATGTTATACACCCTTTTTCCTCTATTTCATGACCATATTTTCTTTCTTTTGATTATCCCACTTTTTTTCAGATTTGTGTTTTTGGTCAATCCGCTTTTGACAGTTTTTTGTGGTTCTATTTGCTTTGGCTGGGCAGGGATCTTTGCTTTGCTCCGCAAGGTATCTTCTTCTTCCCTTGCACACTCTGTCATCTTTGCAAACAACTCATCCACCTACGCAACCTGTCTTCTGGCCAATCTTTTAGACAGTGGGCCCTTTTTCATGTCATATCTTGCAGCATTGATTACGATAGTGACGCTGAAGCCGCGAAGCTAACACTTGACCTTGTAGAAATGTTGGAAGTAGCTTCTCAGCGTTTCTTCTTCTTCTTGCTGGATGGCGAACATGTTATTTTCTTGCTTTGTATCCTCATAATTCGAATGGAAATTGTTCTCTAGTTATGTGTGAAGCTGATCCCAATCTTCGATTAACCCTAGAGAAAGGGAAGAGTACCAAGAGAGGGCGATCCCCTCTAGGGCGAGGATAAGCCCCTTCGCTTTAAGGTCATCATCACCCATAGCTGCTTCAACAACTATCTCATACACTCGTAGGAATTCTTTTGGATCGGTCTCTTCCCCATAGGCTTTGAAGGTGGGTAGTTTGAAGGAGCTTAGAACTGGCCACTTTTTTTCATGTAGGCGGGGGTAGAGTGGATTGGACTTCTCATGGCTTTTTTGCTTCACTTTTGAGCGTATGGGTGAAATTACTTGTTGAATTGTTGTTGAGTCTATTGGGATTGGGTTCTAGGGATTTTGGGGCGGGTTTTGGTTTTGGTTATAACGGAGTCTTTCCACTTCGGCTACAAGTCTTGCATTTGCCATGACCAAGGCTTGTAGGTTCAGGTACATTTCCTCTAGGATGGCTTTGGAATCAACAGAAAGAGGTACTTGGTTGTTTTTTTGTTGGTTCGGGTTGGGTGGTTGTGGGTGGAAGTTTCTGTATGATTGTCTAGAGCGATTAGCCGAGGGGTGCTAGGATGGATTTGGTTGGTTGTTTTGGGGTAGGTTCGGGAGGAGATTTTTTTTGAGGGGCGACGATGAAACTTGCAAACCATGGATTGGATCTATGGACCTGCCTCTCCTTCCTCTCTTAGATCTTATGCTATGGCTGGCCGCCGTAGGCGTAGCTGCTACCGAATCTCCTACTCCTGTTCCTCCCACCATCGCGGACGTCGCTCCCTTCTTCTTGGATGGCATCTTGTTCCTGAAACTTTTCTCCTGGGGCTTTTAGTGTCGAGTCCCCACGGACGACACCATTGTTGACAAGTCACACCCCAACAAACATTTGCGGGAGTATCCTACTCCCGACCCACACGCCTAGAGAAAAAGCGTGTGACCCAGCGAAGGAACAACCTCAAGGGAGATTAGACACTTAGCTAGTGCTTGGAGATTTCTGTGTATCTTGATTTCTCTCTTCTTGAGGCCTCGAACCCCATATGCGTACATAGGCTCCTTTTATAGGGGGAAAACATTTTACACTGGATGGACAAAAGTGCCCAAACAAATCCACCTAAATAGGGTCATTTTGGTCCTTCACCATAAATTGATGGCGCTACCCTCGTGCAACAACTAAAGTAAGGGTAAAACTATAAAAGAAAGCCTTCCTAGAGACATTTGGACAGATATGTCCTCTTACCGTCGTGTTAAAGTAGGGGCATCATAGTAACTTACATCCTCCAGGTGGTTATAGCCTGCCCCCAACTGGAAGGGTTTCATGATCCTTATCCTGACACCTTGCTGGTCACTATTCCTGTATTGTTTGTCCTCCAGGCTCCTTCGTCGCTATGCCCGGGTTTTCCTCCGCGGCTCCTCGCTAGATAAATGGGGCTAGCTTTCCCGATTGTTTGGATTACGCTGAGGTCATACGAAGCTCATCCTTTGCTTTGCCCCTTCCATGGATGAGTGCGGTAGTTTCCCCGATTGTCTGGATGACACAGAGGTTAGGCGAAGCTCATCGTTTGCTTTGCCCCCTTCTAGTCTTGAATTGTCTCTGCTTTGCTCCTGCGGACTCCCGAGGACCGTGCGCGAAGGTCGAGCAATGCTTGGGATGCTTGGTCTTTGCTTCGCCTTCCCGTTAGGGTGACTGCTTCACTTGGGATCACAAGGACCAGGGAGGTGAGTGTACCGCCCGTACAACACCCATCAAATCAAAGCTAGGATGGTAAGGAAGGTGGGAGGAAGGAGGAATTTAAAGAAGGCTTAGGGGGTGTTCTCTCCGGCTTATCTAAAAGTCTAATCTGACTTATCTCGTAACTTCAAAAATTTCTCGAGGTGGACTGGAGAGTCGGATGGCCTTGATTTTTAGGATTTAGGGAGCTTTTAGACACGACTACGAAATAAAAAAAATGGATTCAAAAAGTAATTAAAAAAGTCAGATAAGTCGATATTAGCCACGTCTTATCTGACTTATCTAACTAACATTGACTTATTTGACTTTTTTATACTTTTTGAATTTGTTTTTTTATCTCGTAGGCGTGTCTAAAAGCTCCATAAATCCTAAAAATCAAGGCCATCCAATTCTCGAGGCCACCTCGAAAAATTCTCGAACTTACGAGGTAAGTCAGATTAGACTTTTAGATAAGTCAGGGAAAACAACCCCTTAACTGACGGCGACACCTATAGCAGTGCCAGTGACCCGGCAACCCAGGAGGAATGAAAAATGGAGAAAGAAGCTGTACGGACAAGATGATCTTTAAATATTATAATGAAGTGTATACAGTTTTTGCAACTCAATATCCTACTTTGTAGTGATATAAATCTAGAATAAGAGCATCCGTAGCAGAAACCCTATATGGGTATAGAAATAGAGTTTTAGAGATGGAGTTTCTGGTGGAGGGAAAGAATCTTTTAGAGTGTAGTGTAAAGCGTGAATTTCCTTTTAGAGTAATGGAGAGATAAAATAGAGTAGAAGAGAGAGAAAATAGAGATAGAGTTTCTGGTGTGGATGCTCTAAGACAACCGCTACTTCTGCAATCGCAGGTATCTAATTAACCTAAAAAATGGGAAGCAACTGGCATGAGGATATGCCCTGGAGTGGGGATTGGAGAATGCATGACGAGGGTAAAAATGGAAACTAGGATGAGAATGACCTGCTAACTTCATTGCCTACGTATACGAACTGCACTGAGCTACATTGCTCTGAAATCAACAAGATCAGAATAGGCATCAAATCCCATTGCTCCGAAATCATCATATCAGTAGAGTTTGGGCAACAGTACCCATTACTCCGGATTGCGGAATCACCGTATCACCATACGAACTGCACTGAGCTACATTGCTCTGAAATCAACATCAGAATAGGCATCAAATCCCATTGCTCCGAAATCACCATATCAGTAGAGTTTGGGCAACAGGACCCATTACTCCGGATTCCGGAGTCACTTAAATCAGTATATGTGAATCGTTGGCCGATTGCTACGCTGCCTCTGATTATTGTAATCTTTATGTGGCTCATTGCTAAGCTGCTACGGTAATCTTTACGTGAGCTGGGTTCATCGCAGCTGAAGTTTGATAGTCAATAGCAGCAGTTGATGACAATAGATCACAATGACCTTGCGAATTCTGACGCCTTCCTACTCAGTACGTACTAACAGCTCTGGGAACATAAGGCTATAGAGAACTATAACCATGATACGCAAAATAATTGGCAGAATATGGAGGCAACTGATCAAATTAGTCTGTAACTTCACACCTCCCGCAATAGAAGACATGAAAGGATTCAATTGCAGCAACAAAGCAATACATAAAAATGAGGCTGGAAAACGACGTTCTTAATTTAGCACCAAAATTGGATAGCAAAGTATGGCTCACCGGTAAATCAACCAGCAACCTATGACTGGATTACTACATATCAAAACATAGTAGGAAGCATAGTTTTTCGAGTGTTTCCAGCTCATCAAAACAAAAACAAAAACTAAAAACCCAAATATCACTGACTCTATTTTCCTGCCAAACAGCAGATATTGATGATAGAACAGAAGACTCCCAACACTTAGTCGAACAGACTGAAGCCCATGTCCTGCAAGTAAATTTGAAATGTCATTAGTTTTCGATCGAGTTTGGTCAAAACACTAGCTAATAACATTCATGCATATATGGACAACAAAGGACAAACGCACTGAAAAAAAAAGGGTAAATATAAAGTGTATCTTACAAGTTATAAGGTCAGAACTTTTGAACAAAAGAATTAGAGGCATGTGCTCACAGAATATCATATCATGCATATGGTTGCAATTCTGTGGAAGTTACACAGCATATGGAACAGCAAAATAATAATATAAGAGCATCAAAAATGATAAAGGTTATAAAGACTAATTACATGCAGGTAAGAAAAGGTGTTCTTACATCATCACTCTCTTCCTTCTCCTCAACCTTATCTTCTTTCTTTGACTCAGCTGCAGGAGCAGCACCAGCAGCCCCGCTGGTAGGAGCAGCAGCTGCAACAGCTACACCACCACCACCACCACAGGGAACTGAAGCAAACTTCTCCCTTCCAGCAGCAATGAGCTCAGTGATGTCCTTGCCACTCACTTGGGACAACAGGAATTCAATCCTTTCATTGTCAATCTCACAACCAACTGCCATATAGATAGCTTATACTCATTAGATGCTAACAATTATACCAAGAATTGTACATAGAACGCACAGAGAACACTTCATCTAGTGTCATGGAGGATTTATATTATGATCAACATGGTATCAAACACAAACCAACTGCCGTACAAACAAATGTCATCATCTTGACTAACAACTAAATAGTACAAATTACGCAAAGGAACCCTCTCTATCAACAAACATGATACAGAATTGTCCTTCTTGGTAAGAAAGCACAAACAGAATCAACAAGTATATTAGTTGACACAAAAGAGCAAGACCAACTGACCTCCCAACATTACATTCCTAGCAATGAGGGAAGGTCAGTCAGATGAGTTCACCTGACTCCAGAATAGCGGTCAAATCCTCCACAGAGGGGCTGGAGTTGCCAGCCAGGGCAGCGAGCAGATAGGCAGCAAGAAACTTCATCCTGAACAAATTATAAAGGAAAATTGTCAGACAATGTGACTTCAACTTGACAGATGGACAATTATTACATGTAATCTCAATGCAGATTAAGTGCTGGGGGGAGTTGATATTCTGTTTTAGCAGGTACTGGTGAAAGAACCCTTTTGTGGTCTTTTGTGTGATACTATAATATAGTTCAGTCTAATGGTAGCGAATGGTCTCAGTAGTCAAATGGCTTTACTTTTACATGATCTGTGTAAAGGTGATGAATCACATAAATGTCTTTAAGAGCTATGCAACTAAATCAAAAAAAGGTGACAAACAGATAATAATTATTGACAATTCTTCAATAAACTGGTGAAGAGCCTACTAAACAATAAACAGGCTCAAAAAATATACAGAAACTACTATGCATCACCACTAAATTTGACAATATAAATTAAATATGAATCACTCCTAAATCACACGGGTAAATCCATTAACATGGTGTGTTCACATCCTATTGTCCACCATCAGTAACGCTACCTCAGCTATTTCACGTGGTGGACAAGTTCTACCCAAGAATAACGCTCAATGCCTCCAACAAGACAGGCTAAATGCAACAACATTTTTTTTTGAGAAGTAGAACTGCAACAAGATATATTAAGAGCATGCATCAACATAATCTATGGTAAAACAAAATAAAGCATAATTTTGTTTTACTGAAAACCAAATATTGGAGGAATTTTGTTCTAAAAAATACATAGGAGGAATTCTCTATAGAGAAAAGTGCACTGGTGAAATCTGAACAATAGTTTCCTCCATTATAGATCTACGGCACTAGACATATCACAGAGTCACAGTTTATACTCGCTACCAAACTTGCAGAAAACATACTACAATGGCTGGATAAAACCCTAATCCTTGCTCCAATATACATCTCAGAACCTAGCGTAGCGCCATAACAAACATTTGCACCCAAACCAAAGCCACGACCACGGAAGAAGATAATGCAGAAGTAGCATCCCATTTCAGCAGAAAGAAAAAAGAAAAGAAGAGAAATCCAATCCCACTACGGCATCAAAGCACATATTTTTGCAAGATAGCATCAAAGAATCGCACAATCAAGCAATAGATGGATGGAAATGTAGAGGGGATTAGTGAGGCATTACTTGGATCGGAGAGGGAGAGGGCTCGAGGGGCGGCGGCGGCAGAGGCTTGAACAATCTCTAGGGTTTCAGCGAAGGAGGCGGCCACTGGTGCGGCGAGGCTGCAACTATATAGCTCGCAGCTGGGACGCGATGCGATCTGCACCATCCGTCTCCGCCCCCCTACCGTCCCAGCCGTCGATCCGACGCCTTCTGATGACTTGGAACAAACCGTGGGCCTCCGGCCTGCTACATTAGCTTTTCATGGGCCGTGAACCAGGTCCATCGGCTTGTTGAAGAGGAAAACAGTTAGGGCAGAGGGCGGCAGCCAGCACACCAGGGTATGTTTGGATCGCGTTCTCAGTGCTCCGTGCCGATGCTTGGCGCGCCCTCGAGCGTGGCGCAGGTGACGGCGCGTTGGCGAGCGACGGCACCAGATTTCTCGCTCGCCGTTGCCGCTGGCGTGGAAAGCGAGCGCGCATGCGAGCGATTACGGGTTCCAAACACCAGCCAAAGTCGATGGCGCGCCCGCGGTTGGAAAGGCGAGCGGCGGACGCAAACCAAACACGCCCCAAGCTACTTGGGGCCACGACAGCAGCCATCTAGCCGTCCGATGACCGTGATGATGTGGGTGTTTAGTTTGTAGTCCTGTGTTGCTCTATCAATCAATTGGTCATGACCAATCTAAACAAGACCAATTTATTGACAAAATCTTGTTTTTTGATTGAAACCAAAAAACATGACCAGAATTTGGAAAGGTGAATATTTGGTTTGAAGTCAATTTTTTATTTTTGCTGCCATCAGAAACGAAAAATATTGGAATTGAATTTTTGTAAACTTTAAATTAAAATGTAAAAAGCTAAGTGCAATTTGGAAGTTTAAATAAATATGCAAAATCATTAAAAAAATAAAATCTAAAAATTACAGAGAGGTGGCATAGGATTTTAAATTAATTAAAATTTTGTTTCATATACTTTGGACCACATATGAACTAGATGTGAATGGAAATTTTGGTTACAAATGAGATGTAGCCAAATAGTGAAGACATGACCAAATTTTGATAGGATAATCTAGACTATGAACTTAGTTCCTCGCCTTCGTTTCCGCACAGGCGGAAGCGCCGCCTTCCCCTCATGTCGTCGCTGCCATCTTCTCGGCTCTAACTTGTCTCCGCTGCTCACGCGTGGGTTTATCAGAGGTGGGTGTGGACTTTTTCAGCCAAACTTGGAGCCGCTTAAGAGCATCTCTAAGAGAGCCCCTAAAACACACCTCCTATTAGCAAAAAATAGGGAGCCCCAATAGAATAAGGAGCCTCTATTAATTGCTTAGTTCTAACAGACTACTTGTTGACACATAATTGCTTAGTTCTAATCGCGGCCCGGCACGTGGAGTTCCAACCACGGGGCGGTGCGTGCGGCAACCACGCCAGATGCTGCCCAGTCTTGATGGCGTCCTCCGCCGGGCGGGCAGTAGCGATGTATACTGTTCTGATTGATGGTGGGGCGGCCATGCAAGGACGACGCAGCAGGCAGAGCGCTGCACATGAGCGGCCAGAAGCGGAGCGGCCCAATTGGGGTGGCGTGGCAAGGCTGCCGGCCGACAATGGGTTCACTTGTCACCACCCAGAAAGAAGAGGCAGCAGCCAAAGCGGCAGATTCAATGAATGGCTACGGCCATGGGACGGAAGGAAAGAGAGAAGCATGGGTAAGTGAGGCTTGGGACGGGTCGGCGAGGAGAGGTCGGCATGAAGCTAAGCATACAAGGCGTAGGGAATGAATGGCGGTGGTTTGCCGCCCCACTGAACGGCGATGAGGAGGCGAGGCGAAGCATGGTGGCGACTGGCGTGGGGTCGGCCGATGGTGAGGCGGGGCCAGGGCGCGGGTCAACTTGCTTTGCCGAAGCATAAGGAAGGGAGGGAAGGTGCGCGCAGGTGACAGGGAGGACTGGAGCGGCGGGGCGACGTGGCCGGCCGTGGAGGAGAAAGGGTGCACGGCGGCAAGGCTAACCGGCGGCGGAATCGAAAAAATTACCCGAGGGGAAAGACTCCTCTTGCTATGGCGATGTTAAAGGAGGAAGAAGGAAGGGAAATTACCGAGCGTTGAGGCTGGATTGGAGTGGAGACAGTGGCGGCGCGGCGGGGAAGAAGACGGCTCTGGCGGCGCAATTTGGCTTCTCCAGCGGCACTGTTGGCCTGAGAAGCTCCTAGAACGTTGACGAAGCTCCCAATGTCGGGTACTCATGGTGATGCTTGGCGGTTTCAATGCCTCGTGGTCTCTTGCCTCGGCAATGATTTGGCGAAGTATCTTGGACGGCGATCGACGTAGGGTAGCTTAGGACAACGCGGTCGAGTTAGAGACACGCAAGACGCCTCTCCGAGCCAAGCAGCGTCTTTCAGCGTGAGACCGAGCGATCATCAACGGCGATGACCGGCGGTCGTGCAATGTCGAAGGCGCATTCCCACAAGGGAAAGCGTATTTTCCTTTTCTGGAAGGTTTCCCAAAATGATATGTTCTAAATGGGGCAGTTTCCTATTTGGGCAGGGCCTTTAGGTTTAAGAGTTGTGAGATATATATAACTTAGGAAAATAAAATAAAAAAACCTAAAAATTCAGAAAAATGTGAGGACTCCAAATATGAATTTTATTTTACTATTTGACAACATTTAGTTTTATGTAAAAATCAAAATACTCTTTTAGGGTGTGCTTCTAAACATGTTAAGGGATGGTTTTCTTTTTACAAAAATTTTTATAAAGTCTCCCTAATATTTTGAGAAGGCATTATAAGTTTTTAGCATTTTATTACCTTTTTAACATTAAGGTTTTTATCAAAAGAAGTGATCTTTCTTTTAGTAAATGAATAAAAATTCAGCAATTAAGATAATTTAGATGTTTGATGCAATGAATATATGTTATGCATGCACTATCAAATTTAAATTTTTGCGAAAAATTTTACGCAAATTTTTGAAATGTCAAGGTTAAACCTTTAACAAAATCTCATTTTAAATCTCTTCTTTTATTGAGAAAAACAATTTTATTTGATTTTTAAGCTCGAAAGTTTTTGTAACATACTTATTTTTAAAAAGTTTTAAATTCTAGTGAAATTCATTAAAAATACAGTTGCATGATGCACGATGATTTTTAGTTTTTGAAAATAAGGATGTTAT
The DNA here is from genome assembly GCA_036346145.1 of Olyra latifolia. Lineage (NCBI taxonomy): Eukaryota > Viridiplantae > Streptophyta > Magnoliopsida > Poales > Poaceae > Olyra > Olyra latifolia. Next base: position 44,698,923 of record CM070531.1, read on the forward strand.
ATCAAAGCTCTCAAAACCATTTTTTCTATAATTTTTTGATCCCTCGGATGTCCTTATCGAGGAGTTACAAATTTCTAACTCATAAGCAAACGCAAACGCTAAAAAGAACTTTGGCCCATTTACACTCTGAAACAGAAATACCAAATATTGACACCACACAGCGTGCAGTGAAACATGATATATCTGCACTAAAACAAACACATCACGGGAATCTCCTCAAATAAATGTAGTACACACTTTCAATATCCCCATCCATGACTAACAGACTACTTCACAATTATATTCCCTACGATTGCAAATACTATCATCAAGAACTCGAAGGATAAATCAGAGAATAAAACATCTCCACAACCACAGCACAATGTGCTATAGCTGTTGCCTGTTCCTTGTATTAACAACTGATGGCCAAACATGCCAGTCACTTTTTTAACAGGGTACCAGTAAAACTACCAAATGTGTACTATTGGTCAGTAGAAGATCTGACAATCTTCAGTACCTAAATATGCTTGCTTGATTAGCCCGATCAATCATACGACAGAATCTACAGAAAACAATTGAGTTTTACTTGACATCAAAAAACGAAGGGATTATCATTGTGCTGACCACTAAAAGTTTGCAGGCTTACCATGATAATCAAATTTTGTATCATCTGAATTTACTTAGTAACAGCAAATGATCCCAACTTGGATAAATCTGGGACCCAGCAGGACAATTCTGAAGATCCCGTCAAGAACATCAAGGATCCTGGAGCCCACCTAACTAGTGGTGGTTCATTATCCGTGCTTCCCCAGCGTGCAACCTGCAGGTCCAACAATTATAACACACCACTAAAGCGATGACAATAACTAATTTCGATAACAGCATGCCATATTCTTACATACCTTTCCACTCCTAACATTCCAAGCATAAACACTACCATCACCAGAGCCTGCAAAGAAAACAAAAATAGGTAAAGTAAAATAGGGCAATGGTTGTGAAGTGCAACAGGAGAATATTTCTAACCAGATATGATATGGTTTCCATCAGGGCTGAATGATGCTTCTAGAGTTGAATTGGTTACAACTGGCTTTACATTGTAGGTTGCTATCTGAATGGGAAAAGACATAAGAGAGTTTTTCTAGTCCAGGTTGCACAATATAAATTACAGTAGATAGATAGGATGCTTACATTATTGCCATGAAATGAATCTAGCACATGAACTCGCCCAGCTTTGGTCGTCAAAAGAAGCCGCCTGCCATCACTACTGAACTTTATGACATTGGCTTCTGAATCATCATTACCAACGGAGAAACTATCAAAAGGCCCCTACAGATGCAAGAAGTTAAAAAATTGTTCAAGACTAACCAACACATTAAATGATCCCTACCTTCTCAAATTTTCGAGCATCAAACATCCTTATGTAACCACCATAGGCAACTGCAAAAACCATACCCTGATCATCAAACGAAACTGCAGGCCTCCCTTGCACACGCAGTAAGCCCTACAAAATCCAAGAGATTATATTGCTATCCCCAACCATCTAAGATGACAAGTAGGAAAATTTGATTATTTGCTCTCCAATTTAATGGTACTCTAGGATTTTCCATCCCACTCGATGTAATTGATCATTTGCCCCACCAGTTACAATCCTTTACGATTTCCCACTTTTGTTATTTCCATACATTTTTTCCAACACTGTCCATTTTTCCCCCATGTGGTCTAGCCAAAATACCCTGGTGCACCGATTCCCTAGATGGGCTGATTCCACTGCATGGTCTCTCCTACCACCTTACTCCTGATACCCCCTTGCCCTTTAAGTTATGCTTAGAGGCCAATGGCAGTGGGCCCTCAAAGTCAAGTCTCTACTAACCATTCTGTTAATTGGAAATTCAGCCTGTGCAGTAATGGGCTGCAGACTAAAGGGCCTTTCCTTATTCTCTGATTTGAAATTTTGGGACCCTTGTACTCCTCATCCGAACTCTGAATAGAGTCATTTAGATTTATAAATCCATTTTAAAACATTATTTACCTTGCAGTTGCTGTCTGGAAATTTTTGTAAATATGATATTTATTTATTCTCCTTGTCCATGCGTTTAGACATTGACAGTGTTATTGCAACTGCATATTATCAAGAATAAGCACCAACTAACTTCAACGAAGTTAGTCTTCCTAGATGCATTGTACATACTGTTTTTCAAAATGCTTAGTAGATGTTTATGAAATAATTAATTAAAGGGAAATTTGGCTGTGGGGGTGCTGCAATTATGTGGCCAATCTTCGTGCCTTCCTGGGCACTATCTTTTTACATCTATGATGTATAACACTAAAACTCAAGTGAATTATGCCCTAGGACACTAAGTATCACCTTCAGTCTATTCGGAGACAGATTATTTTAGGAAAGACAATGCCAACCATAACAGGAACACTACTTGCTCAGAATTTTTGATAAATAAAATGGCCATGTCAAGACACCATATGGCTTTATGATGTAGGTATATCATGAATGTTACTCTTGCAGGTGATTTTTTATTCTCTCATGAAGGATATTAAGAAGTTAGTTTGACATAAATATAAATAAGAGAAACCAAAGTTTGACATAAATATAAATAAGAGAAACCAAATATGTAACAGCTTTTGTGACTGTAAACTGCAGCTTGTTAAGTTGATATGAACGAGTGGTCAAGTAAATCTGGAATTTTTCAGTTACAATTCTATAATTCATAGTATCACTAACCTGCGCTTTGTCAGCTCTCAAATCCCATAGAAGAACAGTTCGATCAAGTGATCCAGATAAAAAATTGTCCTTCTCCGAACATAATGAGATAGAAACAACCCTGTACAAGACAAGGCAGCATAAGCATACTCTGCTGGCACTAGCATAATCAAAATATTTTACTATAATTTATCAAAGTTAGTGCAGCAGACCTGTCAAGATGGCCTTTGAAATATCTCACAAACCGGTTGTCATTCAGTGAAAGTAGACGCAAAGATTCTGCATTTGCATTTCTTTTTAGCAGATGAATTAAATAACTCTTAAGCTATGACAAAACAACTTACCATCCCAACCATTTTTTGAAGAATATAGGACAAGAGTTGGGTTGTCAGTGAAGCACACAAGTTCAACACCATATTTTTTGCTATTAATGGTCTTCAAACATCTGCAAAAAAAGGAAGAAGATTTCAGAGTTAAAAAGACATAGTATTGACTGCCAAAAACACAAATACACAATAACTGCGATTGAAATTGAATCAGTTGACATACATTATGGAATTGTAATGTATGGAATGCTACAATTGAATAGGAGTAGTGAAGTGATTATATCTAAACAAAGATACACATGAGAATTTGTATTAATGTGATATAATACACATGAGAATTTGTATTAATGTGATATTATTCAGAACAAAAAATATAAAGTACTGAGAAAATGACAGGACATCAGCCATTAAATGTCTTTTGGGCATAACAAGATATAAGTGGAAACTCGACTTTGAGTCTCTAGAGTTAGGTTCATATTTGGCCAAGTGTTCCCCTAGGTCCTAGGCAGAAGGCAGGCAGAGGGTGGCCACCTATAGAGCCTAGCCCTCCTAGTCAGCCAAACTCAATAGCAAGAAAGAGGAAGGAGGGAAGGGAAGGGGAAAGGAGAAGGGGAGGGAAGGAGGTGGACAATCTGGTTCCTACCTGTCAGCCACATAGGCAAACATTGTCCTGTTAGAAATGTGATGTAAGGCAGTTCTTCAAAAATCTCTCTCTAAAACTGTGTTGTTTTGTGAAGTAGAAAGTAATGAATGCAGTTAGCTCTATCATAAATGTGGTAGTTTTGTTAAATTCCTCTTTAATCAACAAAAAAAACCAAAAATTATATTTCCTAGTAACGCTATGTCTCTATTTAATTCCAGATAATAATAAACATTTATACCCTTTAGTCACTTTCTTGTGTGTTTGACATGTCAGAACAGTCTGAATTCTGACATGCTCGTGTATGCACTCCAAAATCCATGATGTTACGGGAATTGTGGGCAGTGGCCGCATGGCTAGGCATCAGGAGCAGGAGTTTGGACCAACAAACAAATATGCTATTGCTGTGCATGTAATCTATCTCTAAGCAACAAAGGGCAAGCTTATCTGTCTAAAACAATCAAATGAACAGCTAACTAACACTTCCAAGCTACTGCTGATCTCTTGCCTAATTTGGGAGGCGTATCTTTAGTTAGATCAATCTGTAGGGACATGGGAGGCCATCATCTTTATTATCAACAAGAAAAAAAAAAACCTCTAGTCTCTCCCTCTTCTCCAATTAGGGCACAAAGCTTGGCAGGCAGAGGTGGCATGGCCGGCTGATCAAGGACAAATGATCTACCCTCAGCCCTTGGACACATCTCCAACAAAGGTTTCACAACATATAGGTGTGGTAGTGACATCCGCAGGCAGGTGACTATTGCTGCCCAGGTGAGATGGCAGAGGCGTTAGTGCCACCGACTCTCTGTCACGAATTGGGAAGAACGGTCTCTGTCACGAATCAGGAAGAACGGTTGTCGCGCTTGGATGAGAGGAGGCCGGCAGCACTCCTCACGCCTGAGCGGTACAAATTGATGGGCTAAACCCTAATTCTTGCTTGATTGATAATGAATGTGTGGTATCCCTTTTATGAGGATGACTTACAAAGCAATCTGTAATATATAGTAACTAATCTGATGTAATCTCTCGATCACGTAGAAGCCTAGGCCCATGCACTACAGTGCCAATGCACTGTTCATATCACTACAGTACCGCCGCTGTGCATGGGAGGGCCTTGGGCCGTTGCCTAGGCAAACCATGGGCACCTTCCCCAGCAACAACCCTGTGGTCCACATGCTCTCCCTCCAAGATGACGACGGCATCCTTGCCACGGGTGACGACCCCCTCCTCACATGTCGGATTAGCGGGATTTAAGGCTTTGAGCAGACGGGATCAAAGTCTCTCGAACACCTCCTCCCACTTGAAATCCCCCTCCATGAAGGGTTCCTGCACACGGATGATGGTAGCAGAAGCCATGGGAAGGGATCGACTGCTCTGATACCAAATATGTCACGAACCGGGAAGAACAGTTGTCTCGCCCAGATGAGAGGAGGCCAGAAGCACTCCTCATGCCAAGGCGGTACAGATTGATGGGCTAAACCCTAATTCTTGCTTGATTGATAATGAATAAATGGTAACCCTTTTATATGGATGATTTACTTAAACCCTAAGAAAGCAATATTTAATTTATAGTAACTAACCTTATCTAATAGCAACTAATCTGATCTAATCTATCGATCAAGCAGAAGCCTGGGCCCATGCGCTACAGTGACTCGGTACTGTTCATATCACTATAGTACTGCTTCACTGTTCATGGGAGGCCATGGGCCACCGCCCATGACACTCCAGTGAGCAGCCAGCTAACACCTGAACACACATTTAGGTGTTCAGAAACTATAGTGAAGGCACTAACAGAGTAGCAGTGGCAGCGTTGAAGATCAGCAGTATTGCTATGTGGCTGAGGAGATAGGCTAAATAACAAAGGATGGAATGGATTTCTTACTGGCCAATTTAGTTGAATCGCTTCAACAAAATTGGATCCAAATTAAACAATACAACAAAATCTATGACTTTTCTTCTGTCTCCTCAAGTGACCCACTTAGCAAGTTTAGGGTTATAAATTATAGATATGCATTCTTTACTTCAAGTATCTACTTGACCCACCTGTGCAAGTTTGTGGATCCAAAGTGCAATTTACTCGAATGAGAAAACCTAGTTAGTCTGTTCACTTGATTAGAATACAAATTTCGGAAGCCAACTGAGCAATGGTTTGTACTCACACCGCGTTCTGAATGTCGTATAGTCGAATTGATTCATCATCACTGGCTGTCACGAGGTAGTTTGTGGCCTTGCTGTGGAAATCCATAGAGCTAATTCTTCCATTCTGCCATACAAGTACGTCATAGAACAAACTCAAGTGACTATAGTGGAGAGAGAGTATGTAAGGGAATACTGGAAGTGGAAAGTACTAATGAAAAGTTAAATATTTCATCTGAAAACGATACATGAAAGAACCTAGGCTGTTTCTGTAATCATAACACACATGCCAAGAAATTTCTGTATGTTTCTTTGAAGTAGAACATTATTTTTCCAATAGGCTAGTTAAACGCTCAAGTTTGAGAGATCATAATGGTAGTGGATACTGGAAATTACCAATGAAAAGTTAAATATCTCATCTAAAAACGATGCATGAAGGGACATAGGCTGAATCTGTGATCATAACAAACATGCCGAGAAATTTCTGTATGTTTCTTTGAAATAGAACATTATTTTTCCAATAGGGTAGTTAAATGCTCAAATCTGAGATATCAATGCCGTCATGTTAGGCTAAGCATAGTGAAATTTGAGACCCTACTCATGAAAATCAGGACAATTTATTCAACTACTTCTAGACATTACGTTTACAAAATATACCAATATCCCATCTCAGACTATAACATCTGCTGGGTTAGTACAAACCTACCTATGCATTATTATAAATTGCTCAAGAACATGATCTCCGGCCCCATACTCTTATATGGTGCACTAACAAAAATAACACTACAGTCGAATGCAATAATGCATCTTCCAAACCTTCCAACTGTATCACTACAGTAATCTAAACTAAACCATATATTTTCCAGTAATATAAACTAAATTCCATAAAGCATCTCAACTCCTCTCCATTTATTGAATTGTTACACAAAGAACTATATCAAGCACATCTTTTTACATCCTGTTAAGTCGCTGCAGTATTGAACACTAGCATGGCCATCACGAACGCACATGAGCTCAACCAGCACAAGCAAAACCCGACCTCCAGTTCCGGTAGACGATTGGGCATAGAAGCAAGGAACTGAAGTAAAGAATAGAGGCTCACGTAGTCCCGGAAGGCCAACCCGACCTCCATGCACTTGAGCATCTCGTCGGTGACCTCCATGGTCACCCTCTCCTCCTTCTCGCCGCCTAAAATTTCACAGCGAAGGAGCAACGAGAAATCCGAGGGTCAGAAACAAGGACCTTGGAGCGAATCCATCAAGCGTTTGAGAGATTAGGGTTGGATTAGGGAGAGCGGCCGGGATATTCGGATTCCTACCTGGCATCTTGGCCTACACTGCGGCGGCGAAACCAGGAACCGTGGGCGACCAGGGCTGCGGGCAGCGGCAGCGTCCCGGTGGAGCAGGCCAGGCAGCGGCGGCGTCCCTGGAGCCCAGAGCTAGTCCCCCGTTAGAGGGCGACTACCTGGGGCTGGGGCTGGGAGCCGCGCGGCGGCGTTGCTGCCGAGAAGCGCCAAGCAGGAGAGGATGAGGCGGCCAGGAGTCGTCAGTCGAGGAGAGACGTTCGGCCCAATAGGCCGGGGCAAAGGTGTAGGGGCCTGTTCGAGTGTTCGGCCCAATAGGCTTCGCTGGCCAAGCGGTGCGGCAAGTTACTGTGCACAGAGGGCCCGCATATGGGCCTGTTTGATTCAGCTGAAAACACCATGGATTATATAATCTGAAAATTGTGGGCTTTGGTTCCGCGCTTAGACAAACATCTAAAATTGGTTTTAACAGTTTTAAGAAAAAAAAATTACTCTCTCCGCCCATTTTTATAGTTCTAATTTTGATCTGAGAAAGTGTTTCAAGCTAGACTTTAACCATTAAATTTCTCTATTATATACTAGCTGAATGCTCGTGCGTTGCTATGAAAACATAAATAGTAAAAAAATGTTAGAATCTATCATATACAATGTCAACTGCCTAGTAATTTTGCTCGTTATAAAGTATTATGTTTTTTCAAGCAATCAAATATTGTCTTCTTGTTTTAGGCAATTTTTTGGCTTACATGGTTTTTATTACATTTTTAAAATATTGGATCAAAACGAAGTAAATACCCTTTCGATAATGATTTCAAAATATTGCCTCTCCATCGACGGTGATTTCGAATTTTGAATAGACGAGGGAGGTAGTGGGGCCGGGTATATGTGTAGTTAATGTAAGGACGAAGGGTAGAATGGTCCAGTAAAAATGAACTACCACTCATCATCACTCACCACAAGCCGCTTTTAAGTAGTAGATATTATCAATTGGCAAAAAATAACATTGTATTAAAAGCAATTTGAAATATGAACATATTGATATAACCTTTGTACACTAACGATGCATATAATTTGACTAATTATTGATCAAAGCTTACAGACTTTTATTTTTAAATCAAAATACGTCTTCTAAAAGTGGACAGATGGAGTACTAAGATCTCTACTATTAAAAAGTCTCTTCTTCTGCTGAGTGATGGTGGTGTCACACTTCACTAAAATTACCTACAAATGCCATCCGATGTAATAAATTCATCTACTTACTAAAATTACCTATCATGGTATCCTTTGTAATAAACTCATTCTATCTATTTTAACCCCTAAAATTCTCACGATGGTTACAATCGAAGTATATTGTGCTTTGACATCTACTGTCATTTGTGTGGTAGTTCACAGCATGGCGCATCATGCAATGCATAGCACCAATCGTCGATACCAATTGCATATGACTTGCCTGTGGTCGATTATGACATGTTGCGCCGCATCGCTCGCTAATAGCCTCAACAGTGGAATTTGGATTTTCTCGTAGCAAAGCATACACGCTTGGCTAGTAATAATTAAAAAAAGACTACCAAGCGCCAAAGTGTTTTGTTTCAAAAAAAATTCCCACCGTAGATTGTAATTTTGATTCAAGATAAATCAAACAAGGCCATAATATGCGTGTGATGTGCTTAGGCAAGCATCCAGCCATGTCGGGCCAGTGCAGCAGGGTGCACATAGTTGCGGTACAGCACGCCACCGTCCGGATTGCCCTTATACACGGCATGATATATATAGTGCCCGATAGACCGGGCCACCCAACTGGTCACCACCAAAAAGTGGGACTGTGGCCTATCACACGTGGAGAATCAACAAGAGTACGACGTCTCGATTTTTGTAAGAAGATGTCGAGTTTCGGTAAAAGCGAAAAAATAGTTTCCAAATTTAAAATTCAAGGTAAAAAAAAATGATGGTTTAATGATTGAAAATCGATTGGTTTCGTCCAAATACCAGCCTATTTTGACCGAAAATGGATCGAATTTCATTGACAACTGACAAAAGCAGCTTGTGATTCCATAAAAAATGTTTTCATAAAAACCTCCCGCCACGGGGATGAGAACCTGGAGGACTAGGAGGGAGATGGTGGTAAGGTGACTTTTTTTAAAAAAAAAAGAAAGGCAAGAGATATGCCTTCATTTCACTGATAAGGAGAAGGGAACTAGACGTGAAAAAATTGACACGGCTTTAACAAGAAGAAGAGAAAAAAATAGAAGAAAAACAAAAGCTACATTACAAAAATTTATAGGTTTACAGGAAAATTAAGGCATCATACAGGAAAGTTGTTTGGCTCCAACGCCCACTCAAAGCCGTAGATCATCCTTGAGTCCATTTATGAATGCCTTGTTGGTGCACTCAACCTGGCGGAAAATGCAGGCATTTTGCTCTATCCAGATTGCTCAAAGCACTGCTATGATGATGGAGCTGAGTCTAGATAGCATGTCCGCATTTAGGTTCATCGAGATGTCCTGAAGCCACCATTGGAGGAGGTTGTTGTAGTGCATCCATCTATTAGGGCTGAGAATGGTCACCCCTATCCAGATACCTAGACTTTGCCAAATATACTTGCTGAAGATGCATTGGAGAAAGAGGTAGCCCATTGTTTCTAGATTTCTGAAATAGAGTGGACAGAAGTATTTGGCCAAGCATGCTTGAGGAGTTGGTCGGCTGTGAGAATTTTGTGTTGTGCGGCCAACCAAGCAAAAAACTTATATTTGGGTGGTGCCCATGGCATCCAGGCTTTGTACCTCGTAAGTTGATTGAACTGAAAATTGGCCATCCGTGGAGAGGCGCCACACATAGAGATCTATGGTGGAGTTGTTAATGGGCGTCAGGGCCAATCGGCCCTAGAGTTCAAAGTATTCCGACAGTATTTGTGGGGTTAGATATGAGCATATGTCCTCAATTCAGTTATTGTTTGTGAGAGCATCTGCCACAGTTATGTTTTTCCAACATGATGGAATATAAAGATTCGGGGCAAGGCCTTTTGGCGAACCCTCCTCCAGCCAGTTGCCCGTCTAGAAAAGAGTAGATTTTCCATCACCAATAATAATCCAGGTGGCCGATTGAAAGAGTCCACGATCAGTGACGTTGCATAGGGTCCTAGTTCCTACCCAAGGTTTGGAGAGAGAGGTCTTGCTATACCAGAACCACGGAGACGAAGGGCTATACTGAACTTTTGGAGATCAAGCACCCCTAGTCCTCTTAATTTGGTCAAGTGGGCGGCACACTTGGTTCCAATTAACCCGACAGTGACCGCCATGTGCCATTTTGGCCTCTTGCCACAACCAACCTCTCTTTAATTTATCAAAATTTTTAAGGTGGACTTTGGGATGGCGATAGCCGAGAGCATATAGGTGGGTAAGGCTATTAGGACCGACTTCAGAAGTGTTAGTCTCCACCCTTGAACATCATGGGGCCACACCAACCTGCTAGGCGATCTGCGATGTTGTCAATGAGTGGCTGAAAGTGAACGTGGCAAAGTTTCTTGATGGAGAGGGAAAGGCCCAAGTACTTTAGTAGGAAGGTAGTTTGATGGGCCGACAGGTTGTAGAGGATGTGATCCAGATCGAGGCCATCACATCTGATGGAACAATATTGCTCTTTTGAAGGTTGGTGTGCAACCCTGTGACATCCCCAAATAGCCGCAGGATGAGGACAAGAGCATCAATCTCCTCCCTCAAAGGAGCGATGAAGATTGCAGCATTGTCGTCAGCATAAAAGCGATACGCGCCAACAGGCCTCTTGGCCTCGGATGATGGAAAGGATGCCCTGATCAATGGCTAGCTATAGAAGCTGATGAAGAGGCTTGATGGCGATGTTGAAAAGGTATGGATAGAGTGGATCTCCGTGCCGTAGGCCACACCGGTGTTGTATTGGGTCTCTGAGAGCACCATTGAGAAGAACCCTAGAGGAGGATGATGAAAGGATTAGGAAAATCCACTCAATCCATCTACTCCCAAAACCTCTAGCCCTGAGGTTATACAGCAGGTAAGGCCAAGAAATTGAGTCAAAAGCTTTTGCAATGTCTAGCTTGACGAGGAGCATTGAAGTGTTGGATTGGTGAAATTGTTTGGCCTTGTTTTGGATGTACAAGAAGTTGTCCTATATGTGTATTTTTCGTAAACGTGCTTTGATAAGGGGAGATAAGGGCATCAATATGGGACGATAGGCAAGTGGCAAGGAGTTTAGTGAAGATTTTTCCCACGTTATGGATTAGACTGATGGGCCTAAAATCTGAGGCATGGCCAGGGCGCCTTCTTTGGGATGAAGACAATGTTTGTAGTGTTCAGGAGGTGGAAGCCTTAGCCATTGAAATGGCTGAGTTTTTGCATGATGGCAAGGAAGTCTTCTTTGATGGTATGCAAGCAAGCCTTGTAGAATGCCCTTGTAAAGCCATCAAGCCACCACGGCCCGTTGTCGGTGGCGAGACCTATTGGAATGGAACCATCGCGACATGCTGGACCACCTCCTAAGATATCATGAGCTCTAGTGCCCTAGAGTGCCCGTGAGATGCGATGGAATCCGTGCGGGTGCTCCGTTCCGAGAAGAAGATGGATGATGTCAACATGACATCATCCTAAGGGTTTACTATGCACTAATGCCGAGTTAAAACATTAATTAGTCATTGCCATGTGGGACTTGCATAATTGATGAAAATGTAATTAAAACTGTGTTTAAGTTCTGAGTCGCTGATAGGTAGGGCAATACTGTGCTAAGACGTAAAATCTCCCGTGGATTTGCCTTGAGTCGCTGACATGTGGGCCTATGGTCCCACATGTCGAATTTAGTTGAGAAGCAAAGTACTAAAATACACCTTTGGCTTGGGATCATGTACTCATCCGCTAGGTCAATCCGGCATTGACAGGTGGCCCCAGTGGACCCACCAGTCAACCGCTACGCACACAATGACACGTGGGTCTAGGACCTATAAGTCAGCGCTGGCTGCGGGCCGGCCATTTAGGGACCGCTCGTGCGTAGTTGGCTGCACAGTATCGGGCCCGGCTTGATTAGTAACAGGCTGAGCCTATTACTGTTTATTAGGATTTTCTAGAGATTTTTTATTCCAATAAATCCATAAATAAAAAATTGAATTATTAAAAATAATGTAAGACTTACAAAAATTCTAGAAAAAATCCAGAAAATACTAGGTGTTATACTGGACCTAGGAAAAATATAATGGTTTGGATTAAGTTAATCCTCGCCCTCCAAAAATTCATAAGAAGTAATTACGCCATTTTCTTTATTAAGAAAATTGTCAAAAAGTCATATTAGCTTTATTAAAAATAGCAATTGAACTATGAAAAATCCTAATTTTTTCCAGAATTTACTCCAACTTAAAAATAACATAAGGAAAAATATTAAACCCAAGGAATAACCTTAAAATAAATTATAAAAATCAAGAAAACCCTTAATGGCTATATAGAACTAATAAGTGAAGTACTTTAATTTACTCTGAAATTATTTTTCCAGTATGGGTATCTCTATTGAGGGTAATTATGTGCATACTCATGCATATTATGACACATAGTAGTCTTGCTACCTTAGTTGGAAATGATACGCTATTTGCAGTTAATCGTAGATAAATGGTGCATACATGCATTATCCTTGTGCATATGGTTATTTATTGCTGTTGTGTTTAACGAATAGACACCGAGGATCCTAACGGTAGATTTGAAGACGCCGAGGAGGCTTATCAATCCCCAGAACTAGGCGAGTTAACTTCGATAGTTCATATCTTACCATGTTTTACATAAGTTATTTTGTTTTAACTAAGAAATTGCGCCCTCTATTATATGTTGTAAATAATTGAACTGTTAGAGTAGCTATGCCTTTTCCTTAATCATATTGTACACATGCCATGATCTTTGCTATGTTTTGATTATCATGCCCTGATTGCCTTGAGTATCATGTCGTTTGGGACTCTAGGATAATTACTAGATGATTGGGACTCATAGTCTTTAAGTAAAACTTGCTTAGACATGCTCAGGTCTAATCTATGATTTTCGAGGTGGATTTGCCCCATAACGGTGGACCATAATTCACCACCACATCTGCTCACATCTTAATATAAAATGGTATAAGTAGAAGCTGGTAAGGAAATGAGGCCTATGATTAGGGTTATGGGATGCTAAGCCTGGGCTTTGGTAAAAGTGCAGATAAGGTGGTGTTAAGGGTCTATGATTGTGTTTGTGGGTCTATGGAGGACTTGGTATTTGTGGTGTTATGTCTGGAGTGAGATCTAGGCCTAGAGGTCGGGGTACCTGAATGAGTTTGTGGCAGGGAACGGAATGTGGGATCTCCGGCTCCCGGGTTATGGTTATTGAGAAGCTGGATTCAAAGTGGTCCTTTGAACTTGAACCTTGTTGAATACGGTCCGACACAACATGTGACTATCACGCGGTAGTGTAGGTGTTGGAGTCCAGTTGCGTGGTCCAAGGAGACACCCTAGAACAAATTCTAGCCTGAGGCAAAGACGGAAGGGCACCGTTATTGAGGGTGATCTAGGTCATGCACTTGCTAGACCGGTAATCTAGTAGAGTGGCGATCCACAACGAAAAAGTCTAAATCGTGGAATAAGATAGCAGCAGGAAAGAGAGAGACCGATGTACTTGGAACAGCTAATTCTGGGTTTAGGTTCGGTTGTGTCCGAGGTTAGGTCCAGAGGATGGTTTAGGTTGGGGAAAAGTTTACATTGGAACCCATAACTCATTCAACAAATACATGACTATTTAACAAGCTTTTAAAATGGCTAAGTCATAGATTTGTATTATTAGTATTTCTAACTGGCTTTATATAAATGAAAGAACCACTAGCCTTCCCTTGGAGCCTCTATCATTACCTGTATTAAGAGGGTGTTAACTCACAAATACGGTTTGATTGCGCACTTACCTTCGCATCCACTCACTCTTTTAGATAGAGATCAACCCGAGGATCGTTATGAGTGCCACGAAGATGAGGATCCGGACCAGGGGCGGAGGAGCCAGTATGATGAGCTACGGCAAGTGCCATGTCTAACTCCATCTGTTAGTACCCCTAGTCCCCATGTTGGCCTAATTGATTGGGCTTTAAGTCCCATGATCGCCATGCTATCTCAAAAGTCAAAAGAGAAAAAAAACAAAAAGAAATAAAAAAACAAAAGGTTATTTAATTAAAGATATTTTGTTGGTCTTGATCTCATCTAGGCATTTAACTACGAATTTGTTTATAAAATTAGTTAATTCTTTGGTGATTTCATATGTAGATTTGACGAATTACTTTGGTAAGACGTCTAGTGGGTCGAATGGGAGTGCTCTAGTATACAGAAATAATGAGGCAGGTGGACAATGAGAAGAGGTTCAAGAGAATGTTGATATTGAGATTGGGGTGAGAGATGCACACGTCTAAGGAATAATAACGGATAATAAAGGTACATAGAAACAATGATTTCACCATACCATAATTTTATTCCCATCTTCAGCCACTAATCCGGACTATGACGACCAGGATGAGGTTTAGGGTGTCCCTCTAGTTGTTTGTAAGAAAGCATAATCGTTGGATGAACTTTTGGTGCCTTCAAGCTTTCCGCATTATTGTTGAACTCTGAACTTCCTTTTGGGATGTGCTGTGATATTTGGTCTGATCGGCTTTACTGTAAACTAATCGCTGAAAGATGTTAATTTAGTTATGTATGCAAATGTTTTCGGCTATGTAAATATATGCACTACCGATTTAGATACTAGTGCGTGAATCACAGTGGTCCTCGACGACAGAAGCTTGATGACAGAAGCTTGAGGGCTCACAACAACCCACATCGATTCGCCACTGGGCTACTCACCAACCTTAGGACCGGGTTGTAGCTTGACTCTAAACTATCAACCCATCAAGGCATGTCGAGCATTTGTTGTTCCTGGTTTCATCCGCTTTGGCGTGGGCGAGGAAAGCAAGAGCAGGAGTTGGGGATTAGGGCCGAGAGTCCCGATACTACTCGTGCGGGCATGGCGATTATAATTGTGATTGTGACTGGGCTTCGTGGAGAGAGCAGATTGCATGCCAACCATTGGATATGCATCTTACGATGGAAGGTTTTCTAGGTCAGGACAAGCAAACCTGAATCCAATTATCGCTGGAAGATTGTCGAAATTGAGCTCGAGCGACGCTAGTGAGCTCCAGGGCGGTGAAGATATGTGGTGGTTGACGGCTAAAACTAGCAAGATATTGTCTAGTTCTGCAGGGCGTTGAGGATGATTCATGGCTGGGAAAGTTGACAAGGAATCAATGAGCCAGCAGTTGCAGCGACGATCAAACTTGGAGATGGTGAGGCTCACTCTCGCCGGGGGACGCATTGCATCGGAGGAGGAAAGGCTGACGCCGGATAGGGAGCCTGCCTGGTTGCAGATGGAGCAACCAAACACATCATATGCAGCATAGAACACAACGGTAGCGCAAGAGTATCTTTAGCAGAGCCTTTAAAATAAAATATTCTCTATATTGAGAGTCTCTTGTTCTATAACAGAGTCTTTATCTCAGTCTTTAAATTTAGAGTTTCTCTCTTCTGGTCTCTAAATTTGGAGGCTTTCTATGTTAATCTCTATATTTTCTCTAGATAAAAGTTCTGCTGGAGAGAATGAAAATATAGAAAACGAATAATGATTTGGAGGGTATGTATAGAGACTTGAATTTAAAGCATCTACTGGAAATGCTCTAAATTATTCAATGGTTACCAGGCGATTTGTGCAGGATGATCTTTAGGTTATCATCCAGCTTGTAACCATCAATAAATCTAAGATTTTAATAACTAGGCCCGCCATGATGCGGGGAGGCTACATCGGATGGCTACTCCAGTACAGTAACCGAGACCAGAGCAACAGTAACCGGACATCAGACATATGCACTTCTATGACTATACAGATAAGGATGGATGAGAACCGATCATCACTGTGAAATGGAGTTAGGGTCTGATTTGCCGGTTTTTTTTTTCAATTATCCTACACAAATTTCTTTTTCAGGAAAACAGTAGGTCAGGGGCCTACTGAAAATTGCATTAAAAGAATAATATTTTTTACAAATTTTACGGGAGCTGCAAACTTAAGGTTGCAAGAAGCTATCTAGCCACTATTGTATAGGAGGAAAATTTCTTTCTTTGCTCTTTGGATAACCATACCTTCTGAAGTTAGAAATTGTTGCTGCCTGTTGCTGGAAAATCCTCTTATGCATCATCTAGTCGTTGCAATGATAGTTTCATAGGAAAATTTCTGTTTAGTTTGACTATGCAACTCGGATATTGCTTGAAACAACGGAATGCCACTTACATATGAAGCACATCAAGATCTTGCAAAGCGACAGTCAAAGAAGAGATGAAAATTTTCTTGTCCACTATCACGAAGGACACAACTATAATCTAGCTGATAAAAATTTTTACTTCTCAACAGATTACGGCTATTCAACCTATCATGTAGTTTAAGACAAAAGAAAATTTTATGCTTAGATTTGTTGCAACTTTTTCGGATCCAAATGCTGGATGAATTTCTCTATAACCTTTCATTCTTTTATAGGCTTTCACTGAAGAGAAAATTTGATTCCCCAAATGTAGCTCCTTCATCATGTTCTTCAAAAAGATTTAAAAACTGCAAGACATTATGAAGCCACAGGTATCGAGAGTATGCTACTTGAGACAAGGGGAGTAGTACACAAATTTATTTTTTTTATGTTTTGGTTTCTACTTGTAATCTTGTTCAATACGTAGTTTCTTACGTTTGATAATAATTTCAAGACATCTTTTCATTACTCAGATCGAACCCTAGTCCTTGCAAACCTTACCAAGCAGGAAGTTCGATTATAAGTCTTCCCATACCGATCTTATCATTCTAAGCCAGAAGAATAAGTCTATTATTTATCTTAATAAAAGGTTTCAGTGTTCTCCAAGATGAATGGTCTCAATCGAACACGAAAAAGGATATGACAAATTGACAATACGGTTTTGAACATGTTACGTTGGAGAATGTGTCATTGACATGGCAAACAGATAAGCAGCCTTGTACATTATGGTGGTATCGGCTACACCCTAAGTGTGATGGGAGGTAAACAATAAACAGATATGATATACTTCATGTTGCAGCAACTAAATAGAAGATTATAAAAAGAAATTATCGATAAAAACATGAAAAATATATGAAATAAGTACCACATAGAACACATTTATATGGAGTGCTGGTCAACTTTACTTTTATAATTTTCCTCAAATATAGGTTCATGCAATCACCTGCGGCACCAGCCTCCAGGGCCCCCGGACACACCAAGCGTTGGAGATGCTCCCTTATTCTAGTGGTTTTAAGACCAATTTTAAATTTTCATTTTCAATCCAACCCTCTGTTTTTTTCCTTTTTTGGGTTAACTTAGATACATGTCGCTGCAAAGTGGCCACTTCATAGATATGCTATTATAAAATACAAAATCGCCTATATGCCATCGCAAAGTTGCAAGACTCACACATATGTCATTAAAAAAATTCATACCAAAGTGCTCCTGCTCCTTCTTTATTCCTTCCCTTCTTATTCCCTACCAGTGACCTAGCGCCACCGTCGAAGCTTCTCCCGAGCTTCACTAGAGGACTGCATCCGGTTCACCGGAGCTCCTCCTAAGCTCCACAGAGGACTGCATCCCAGACCAATGAGGGCCCAACTACTATTCAAGCCCGAGTCCTAGCAGGACACACTGTCAGGTTGCCAGAGCCCGCCACAACTTCTCCTCCTTCCCCAGCTGACGAGACCCTTGCGCCACTTCTCTCTCCCTCTGCCAGCGACCGACTGAGCCCGAGCCCGAGCCCTGACAGGTAACGCTGCTAGGTCACCGCCGAGTCTGCAGCAGCTCCTCCTCCTTTCCTAGCTGACGAGGCCCCTGCGTGGACTCTCTCCCCCTTCCAATGACATGCCGAACCTAAGCCCAAGCTGGCCATGTCACCGGGCCACCTCTAGGTTGCCGCTTGTCAGGGCTCCAAATTAAGCAACTTGATGACCCTCATGCTACACTGGTCTAGAATCAATTTTAGTGCGTCTAAGTAACATCATCGGTGTATATCATTACAATACTTCGCAAAAGTGACAATAATTATTATAAATTCCTTACAAATAAGAAGCAAAATCATGCGAGCATAAATAAATCTGTCAGAGCACTTATTACAACATAGCGGAAATAATGAAAATAAACTCAAAAAGATATCCCATCATGAGTCACATGCTTTTGATTAGGAAGCACGTCCAGTTACTCGCCATCTTAAATGAACTCCTTCTCAAACATCGGTCAGTTTCTTGTCCTGTCAGATGGAATAGACAGCTTACAAGCAGAGTTTGCAAGAATGAGTATAGACAAATATTTAGCAAATCACACATAGTGAAATGATGCAATTCTAGCCTTTATATGCAAACTTTGTATAATAGATTGGCTAATGGTTATTTTGCATAATCAGCATTTGACAAAGACGTAATAGAACAACAGATTTTAAAGCAATTGAATAAAACATTTGATAAACCTGCATAAGATAGCATTGGCACACAGGCTATCAACCTGCACCCAGCAGCCTAATATGACAACCATCCGCTGGCATTTAAAACATAAAGCATTGTCTATAACCCTGGACACGGCTATTCGAATAGTTTATTTACACTCTGCAGAGGTTATACATCTTTACCCATAAGATACTCATATCTCAACTTCTAGATAGGAATGAGACACTTGTAGTCTAACAGTTACGACACTAAACATTAGCATGTGGCCCTCTCGATACCTACTGTGCCACCCAGAGCCAAACATCTAGATCACTGGGATCACATAGTAATACAACATCATCGCTTGGACGATGGCTCTCATAAGCAGCATATCTCCCTAAATGTCCCAACACATGATCATATTTTCTAACTTGCCTTAATGTGTCACAAGCTAACACTTAGTAGCTTAAGTGCTAGACTTAACCAAAGTTAAACTCATGGTTACTACTATTTTTAGCCTGGCAATGCTTTTACAAGATTAAGTCATTAGGAAACCAAGGCAAGACTTCTTTCTAAATTTGTCTCATAGCCTAGCTACATAAGCTACACCCCTAAAGTAGATCCACTTGCCTTAGTTAAAAACATGACCCAGGTTATTAACAAGCTGCAACACATGCCAACTTCCACACAAGAGCAACACATGCTTGTCAAAATAGAGCAACACGTCTTCCTCACGTAAAAGCAACTTATGCATTTACTCTCAATTGAATATATTTCATTAGTCAATATTAATTAATCCTCTCGGGTACGTGTGACACCCTAATGGATAAATCAATTAATTAATTAAAAAAATAAATCTTGTTTGAACATCGAATTGAATTTTTCACTCATACTAAAGAACCCACTAACATTTTATGTACAAGTAAATCACAATTTTATTTACAATCATAACAAATTATAATTGCTTAAAATTTCAATTTCTCCTAGAATTAATATTACAAGAAAAATCTTGTTTTTCTTCTCTTATCTTGGCATTATCCATGGCCTGCCCTCCGGGGCCGCTTGCTGCCCGGCGTGGCACTTCCTCTCCACGTGGCTTGCATGTACCATGCCCACGCCGCCCCGCAACCACGTACACGTATACGTACGTGTACTCCGGCAAAACCTGTATCGTCCCCGCAAGCACCTGCAAACCCAGCCCATCACAGCGAAACCCGAAACCCCAGCAGTGAAACCCCAGCAGCTGGCCGTTGTCATTGCGTCTCAAGGACATCGCTGTCGCTCTAGGTAGTACCACGGCGCCGCCTTGACCCCGTCCCCAGCTCACCTCGCAGCCTTGCGTCGCGCCGCCGGCCCGACCAGGCCGACACACCCAACACCGGTCCAGCCGCGCTGGTTAGTCCAAGTCGCCGCCTTCACCGGAGCCGAAGCTCACCGTTGCCGCTGCAGCTCCTCCCCATGGCGTCGCCGCCCTTGGAGCCACCGCCGCCCAAGACCACTGCCACCGCCCGTAGCAAGCCGCCCAGCGCCTGGCCTGCAGCGCGCCGTGGCGCGCCACACTGCCCGCTTAGCGCCATCGCTTAGCTCCGCTCCTCGCCGTCGTCCCGAGAGCCGAGCCGCCCAACCCTCCTCGGTGCTGCCTGGTCAGCCAGGCCCGCGGAGCCCCACCCCACCGCCGCCCATCACGGCCGCCAGACCACCGGAGACTGCGCGAGCTCAAGCCCCCGGCCGCCCCTCTTCTCCCTCCTCCCTCTTCTCCCTTTTCTTTCTCTCCCTCTCTCCCTTTCTCTTTCTTTCTCTCTCTCTCATTTTCCTCCACTCCTTGCTCTTATCCGGTGGAAGCCACCAGCTTGGGCTGACAGTGGGTCCACTGCACTGTGGGACTGTCGTGCACCCCCGGTATTTCTACTGGCTTGAGTGACCGAATACTAGTCCCAGAAGACCATAGCTAGTATTGCACTCAAGGACATTTGGAATATCATCGCAGGCATTGCATTTAACTAGAATTTAACAGTTTACATAAATATCATCCCAGTCGACATAGACAAATATATAGTCTTGCACAGGTTTAATTCAAGAACATAAAAATAACGCAATGAAGATCAAACGATGATATCCCGAGGTTGACCCGAACGCGGCTAATCACCTTGACCCTCCGGTCACAAATTGGCGCCGATCTTTGAACTCTTGACTGAATAAAGATCCGTAGTCCATATAATGAGTACACGGCTACTCAGCAAGCGGTTCTTAATAAATGTATGCAAGGTCAATGGATGGGTATGGTTATTTTGCTAAAATATCACCTATCTACTTGTTTATTTGTTCTTGATTCATCGAACACCTGATAACACATGAGCGTAGCCAAAGGACAGCTAACTAGCTCCAAGAGAGGCAATCCCTGCCTACACTACATCAAGTTAATTAATTAAAACACATTGGACTACCTTGAATTAAACTCCTTTCCCCGCCCATAACCGTGGGCACGGCTACCATGATAGTTCCAACTCTGCAGAGTGTGTACATGTTCTCCACAAGTCCTGTCTCATCCCGAGAGAGAAACAGTACAAAACCGTTCCCTGTTTCCACCTGTCCCAATACTGTACTCTTTCTTTTGGTTTCGTGCCCCACACGGTACACCTCGACCAAGCCGACAGTCATGCGCACTCCTTCAGTCGGACCTGATAGCGCACCGCATGAGGTTAGCCCCCATTTAAGCCATTCAGAACCGGTGATCGCGAATCACGCCTCATCCACTACGAGTACAATGAAACAAGCTTCCACAGCTAATCGGTCGGGGCGAAGGCACAAGTGGTCATGACGGTTCAGTCCGGTTTGGTAATACAAGTATTCGGTCCTTATATGACAGAGGAGACCTGCACGTCTCAACCACAAGCCCAAAATCCGCCTCTTCTGGATCTCCTCAAATCAACACACACCACGTTGATTTTAGTTGATTAGGTTTATCCAAAAACAGTACCATGAAGTCGAACTCCACGGATACCAGTTATTAATATGTGAAACCTATCAACTACCAATCCCAGAAGCTAAGCTAAGCATCTACACAAGGATAGGCTAATAAAACAGTACCAAAATAGGCAATCAATGGAAGGCTACTTCATATTAGTAGAGTGCTAATATGGATTCGGAGCAAACGGCACATATGATGATAATTAAAGCAAGCAGAAATAAGTAAACATGAAATAATTAAAATTTAGCAAACTAGGGTTTCAACATGAATCTAGCTTGCCTTCGAAGAAGCTAGGTTCTGGGTCACCTCCTTCGAACGGCTCCGGAACGTCTCCCGGATAGCAGGTACACGTCGGTTCTACGCGAAAGAGTAAATAAACAACAATAAATATCAAACATATAGAAAATAGTATGGTAAAAATATATAAAATTCTTGGGATTATTTGTGATTTTTAGGCTCTGGAATCATCTAATTTGGAGTTCGGAAACTCCCTAAACAATTCGGGAAAGTTTTGGGCTAAATAGAAAAGACTGAAAAGAATAAACCCGGTTAACACGCGAAAACCGAGAGAATCCCGGTTTTTGGATTAGCTGACGGGCGGCTGACGCGAACGGGCACGCGGCGGCCTCTGGTTGGATGGCGCGCGGGCGGACACGTGGCGGCCGATTGGCATGGCGGGCACGCGGCGGCGGCCGACGCGGCGGCGGCGGCAAGACGCGCAAGACATGGGCTGCTACGCTGGCGGCGCAAGATAGGGCGGCGGGCGGCTGTCGCTGGCGGCGGGACACGGCGGCGACGTGGCGGGCGGACGCGGCGTCACGCGTGCACGTGCACGCGGCGGCGGCGGCGGCGGCGGACGCACACGCCGCGATCGGCGGAGGGCGCGTGGCGGCGGCGTGGCGGCGAGCGGGGAAACGTGGCGGCGGGTTAGGCGCGGCGCGGCGGGAGGCGACCGCGCGGAATCGGGCGGCGGCGGCTCGGCGGCGGCGATGTCGGCGGTGAACTCGGGCCAAATTTCGGCGCTCCATAACTTGGTCAATTCTCCACCAAAATTTGCGATCCATATATCCAAATTGACCAGCACGACGAGCTCTACAACGTGATGGCCTTGGATTTGGGGTTTGAACACTGGAACAGGGGAATTACCTTGATTTGCTTCGGGTTTGGCACGAAAATCGAGGCGGCGGCTAGGGTTTCGGGGGTTGGGGTGATGTGGCCGACCAGGGAACCCTAGGGGGGTTTATATAGTGCTTAGGTCGATTTGGGTCAGTCCTAATATGGGTAGAATTTGAATTGGGCTAGAATTAGGTCTTAATTGGTCAAATTAGAGTCCTAGGGGGTTTAGGACTAGGTGGATTGGGTTTTGGGCCTAGTTAAGGCCTAATTAGGCTATCCAAGCCTGTTAGGACCTTTTCCTTATTATTATTTTTTATTTTTGACTTTTATTTTCTTTATTGCTGATATGTGACATTATAATTTTATTAGGATGTCACAGGGACCTGTGCTACAGTGTTCTTTTTCCATTTACTGGAATCTCCATGTGCTACAAACTTCAATCATTTGTACCGAATTCATCCGAACTCCGATTCCGGCGATTCAAATTTCTAAAAATTCATAAAAATCGTATCTATCTAATGTAGTTTTTGTACAATTTCTAAAAGTATATTGTTATGCATGTTATTTATTGGTTATTTTTCCTCGTTTTGCGTGCGATAGAACAATCGGACGCCGAAGGAGAATTCCTTGACTTCGAAGGCAAGTCTTTCCCCTAGAATCCCAATTTTATAGTTTTATCCGCAAATGGCTATGTTAATTAAAACGGCGTATGAATAAATAGTGTTACCTAGTGCATGTGTCTATCCGATATATGCGTCTACCGATAAATCCCTAGCCCTAGCATAATTTATGTTAATATCATCCACAGTTTTAAAATAATAGATGCTTAACATTGCTCAGTTAGATATTCGGGGATCTAATCCCAAATATTCGATTTAGCTAGGAATAAAATCCCGAGAATGGAGGAATCGCTTGTGTTGGGATATGGGATTCGATTCATTCATCCTAATTAAAATTTGACCAACTAATAAATGGGATCGGGAGCGGATGGATTGTAAGGTGGGTGCACTTAAGCACGAGAGTTGGGTTTGTGTTGGTTGCCGCTCCGAGAATAAGGACCGAGCCATGTGACTACTTTACTGAGTATTTACCCGTGCGACCGCAAGCCCGGTATGGGACGGGCCTAATTTAAAGGAAAAGAAATGTCGGGATTACTCACTGTCCTTGCACGTTGGATGAATTGAGAAGTACAGAGAGAGAATTGAGAAACATCACCGGGGTATTGCCAAAGACTTGTGCTGAAGCATTTCTCTAGGTACCTGTGAGTATCAGGTACGATCGTGTTTAAGCCCGAGGTTAATTTTCTGGAGGGTTTTGTTATAATATCCTTCGACGGGAGGATATCGTATCTTGTGGGTAAAGCGTACAACCTCTGCAGAGTAAAACCATTCGAATGGCCGTGTCCACGGTTAAGGGCAGACAAGGTGCGTTTCACATTGTAGCATCACCATTCTTAATATGACATGGGTAAGGTTATTCTGACATGTGTGTGCCGTTGCTAGATGAGAATCAGGAGTTTGAAATATGAGAATTGAGATTTGAGTATTGAGAAATGAGACATGAGAATATGAGATAATGAGTTGAGAATTATGAGTTGAGAACTTGAGACCTGAGAGGATAATTGTTTCAATTTTGTTTCTTTTGAGAATTTCTATTTATTAATATATGTTTCTCAAGTGCTTTTACAATTCTAAGTATCGTCGGAAAATCCCGCCGACGGTGAGGTTCAGCGCCCCTCCCCGGTGCTGGAGAGGACGCCGGGAGTAGTGGTGGTGAGAGAGTGTGCGCTCAGTGAATAGACTAGTGCTAATGTGTGTAATCAGAATGCTTGTTCTCTTTCATTGACGTGCTTATTAATTTATACAACTTTAGGATCAAGGTTTACATGCATGAGAAATACCCAAAGTACCCTGGCCCATGGGGAATAGCCAGATTGCCCTGATCTCTGGATCGTTGATCCTACAATCAACGGCTAGACTAGCTTTCTTACAATCCACGTTATCCTGCTCCCTAACATGCCCTTGGGGGGGCATACTCTGACAAAGTTGTTGATTTGATTTGATTTGATTCGTTCTTGTCAGAGGCTGTCGCGGAGTCTTCGTCTTCTGACCCGAAACTTGTCAAAGATCACTCTCGGTCTTTCCGAAGGGTCTTCGTGAATCCCTTGATGAGACATCCTCCGCCACCCTTCGGTATAAGTCCCGAGGATTCTCCTTGCTTGAGATGCACTCGGAATACCTGACCCTTCACGTCCTTCTCTCGACCTTTCGCGCATGTCCAAGTCTTCCACTCACGGTCCGTCTTAAGGTCATCTTGGGCAGGCTTCGTCACTTACCCCTTCGGGTAAAAATCTTCGTAAAGGATCTTTACAGCATCTTCGTGGACATCCACCTTTCCTGGAGATGGGGTGGCTGCCCCTACAACACTAAGTGAAATGCTTTTATGCAAATTAACCATCAACTTTATTAAGGTAAACCTTAACCTGGCCCTTCCCAGGAAGGACTTGCTAGCATTCAAAATGCTAACCCTGCATGTTATGCGGGGCTCTTCAATCTATGAACAGGTCAAGAATACGAGGAAACGCAGGATAACATTGAGATCTTCCCGGATGATGCTCCGGACTACTAATCGTTTCCCTACTCAGCGTGTGCCTGTGGCAGTGATGGGACACTACTTTTGGTTTTAACTATTTGCTCTTTTTTTCAATATGTGTTATATATCTCCACTAATGTAATATATTGCTCCGCCGCACTCTGAATTATTTTATTAGCTAATGCAGCTGTATTTTGATATCATGATTCTGTTTCACTGTGGGTATGAGCACTGATCCTTGGGACTCATACCGGTAACACAGAGGGGTCCGGTTTGGTGAAAAACTGGGGTCCGACAGTACGTGCATGACTAAGCAAGCTAATAACGACTACCAATCCCATAGATATCATCACTCTCTAACTAAAATGATGATAAGCTAGGTTACAAAGGAATATCTGGTAATACAATATTTCAAGTGAGGTAATAAGCAATTGGAATAAAATTCCCATTAAAGTACAAAAAATATAGCAATACATAATTTAAAACAAAACAATTTTCTTTGCAGATAGGAGCAATATGATTAAGGACTATGTGTAACATGTCTTGCCACTCCCACTCTTGACCTGTAACTTATCTGGAAGGAGTGCAGTAGGAAGATTTTGTAACACCAGCTTGGTTCTGTACTAGCAATTTTCTCGATCATCAAGGAATAAGAAGCTTTTTAGGTTTGTTTCACTTTCTTTTCCCTGTAATGTTTTTATTCTAAGAGTCCATGAATAAGTAGCTCTCCAGTTTGTTCGTCACAAAAAAAAGTTGAACACCAATCTTTACTGAGCTCAAGTTTTATGTGGCCAACATTGTTACATCTTGCTAATTTGCAGATCAATTATATTTTGATTGATGATCTAAATTTCATTCTTTCAACTATTTGGTTAGGTTATTTGTCACAGCGCCAGTAAATTGGTGGAAAAGATGAAGTATTGCATGAATGAGAGGAGACGGCTGCCCTTCTCACGCCCGGGTGATACCAAGGATGAGGTAAACCCTAATTTGTTCGATGCTTTATTGATAAGACTGCTGCCTAATTATAGTCGGGCCAAGTAGGGGCGGACTCAGGATCTCGCTAAGCCCTAGACTAAAATCTAATGTACCAAAACTTATGTGAAAATATTGAGAAATAACCACACCAAGTAATAAAAAAAAAGGATAGAGCAAAATACATAATTAATATGAGATTTTAACGATACAATCCATTATAGCAGAAAACCTAAAACAACATAGAGAAAGCAAAATATAAGATAGACTAGAGAGTGTGAGAGGACCTTGATAACAAACAATTGGCTCATACTGACATATATTTTATTCATACTGACATATATTTTATTCATTGTTAATAGGATACTGACCCGTACATACCAACTATACCACCTATCGAGTACTCACGTACAGGCACTAGGCAGGCCGGTAGGGGCGTCCGTAGGCCGTAGGTTGTTAGCTGGGTACTGCCGCGCAGCCCGCGCTATGCTGGGTCAATGGAGCATGGCCGGGTGGGCTATTGGTATTCAGGCCTTTGGCTACGCTATGCGCTTGCAGGCCTTAGCTGCCCAGACCATTTGCAATATAATCTTACAGGCTCATATTACAAGGGGATACTACTACTAGAAACTCTACGCTCCGGGCGGAAGCCCGCCTTGCCATGAGCCTAAATCCGCCCCTAGGGTCAAGGCTATACAATCCCTTTAGGAAACTAAGACATATTAGGTAACTTAAGCTAACATATAAAGAAAATAAGCAATTTTCCTAATCTCTTGCGCCATGGGCCTGTCCCCCTGCCTTGCTGGTACTGGGCTGTTGTTGGGCCGACACGGTGGTGGGTTTGGCCCAATGGCGATGTCCAAACACAGTTTGGCCCGATAGCGACGTCCAAACACAACTCCAAACCGGCCATGTGTGGCACCTCCCCTCCTTCGAAAAACAGCTCATCCAAATGCTAGATAGCACCATCAGAAAGAAAGCAAATCTTCTCAAGAAGTGATGGATGGAGAGGCGTCCTCCCATTGGATCAACACCTGCCTAGTCCATTAGAACGCGTACGGGCACGCAAAGCCTTGGCAGGTTGAGAAAGGACTCGGGCATGCAATAATGGAGGCAATGCTAGTGGAGCCGCCGGAGGAGTCCCTTTGAAATGTTTGAGGAGGCTCACATGAAAGACATTATGTATTTTGGCTTGAGGTGGCAAGGTCAAGTGATAAGCAACCGGATCCACACGGTGAATAATCTTGTAAGGCCTATAGAAATGAGGAGAGAGCTTCCCACGCTAGCAGCCTGGAAGCGAAACTACTGGGCGCTGATGAAGGCGTAGCCAAACCCAATCTCCCACTTGAAACTCCAAAGACGATGCTTGGCATCATAATAAAGCTTAGCAGCCTGTTGAGCAAGAAGTAATCTGTCCCTTATTTGAGCAAGAAACTCATCATGCTGACAGATGCCATTAGCCATAGCAGCGTTGCGAATTTTTGAAGTATAATTTGACAGAAGGGGAATCACAACCATAAACCACCCTAATCGGAGTTTCACGTGGTAAGCTATGATAAGAAGTATTGTAACAATATTCCGTCCATGCAAGCCACTGCAACCATTCTCGAGGCCTATCGCTAGTAAGGCAACGAAGATACATGGATATTACACGGTTTACTGACTCGAATTGGCCATCTGACTAGGGATGAAAAGCTGTGCTCATGCTTAAGGTAGTACCTGCAGCCTGAAAGAGCTCCTTCCTAAAAAAAGATGTGAACACCGGATCACAGTCTGATACAATGGATGAAGGAAACCCATGAAGGTGGACTATTTCATCAAAGAAAGCTCAAGCTACCGAAGCTGCCGAATAAGGATGAGCCAGTGGAATAAAATGGTCGTATTTGGAGAAACGATCCACCATTGTCAAGATCACTGATTTATCTCCAACCTTTGGTGAGCCTTCAATAAAATCCATAGAAATATCCGACCATACCTGGTTAGGAACATGTAGTGGCTGCAATAAACTAGCGGGATGTAGTTACTCCGTCTTATTACGTTGATAAGTAAGGCAGGCCTAGACAAACTCCCAAACCATAGTCCTATCTTGGGGCACGTGAAATTTCTGTCGAAGGCGATGGAGAGTTTTCTGAACACCCTCATGACTGGCCATATGAGCTGCCGTGAGCGCCACCTAGACCAATGGTGAAGATGGGGGAATTTAGGCTTTCCGTTGGAAAGTAAGGATACCATAAATACTAGCCATTGATCACCGAGATCTCCTTGCCGCAGTTGATCGCGTAATGCCCTGATTGCTGGATCAGTAGCATTAGCATCACAAATGTGACCAAAAATATCAAAACTGGGATTGGAGATGGCTGCAATTTCTGACTGATCGATATCCCGTCGAGACAAAGCATCGGCCACCAAGTTTTGAGCCCCCGACTTGAATTCAAAGGTAAAATCGAAGCCCAATAGTTTACTGACCAAATGATATTGTGGAATAGTGGCTAACTGCTGATCTAATAGGTATTTGAGGGAATAATGATATGCGCGCACTAAAAATGATTTCCCTTACAAATACGGCCTCCAGTGCTTGATATCTTGCACTAATCTGATTAATTCCCGCTCATAAGCCGATAAAGACAGATGGCGTGGCACCACTGGACGGCTGAAAAAAGCAATAGGACCATTGCCTTGATGAAGAACAGCTCCAAATGCAGCACCGGAAGCATCACATTTGGCCATAGATGGTGGCTGAAAATCAGGCAATTGGAGAACTGGAGCCGATGTCAA
This sequence comes from Olyra latifolia, assembly GCA_036346145.1. NCBI lineage: Eukaryota > Viridiplantae > Streptophyta > Magnoliopsida > Poales > Poaceae > Olyra > Olyra latifolia. Next base: position 44,727,938 of record CM070531.1, read on the forward strand.
TGCCTTCTCAAGTGACTCAAATGCGGAAGATGCGGCCTCAGACCAGCTAAAACCATCTTTACACAAGAGCTGTGTTAGCGGGGCTACAATAGCACCATAGTTCTTAATGAACTCTATGCCCTGGTCTGAAGCCCGCCCTGCCATGAGCCTAAATCCGCCCCTAGGCCAAGGCTACAATCCCTTTAGGAATCTAAGACATATTAGATAATTTAAGCTAACATATAAAGAAACTAATCAATGGTAATTTCTTGCGCCATGGGCCTGTCCCCCTGCCGTGCTGGTATTGGGCTGTTGCTGGGCTAGCATGGTGGTGGGTTTGGCCTGACGGCGATGTCCAAACACAACTCCAAACCGGCCATGTGTGACACCATTAAAGTGGAGTATTTTGATTAGTAGTTTATATTTTGTTATTGGTTAGGATAAACTAACCACTCAAGTAAACAATGGATTCTGCTGCACCAACAGACTAATTTGGTGGAGATGTATTATTTCTTACATGACACCCAACAAGGATACCTTCCTATGCTTTTTTTTTAGAGAGAAATACCTTCTCTATGTTACAAATAGGAAAAGTAATGAAACATAGTGATAAAATGATAAAAAGAGGTTGACTTCAAAATCACCAAAAACATGCCTTCGTAACCACAAGGCCACATTAGAAAACTTGTAAGAATGGATTCAGCACTTCGTTGTTTGCCTAGATTAGGTGGTTGCTTGAAATTCATGAACAGGCATATGAACAAAGCATGCCTTTTTTATGGCAGTCAGTTCCTCAATTATATGATCCATCTTCTTTCTTTGTCTTGGGGAGTCATTGCAGCATGCTAGAGCGAGTCGAAATATAGGATGAACGAAAAATTCTATGATATCTTGGTTGTTTCCACTGTAGGTTGCACTAACATCCAATATGCCATGTAGATTGTTCGGATAGGCCATCTTGACGTAGTTTACAAGGCTTGTAGCACCATTGACAAAACTGTCAGTTGGCCTTCTTCCAGTAAACATTTCCAATAGCAACACCCCATAGCTATATATGTCACCCTCCATGGAGACTTCAGATCCTGATGCATACTCTGATAACATATATAAATGAAGGTTTTGTGGGTCACATAATTAGAGGAAAAATTAGTTAGGTTTCACTCAACAAATTAAGTTGGCTAAATGCATGATTTATTTGCCATTTATTTGCCTCTTTAGGTCACATAAAAACACCATATTATCAATTTATCAAACGAAGAGGACAAAATTATTGAGATGCATCAACAATACTTCCAATGAAATAAAAATTGCTGACCTGGTGCCACATATCCAATTGTGCCTTTAAGTACAAGTGAACTGCTTTCAGATCCACCATGTTTTTGCTTGTATGCTTCAGCGTGCATTATCTTTGCTAGACCAAAGTCTGTGACATGTGCAACCATGTCATCATCCAGAAGAATGTTGCTTGGTTTGATATCACAGTGAACTATGGGCGGCTCAATATGATGGTGAAGGTATTGTAATGCCTCTGCAATGTCAAGAGCGATGTACAGCCTTTTCATTAAACTTAGCCTTCTAAAGGTCATGCAATTCATATTCGTTTCTGGATGCAGCCACTCATCTAAACTTCCATTGCAAATATATTCTAGGACAAGTGCCTTGAATTCGTCACCATTATGGTCCAAGGCACTGCACACTGTGATCACCTTGACCAGATTTCGGTGTCGAATCCTCCTTAGGGCATCACACTCGGTCAAGAAGATTCTGCTGGCTCCTCGTTGGCCAAGATTGAGAACCTTAATTGCTACAGTAACTAAATTCCCATCAAGAATTAAAGTTCCTAGGTATACATTGCCAAAGCTTCCAGAGCCAATCAAATTTGCCGATGCGAATGAGTCTGTTGCTGCATGTAGGTCGGCATAGGATATCCTCTCATACTTCTCACTGAGAAATAAACTCCTTTGATCTGTTACATTCTGTTTGTTCCTCTTCTTATTGAAGCAGTATGCAGTCATACAGCATATAAAGAAGATAAAAATTCCAACAATGCAATAGATCAAGACACGCAGTTGATGATGTGAAGCCTTGCGAGAACCTATAGATGGGCACGAAGGGAGTTGCAAGAATGGAGGACCGCCACATAACATGGTATTACCGCTGAGCGACAATATACTGGCATTACAAAAGATCCCTGTATTTGGCACTGGACCAGATAGGTTGTTGAAGGAGAGGTTTAGATGAGTTAGAAGATTGAAGCTTGCGATGAAGTTGGGTATGGGGCCTACTAAGTTATTATGGGAGAGATCCAAGTTTTCAAGGCCTTTCAAAGTCTTTAGGCCTTCTGGGATCTGTCCTTGCAAAAGATTTCCTTGGATGTACAGGAACTGTAATGCGACACAACTGCCAATTGTTCCTGGAATTTCACCGGAAAGCATATTCATTGAGAGGTCAATCGTGCCGAGGTTGGTCAAGTGCCCTATCTGTGATGAAATGGAGCCAGTTAGAGCATTGTTGGAGAGATTGAGAAGCATGGCCAAGGTGTAAATACTAAATATCTCTTGCGGAATTTGGCCCGTCAGGTTGTTCCAGGAAAGATCGATGGATTTAAGATTTGTAAGATTACCGAGGCTTGTTGGAATGTTGCCGTCCAGAGTGTTATTAAACAGAATGAGACTTTCCAGCTGTGTAATATTGCCTAGCGATTGTGGAATCTGACCATGGAATCGGTTGTCTGATAGGTCAATGGAGTGCAGGTTAGGAAGCCGACCAATATCCACAGGTAAGGTTCCTGCGAAGAGGTTATGGGCCAGATTGAGCTTTTGAAGTTTGTGAAGCATCCCTACCTCTGCAGGTAGAGTGCCAACTATTTGATTTCCGCTAAGTTCAATACTTGCTATCTCTATTGTTAGGTTGGCAATACTGATTGGCATAGCACCTACAAGGTGGTTCTGTACAAGGTCTAGTACTATCAAGTTGCTACAGTTGGTTAAGGATGTGAGGAACTCCCAATCCCTAGGCTCTGTGGCTACAAGCTCATTGTACCCTAATGAAAATGCCCTTAAGCGACCATGGATGCCAATATCCCGTGGAATTAGACCACGATGCCTATTTGTGCGAATCATCAAATATTCAAGTGCAGATGCATTCAACAAAGATGCTGGGATTGGGCCCTCGAATTGATTGGCCATGGTGGCGAAAACATTTAGCTTGGGAAGCTTAAGGCCAATATCAAGTGGCAGGGAACCTGACAACTGGTTAAAACCAAGACCCAACAGTTCAATGGAAGAAATGTTAAAGATCCCTGGAGGAACAAGACCTTCCAGTTGGTTACTTTGGAGATTTAAATTAACAACTTTTGTCATTTTACCTAGAGCTTCAGGGATAGTGCCATCGAAGCTATTTTGTGAAAGATCTAACATTGTCAATGATGTCAGGTTGCCCAGCCAGCTCGGGATTTGGCCATGGAAGTAGTTTCGCATAACGCTGAACATTGTGAGGGCTGTAAGATTGGATAGTGGCACGGGAATTTCACCACTGAAATTGTTATGGTCGATCTTAAAAATGGTGAGATTAGACAAACGGCCAAGAGGAGCAGGGATGGTACCGGACAGAAGATTCGTGCTCAAGTTCAGGGCACGAAGCTTTGTGCAGCCACCGATGGAGGATGGGATCTCCCCGTGCAATTTGTTGTTTGTAAGATCGAGGAAACGGAGGCGGGTGAGGTTGCCGAGCTGTGGGGAGATGGCGCCAACCAGTCCAAAGCCCTTCAGGATTATGGCTGAAACACGGCCTGGGTGCCGGCGGTCGCCGCAGGCCACGCCGGTCCATCGGCAGAAGTCAGGCGCCGGCGTGTTGGTGCCGTTGCTGATCGCGTCCCACGAGGACAGTGCCTGTGTTGGATCATCGGTTATGTGGGATTTGAACGAGAGGAGCACCGAGAGGTCAGTGCCATTGGTGGACTGAGAGCTGGATTTGAGCAGGAGGAGGTTATGGGCGAGAAGAGAGAGCATGCAAAGCTGCCATGTCCTGATCGACATTGTTGAGTGAGTAGGTGGAGCTGGTATACTGTGGTGGTCTACACTTGTGCCGAGGCCATTATATAACTAAGGCAATAAGGCATAGAAATCTGCATCAGTGGCTCGATTATTTGCCGACAAGATACTTAGGCCCTGTTGGATCAGCTAGAGATTATAATAAGCTGTAGCTAAAAAAAAGCTAGCTAAAAAAAAGCTAGGAGATGTTTGGAAACATCAGCTTATAGGTAGTTGGATAATTATTTGTTAATGTATATTGACCATGCTACCCTTCTCTCATTTCTCTCATGCTAAAAAAATGGGGAAAGGAAGGGGATGGCAATGGTGGGTAAATACTAGAGAAAATATATGGGTAGATGGTAATTCTCATATCTATTAGCTGCTATTAGCTGGGTCCTTTCAGCTTATTGGATTATAATAATCTGATAGCTAGCTAATAAAAAGTTAGACAATAAGCTGACATGTTTGAATCAGCTAGAGCTTTTTTTAGCAGCTTATTATAATCTCTAGCTGATCCAAACAGAAATTTAACCATGGAATGCTCCATATAAAAGGACGTGATTTGAATTATGATACGTCGTGCTGGCATGACAGCGGTAAATTTGATGGAAGTGAAGCTATCATCGTCTGGAAGTTTGACCACAATAAATCAGTGGCTGAGAAAAGAGTTCCATGCTACTGTCATGTTCATGTGGCCTTGCTAGCCCCATCAGAAAGTGACCGAATATTGAAGAGGTCTATGTTAACGTGGTTGCAGCTAAATAAGTCTTATCATTGAGAGTTGTAGAGGGTCCAGCATTTATTTCCCAGATGTGGGCGCCTTAAGGAAAATTTTGGTCAGGAAAGATATGGATCTGTTTTAAGTAGAAAAACAGTGTAGCTAAGCCATTCTTTAACAGAGGGTTCGTAAGTTTTCAGACAAGGTGAACTCTGTTTTAAAAATCCTTTTGCATTCCAGCAAGGAAGAATTTATATTCGGAAAAATGTTAATTGTTTCTCACCATTCAGATGCTCCAAGGCACTGTTATAATGATTTCCATGAGGATTTGCTGAAGTCTATTGTAACACCCCGGCCTAACCTAGACCCAAGATGCTACTAACACCCTAAAAACTTCAAAATTTCGGCAGAACCTCCCCTAAAACTTGAACATCCACTGAACAGACAGAAGCATAAAAACACATATATCACAGTAATATAACTATTCAAGCCTCCATAGGCTAACCAACAGCTCCACTTCCCCATCACAATCACCTCTTACATTTCTTACCTTTAGTGATGATGAAGATCCATACAACTTTAATCAAATCACCTCACACAAACATAATAAGAATAAAACCTAACAAGTCTTCTAATCTAATCCATTATTAAACCGAGTCATGTTACGAAAGTATTTAAATTAACCTGACTATATCTAATTAAGGAATAATTTAACTAATGTGCTAGTTCCAAAGTGGAGCACTACTCCCACCCCATGCATGTTGCCGTCAACGGTCACCTAACAACAAAGACAAACAAGAGTAAGTCCACGACTCAGCAAGTATATATTAAACAAGGAGGACAATAAGATAATCATCATAAAAAGATAACCATGATAAACATAGCAAATCATTTCTATCACTGTACTGTTTCACTGCCTGTCACAATCGAAAAACCAATGCAATGCACTATGCGTCTGTTCACTGTGAGCTCATACCGGTATAGCTAGAGTGTCACCCGTCGATGCACACTCTTGCCCGTCCTGAATCAGGCGGGGACCAATTCCTCCACTCCCGTGGAGTGCCTACTCCCGTAGGACTTAGGGTTCACGGGTCTGATCATATAGCTTTCTCACCGACCTGGCCTAAAGCACTTCGGACTAGTTATATGATCATTCTCCGACCCGACCCATGCACACGTATGCTGATGAATGCACATTCAACGCTTAAAACTTTAGCATCCCATGCTAACAATTGCAGTAGCACAAACAATATACACTGGTCATTCCACGATTTAATGTGAATGTAAATAAGCGGAAATAGAACAATATTCCATAGTTCACTTTGGTTAAATATGCACTTTCAAATCATCAATCACAATTCCAGTATGAAAGTAAGCATGCAACACATCACACTTGAATAACATATACTTGCCTGTCTAACCATAGAAGCTAGATCGACACGCAGTGGACGCCGAACCCGCACCAACACCTCCTTCCTCCTCTGTCCGTCTTCCCTTGGCTGCTGCTTCCTCTTCTGCTCCTACTACTCGTCTCTCCTCGACCACGGTATGGCACGGCGGCAGCATCACGCACCGGGTGGTGGCGAGACGAGGCGACGACGAGGCGGCGAGCCGCAGGCGCGCGCAAGTGGACGACGGCGATGACGGGGCGGCGAGGCGAGCACGAGCAAGGAGGCGGCGAGCTGATGGGGGCGCGCGAGAGGACTGCAGCGCTGACGGGATGGCGAGCCGACGGGGCGCGCGAGAGGGCGGCGGCGCCGATGGGACGGCGCCGGCGACGACTAGGTGAGGCGGCGTCTTGGCGGCGCGCTGACGGGGAAAGGACGAGGGGACGGCGGTGGCGTCGAGCGGCCGGTGCGTGCACGAGAGGACGGCGGCGGCGGACGGCTGGCGCGCGCACGAGGACGGCGGCAGCGGCTAGGGTTAGTGCGGGTTGAGGCGGCTGGAGACGAGGCGGCTCGAGAGCGCGGGCAGAGCGGCGGGACGGATCGGGCTAGGGTTGTGGCATGGCCCTTTTCCCCCGGCTCCTCTTATAGAAACCGGCGTTGGGCCGGGATTGGGCCAAGGATGAGTCGAGGCGGGCTTGGGGTACTCGACTCATCCTTGGGGTATTACATTCTACCCCCCTTAAAAAGAATTCACCCTCGAATCCTAGATTTACAAACTCCCTTAAAACCCGAATAGGTTGAGGCTCAAACATGGGACCATGCTCAAGGTCAAAAGTTCCAATGAAACTCTATGCTATGAATCTATCAATTACTTCCTTGGCAAGAATTCCATACCTATAATTCACTCGGGTCAAGGACACCATAAGACCTAATCCGTAAACTAGCCACTCAACTCAGGTCACAAACAGGCACGACTCAACGTACCTATGCCTTAATTCCCCCTTTGCATTGAACTCACACTTCCAGACCAACACTTATAATAGCCATCAGTCTATACTTTATCAATGTAACTAATACATACAACCATGGAATCATTATACCACAAGGCCAAGGTAGTAGTCACAGAGTGACCACCGCCATCATAGAAATTCAATGGGTTGTGTTATGGCACCCAGGACAAAAACATTCACATCAAAACACATAATCACCATCACACAATTCAAGATTTACAAGGACCAAGCATGAGAGGCTACAACAAAGCCACACCAAAAGACAACACGAAAGAATATGCTGGACACCAACCATCACCGCTCACACTTTCTATTTAACCCAGTAAATATTTAATCAGGAACTTCCAAATAGGACCCTCAAATCTAATATTCCATCGTAACCGAAGTGAATAGTATGGGTAATCGTCATGGTTGATCAGGCCATCCGTTACTCATACTATGCACTCGATACGTAGGCCAAATGAGTCAGGCAAACTCACTCATACTATTAGGGTCACGGAAAAGTTACATGGGCACGAACAAGAGTTCGAGGTTGACTCCCACATAACCAGTCCAACAAATCCACCTTAAAGGGACACCCTCACAAATCTCACTACCCTTCTATAACAGCAAATCAATTCAAAAAGTAAGAACCAAGCACCCAACTAAGTAATTAGCAAAACCTCATTGAAGAAGGCAACATCAAATTTCTACGACGTATTGGTATGAAAACAAGAGTATCCAAAAGTGAAACACAATGACAACCCCACTACTTAAATAACCATTCATCCAATTACTCCTTTTGATTTTCCCTTGTAACACTCTGAACGGAATCATCCTATTGCATCACAATACCTTGAACCGATAGGTTAGAACACTTTAATACTAGAACACCCTAAATCCAAAAGTTAGAACACTCAACACTGAAATGGGTAAGCATACTACAATCTGACAGAACACCATAATGTCCCACTTGAGAAACTAATAGTAGCTGCAACTTCGCAAAGGAAACTCTTCTCAGCTCATAAAGCAAATGACCCAGGGGAACCCTTATCTTCAAACCAAACTGACAATGAGGGTGAAATTAAAGAACCATGTGACCAAGAACATCTAAATCATTCGAAAACTACCCAAGAAAACATCTTCATCCCTATCACAAACTTTTTGACATAACACATTAATGGAACCAAGTAGTAATCTGATAGCTTCAAATAACCTTCAAATAATCTAACAAAACCTCCAAATAATCTAACAGATCTAGCCACAAAGGATAAGCGCCCTAATAAAGATCGTAACCCAATGATAATGAATGGCCACAAAGACGAATCCAAACCACACAACCCTTAATCAACCCCATCTCATCTCGTGTCCAAAGACAGCATACTAACCAAATTAACTAATAAGACTACCAATCCTAAATCAAGGCAAAAGCATCTGCACACAACTTCAAGATATAATAACTAAAGCAAACTCAACCTCAAGATATAATAACGAAAGCAACTAAAATCATAGCCCTAAACCAAAGGGGTACCAACATTAGGGGTGCAAACCCTAAAAGCGTAACCCAGCCGAGAGATAAGGAACAAACCCTAAGATCATAACCCTAAGATCATAACCGACAAGTTAGAGGACTAGTCTAAGGAAACATAAATTACGGGTGTTACCAATAAGTTAGGGCACTGTTTTAACATTGGAATGAGCACAAGATGTAATGAAGCCAAAATCCTAGTATAGATGGAAGAAAAAGAATTCAAATTCTAAGTGAGAAGGATATTTACAATATTTACACTGTTACATTAATACACCACTTGAACAGTCCATGCTTTTAAAGTGAAAACATGATAATGACATGAACCTGTTGCCAATTATTTTGTTCAGGCATCTACATGCAAAAGAGATGTATGACGGCCTCAAATGACACATAATCAGCATTCCATATTCAATCCGAATAAAATACTAGAAATAAAGCAACAAGGATGACGATTCTTTTAGGCAACCTTAACATTCTTTTTTTTTTCTAGTTAGCACCAACCCAATTATTCATCTTCAATCAACGCTATATCTAGAAATTGATTAACATTAGGGAAAGAAAAAATCAACCATTAAACAACATCTAAGCAATTAGTCACCGACAAATAAATTATACTACTGATAAATTCAACATAGGTCTACACAACCTCATAAGCAATGCCTAATAGAACATTGTCCAATGTACACGACTGAAGAGTGAATTTTTTTCTTTTTACTTAGGCTTACCCTAGCAAACACCATGATCTCAACCCAACATTACCATTTTTATCCTGCAATCATCACATACTAGAGATGAAAATCAAATAGCACATGCAAATGATTGTACCCACTGAATACACCACAGCCAGAACCAAAACTTACACCCTATCACCACCACTAGCTTATGTTCCCCATAACATGAAAATTGAGAGCCTTTTGAGAAAAAAGGTGATTGATATATAACACAAACACAAACACATGCACGGAAAAAACCAATAAAAGCCTACTAGGTTATGCTTGACATTTTAAGTACCCCGAAAATTTTAATCTAAATCACTGCTTCTGTCTATATTCACTTATAATTTAGAATCGCTCCCACATTGACATTACCCGGCTGAACAATGCTGCAAACCGCACAACTGACGTAAAATAACAAAACGTAATTATATTCACCAAAATAATACAATATAATAAATAGACAACAAAAATAAAGAATGATACGAATAAAGAATTAAGGTGGAACTACAAAACAAGATAACTTTTATGAGCTCCACATCAGCAAAAGAAAATCTGGAAAAGCAACAATGCAAGAACCTTGATGAACACTCAATTACATTTTGAAATTAGGTATTTTACTTGTATTAGTGCTGAACTGAGCTGCATCAATTTTATAACTATAGGCATGCAACAAATTAACCATTTTAGCACTAAATGTCATGGACAATTCGTCATAAATATGCCAAAAGGTTCAAAGATGAAAGGTGGGTCGACAAACGACAAGAGGAAAAAAATGAGAATGGTACTTGATCTTCTGCTTTGATGGCGTCCCAATACTTTAGGAGGGATCAGAACTAGATTCTCACGCACACTAAGGGACAACTCAATATGCAATAACACAGGGTCACACAGTTAGGACAAAGGAACCGAGACACCACCACTTAAGTGTCTGGAAACAATTTTAGCTACACAGCCAAGCGCACAGTCTAAGATTTCAGCCTAGTACAAATAAAGATGCAAAGCATCAAGCATGAGATAACTATGAAGGTGTTGAACTAAGAATCAGGTCTGTTCCAAACGGACCCAACAAGCCCAAAGGCACGAAACAAAAAAACTTGAGAATGAGTCAACCGCTCGCGGCAAAGGACAACAACCATATAGGCTCCATCTCCCACAAACTACAGAAGAGATTCCGCAACTACTAGAAGATCGGTCCAAAGGACCTCATCCAAAGCATCACCTAATGCCTTGCAATCACTCCACTCCGAAGTGACGATGGGCTTAACAAATGGAGCATAAGCCTTGCTAGCAACAAGATAGAGTAGAATCAGGGTGCTAAAAGATGGGAACCTCGACTTCCTCAACAAGGGTCGAAGCAGAGACACGAGTCTAGAAATCTTAGGTATCATCCAAAGGTAACACCACTACTCCTAGAATGGTCCTTAAAAGCAACAGTGAAAACTCAGAAACACTGGCAGGAGCCAGTAAATCCCTAGACAACTAAAACATCACCAATGTGACAACCTCAACCGTCTAAGGCACACCATCAAAATTGATATTCACTTCGAGAGCACCCATAGAAGGCTCCCAAAACATTAATATAGGACTTTGAAGCTCTTGACAAAACCGCGGCACAGCCAACCACACGAATACCAGATTCTAGCACAATCATGCCCCCTTAAAACCAGAACATCAATCTCATTGTCAATAGTTTGTATGATTAGACCATGGCCAGCATAATAAAAACATAAATCATTAATAGCATCAAATTTACAAGCGCAAATGCAATGCAATCCCATACCCGACCTATTGTGCACAAGTGTGTCAGGTCTTGATTAATTAAATCAAATCTCACCAAATCAAAGTTTATATTGCATATTAATTTTAATCCATCAATTCACCCATAACGGACCTAAAACCTAGGCTCTGATACCAACTGTAACACCCCGGCCTAACCTAGACCCAAGATGCTACTAACACCCTAAAAACTTCAAAATTTCGGCAGAACCTCCCCTAAAACTTGAACATCCACCGAATGCATGAAGCATAAAAACACATATATCACAAGAATATAACTATTCAAGCCTCCATAGGCTAACCAACACTCCACTTCCCCATCACAATCACCTCTTACATTTCTTACCTTTAGTGATGATGAAGATCCATACAACTTTAATCAAATCACCTCACACAAACATAATAAGAATAAAACCTAACAAGTCTTCTAATCTAATCCATTATTAAACCGAGTCATGTTACGAAAGTATTTAAATTAACCTGACTATATCTAATTAAGGAATAATTTAACTAATGTGCTAGTGCCAAAGTGGAGCACTACTCCCACCCCATGCATGTTGCCGTCAACGGTCACCTAACAACAAAGACAAACAAGAGTGAGTCCACGACTCAGCAAGTATATATTAAACAAGGAGGACAATAAGATAATCATCATAAAAAGATAACCATGATAAACATAGCAAATCATTTCTATCATCGCATCTTGTTTCACCGCTGTCACAATCGAAAAACCAATGCAATGCACTATGCGTCTGTTCACTGTGAGCTCATACCAGTATAGCTAGAGTGTCACCCATCGATGCACACTCTTGCCTGTCCTGAATCAGGCGGGGACCAATTCCTCCACTCCCGTGGAGTGCCTACTCCCGTAGGACTTAGGGTTCACGGTTCTGATCAGGAAGTTGTATTGAGCAATTAAAATGATTATGTTGCAAGGATATTTTTGTTATTGTTTGAGAAAATAACGGTTGATGAATTGGATTTCTAACATGAAAGACCAACCTAGGCTGCTAGAAGGGAGGTTGAATAGACGCCAAAAGAATCATGACGTTTTTTTCAACAACGCGCCCTAAAATCTAACCAAATGATGAACCTTGTCTTAAATACCTATAGAAGTTATCAAGAACCAAGGCTAATCAAGAAACGTGCAGGAAGATAAATTTTGATAGCGAAACAGAGGCTTGGTAAAACGGTTATAACTCCCAAACTGTAACTCATATGGTCATGAGATTTTCATCAAAACTAGGCATGAAAGTTAGAAAACCAGAAAATGAAGAATCACCTTCATAGCATCATCAAGCAAAAAGATATAAAAATCACAGGGTCTGCTGCTGAAAGATTTTGAACTGCACAATAGGAACTCGGTAAAACCTTCACAGATCTCAAACCGTGGCTCTAGGCCCTATGAAAATTTTACTAAAAGAAAATCAAAAAGTCAGAGCTAACCCAACAAGAATCACCTCTATCTAATATCTGAGAAAAAAAGACAAAACACAAGCTCTGCTGCACAAGAATTTTATACTGCAAATACAGGGTTGGGAAAACATCCATAGATCTTAAATAATGGCTCTAGGTCCTATGAATCACAAGTAGCTCTGGAAGTTAGGAATCAACCCAATAAGAATCACCTTCATGTCACGTCGAAGCAAAAAGAAATGAAAATGATAAGCATTGCTACACTGTAAGTTCAAGATAGGTCTTAAGTGCTTTGTGTGATTTTGGTTATTAATGACAAATAATATTTGATCTTATTTAGTGCTTGACAAGTGACAAACTTCTAATATAATGTTCGTTGCTATGAGATTAATATTTTCTTTGCTAAGGTTATTCTAATCTCATTGTAATAGAGAAATTCTCTGTCTCAAATGGATAAGCTATTCATCCTTCCATTGTATGTTGCTTTATAATTATCTTATGAAACTACAATTTGGTTGATTGATCCTTTTAGTCTCACACATATGAATGGGATGAATAAGCGAGGTCGAGGTATGCAATTTGGTATTTCACTCATAATCACTAGTGTATTCCTATTATGCAAGCACTTGTTATTATTTGATTGTATTTATGCTTATTGCATTATGACACATTCATTTGAGTATAAATATAATGTGAATTTATGCACATATTGCTTGTTTTCTCTTTGGGATCCTTGTTCTTATATGCCATACATTAGTGATCCCTTAATTGATTCATTGATAGACTTCATCACGCTTGAATAGCTAAGTGCATATATGCTCTTCATGTCTATTCTCACATGCACTTAATTTAGTGAACTTTAATTTAAATTGAATCACAACTTCATTCATGCTTTAAATATGAATTGTACATGTATAATTCTTGAATATACTTTTACGTGCATCTTTAAGTAAAGTTGCCATGAATTATTGAATTATCTTTTGGGCAACTTTCTCTCTAGTGCATATAGATCGAATAAATCTTTATTATGATGCACTTAGCAGAGATCTTTCATGTCAAGTGTTTCATTTATGTTTGAGTCCTATTGTTCAACACTTGTTAAGCTTAAATTTTAGTTAACCTTAAATCTATTCATTCACATTGAGTTTTTAGGACTAATGCCTTTCATGAGATGATGTGAAGAGGATTAGGTCATGTGGAGGTGAATGACGACAAATGGGTGTGATGAGATGATGGCCAATTTGAGATCAGTGAGACGAGAGAATTGCCAAGAGTTGATGACAAGGTTGAGACCAATAGGATGGAACGATCGTCAGGGAGAATGATCGAGTCGAGGTCAATAGGACCATAAAGTCATCAAGCTTTGGGATTGAGTCAAGATTGATGAAGTAAGGGCACTATCACAACTAAGAGAAAGTCTTCAAGTGAAGGAGAAGTAATCAATGGATGATGGTTAAGTCGAAGTAAACTAGACGAGAGGATCACCAAAGGTTGATGATGAGGTCGAGACCAATAAGACGAGATGATCATCAAGGAGGATGATTGAATCGAGGTCGCTGGGATGGAGATAGCGTGGGAGGCGTCGTGTGACGTTGATGTTCTCAAGCGGAGGTTGTAAGAAGGCCCGGATGAAGCTTGTGCGTGGCATTGGTGCTTGCTACATCCGAAGAGAAGAAACTAGCAACCACGAGTGCAGACAAGGCGATAGGCTCGACCGGGAGCCGGTCCTTGTGAGGAGCAAGGATTTGCCTTAACGTAGATGTAGGAGTTCGGCTCTGAACCACGGGAAAAAAAAATCTTTGTGTCACTTGTGATTATCTCTTATGCTCCCTCATGCATTGCTCTATCTTGTGATTGTTTATGATGCTAATTGAGCCTTCTATTGTGATATGCATACTATGCTATTTGCTCTCATGCCATGTGTTAGTAGCTAGTAGTTTCTAGTTATATTGTTATCGTGCTTGTGTATGCTTGTGTTAGGATTTATTGTTAGCAATTTAATTACTTGTATCTATATATCTAGAATTAAATTGCTTGTTTGTCATCATAGGATTACAAACCCAATTTAGTTTATCATTGCTCTAGGATACTTATCATGATTGCCCTATTGTTGTAAATCACCCAATCTAGAATTGCCATCTAGGCTAGCAACTTGTGTTGAAACATTAGATTTGAGTTCCGTATTTATTTAGGATTAGAACACAAGAATAAAACTTGGTAATTAGAAGGTAAAATTTGGAAACCCCAATTCAACCCCCTCTTGGGCATCCGGTTCCTTACACACGCACAAAGAACGAATCGACGAACTTGGGCAAGAAAAAGAAAGAATTTCATCTCAGTGTTCTTTATGGGTTGCGAGATGATATGAGCATTATTACCAACCTCTACGCATCCTAGATCAACATGAAATCAGCATGTAGAAGGAGGGGAGAAAAAGAAATTAGTTGCAAAAAAAAAGAAACAAAACTAGACGAAACACATAGAACAAAATAAGAACTTTTTGTGAAAATTATCTTTCTTTTACTTGGTTGATTTTCTACAGCTACACACAAGTGGGCAATGCTTCCAAGGAGCAAATAATTCTAAAATAAAATCCTAACCAAGACTTGATTAGAGGCATCTCTCCGCCCCTCCTTATATACGCCTTTTGAGTGCATCTCCATCATTCAAGGATTGCTTAACTTCTAAGTTAACCTGTCAAAGGCTAGGATTCACTCACTTCATTACGAACAACCAGCCCCACGCGTGAGATTTACATGGGCCACATAAGGCCTACATGGGTTTTACATAAAGACCAAACAACCCGATGCAACGGGTCTTCGTTTCTTGATTTACCGCTCATTTTCCGCACCTTCGGGCCCCTAACATGAACCGAAAACATTAAGCCACCTCAAGTCCATCTTCATGACGTCCATGTGAGTGCGGTTTGAGCCCAACCGCCCCGTTAGCGTCGTCGACTATTCTGGACCTTGGTTCTCCCAACCTAGTCCCGGTCTCGTTGATGACCACAGCTGCCTCCAAACATGTACTCAAATAAACCAACACAATCTCCATAAATATCTTACTTACCTCCCTGCAAGCTATCATATTATCATCCATAATCATGCAGTGACACTAATTGACCCTAAATTAACATTAATCATAAGTCAAAACAACAGCTCAAGTGCACAACAGTTTGCGAAAATTATATCAATCAATCCATGCATCAAATGACTTTCCGCCCAAAATAAAAACCTTCGCCTTGGAATTCTCTACAAGAGCCATAAGACCAAAAAAATCATCTGAGCAAAAAAGTACCACGAAACAGTTCAAACCGTAAAAACTGTGCGTGCTGAACATAATTCTGTCCGATTCTAAATAAGTCTCAAACACAAACTTCTCAACCAAATCAAATCAAGTCATATATACTTATCACCACATGAAAACCTCCACGTGGTCTCACACAGCACAAAAGGTTTTATGATGTCATCTAGATTAAAGCCACCTTTACCATGCTACTTTTCATAATTAACTTTTTTTAGGTTTTATTGAACTAGTTTTCACAATTTTATATTCCGAGCGCATTGAAAAATTTCAGTGTTGGTGAATATGATAATTATGGACTGTGACATATGAGCTACAAGTGG
This sequence comes from Olyra latifolia, assembly GCA_036346145.1. Taxonomy (NCBI): domain Eukaryota; kingdom Viridiplantae; phylum Streptophyta; class Magnoliopsida; order Poales; family Poaceae; genus Olyra; species Olyra latifolia. The sequence goes on from CM070531.1 coordinate 44,744,111, forward strand.
GCATATGGGTATAAAAAATAATTAAATTATAATTTAGTAAGATTCAGTCTATCTCACGGTCATTATGTTTTTTTCTCTTGCGAGACACAATCGTTGTCTTGAGAAAAGTAAAGCAGTACATTGTGGTATTGCTTTGACGATCTTTCCGAACTTTCTTTTGAGTGGTTGAAATATCATTTTATATCTTAATAATGATCACGTATTGTTTATATGTATTAACACTATTATTGGCGTTGACATTTATGATTATATTTTGTAATTTAGATCTTTTAGAAGTCTCTAATGGCCTGAATTTGATGTTAGTAATTGATTAAAGGAACAATTGTTCGATGTATTGTAATGAAAGACAAGGCAAATACATATAGGCAAGCACCTTCCATAATCTACGCCATCGATTTATAGAACATATCGAGGAGATTAGGAAGGGTGACAGGGACATTAGTACGCGTGATCACATGAGATCACCTGTGCGGTGGTACCGCGCGTGTTATGCATGCTATAGTCTAACACTCCCCTGCAGTTAGAACGGGAGAAGCCCGAACGGCCAGATTGGACCGAGAGACCGAGACTGAAATTAACACTCCCCCGCAGCCGGAACGGTAGAAGCACGAACGTTCAGGCTGGACCGAAACTCGGTGAAGACTGTCGTAGGTAGACCTTTGGTGAAGATATCAGCATACTGCGACGAGGTCGGGACATGGAGAACACGCATGTGGCCGAAAGCAACATGTTCTCGAACAAAGTGGAGGTCGATCTCAACATGTTTGGTACGCTAATGTTGCATTGGGTTGGTGGAGAGGTAGACTACGCTGATGTTGTCACCAATGGTGTCACTGAGGCTTGTTGGCTTCGACAACTTCTTTTGGAGCTCCACGGTCCTCTCCGCCGAGCCACTATTGTCTACTGCGAAACTAGGTTGTCATCAAGAAACACGCCATAGCCAGAGGTGGACTTACGGGTGTTAGGGGAGCCAGCCCAGTCAGCATCGGAGTACACAGTGAGATCAACTGATGTGGTGCGATGCAAGAATAGACCAAGATCAAGAGTGTCTTGAAGATAACGAAAAATACGCTTCTAGGCTGTGAAGTGAGGCTCCCTGGGGTCATGCATAAACAAACAAACCTGATGAACGGCATATGTGATATCCGGGCGGGTGAAGGTTAGGTACTGAAGAGCACCCGTAAGACTGCGACAGAGAGTCTGATCAGACGCTGGATCCCCATCAGCAGAGAGCTTGGAATGAGTGTCGACAGGGGTGCTGCAAGGTTTGCAATCAGTCATGCCAGCACGATCCAAGATATCCACCATGTACTGCCGTTGAGAGAGAAGAAGGCCACTAGGTTGAGGATGAACTGAAACCCCCAGAAAGTGATGGAGAGGACCAAGATCTTTGAGAGAAAACTCACGTTCAAGAGTAGAGATGGTCCGACTCAGCAAATCACTGGAGGAAGAAGTCAGAACAATGTCGTCCACATAAAGAAGAAGGAAGACCGTATCGTTGCCATGGTGATAAACAAAAAGTGAAGTGTCTGCCTTAGCCTCAACAAAGCCGAGAGATAGGAGATGAGAAACAATTCTACTATACCACGCTCGCGGTGCCTGCTTGAGTCCATAGAGAGACTTGTTGAGATGACAAACATGATCTGGGCAGGAAGAGTCCACAAAACCTGAGGGTTGAGCGCAGTAGACTATCTCGGTGAGAGTGCCATGAAGAAAGGCATTGTTGACATCCAGCTGACATATAGGCCAATCACGGGAAAGCGTCAATGCGAGCACAATGTGGATGGTGGCGGGCTTGACAACCGGACTGAAAGTCTCATCAAAGTCAATACCCGGTCGCTGAGTGAAGCCTCGAAGAACCCACCGAGTTTTGTATCTTTCAAGAGACCCATCATTGTTGAGTTTGTGCTTGAAGATCCATTTGCTGGTGACAACATTGGCGCCAGGTGGACGTGGAACCAGATCCCACGTACGGTTGGCCTGAAGGGCATCAAACTCCTTTGACATGGCAGCCCGCCAGTTTGGATCTGACAGCGCGCCACGGTACGTTTTTGGCAAGGGAGATAGTACCGAGGCATGGAGGTTGAGACGCTCGCGAGGCTGGAGATGAACCCTAGCTTTCCTGCGGGTGACCATGTGGTGAGCATTGGTCACAATGGAAGTCGGGGCAGCCACACCGCTGGCAGCGACCCATGGTGCTAGACCGACGGGGGCAGTGATATGGGAGCTCGGTGAAGAGGCAGGGGCCGGCACGGCCGGCCCAGCAGGTAGGGCGGTGATCGGCCCAACAGTGGTGGCCGGCCCAGCAGGCGGTGGCCCATTAGGTGGCAGCAGCCCAGCAATGGTGGCCGGCCTAGGAGGCGGTGGCCCAGGAGGAAGCGCCCGTAGCGTGATCCCTAGTGGCGGGCCGGTCGCCAGTGGTGTCGTGGTCAAGTTGGAGACTAGTAAGGAACCTGAACCTGCAAGCATAGAAGTGCAACGAGGCCCAATGGGCAAAGGAGGAAGAGCTCGTTCCATTAAAACATCAAGGTCGATGGGAGAGACTAGTGGTGTGGAATGAGTCATGAACGAGAAGGTCGACTCATCGAAGACGACGTGACGAGAGAGGATTATGCGGTTGGAGGATAGGTCCAAGCAACGATAACCCTTGTGGTTGGATGGGTAACCAAGGAAGACACAAAGAGTGGAGCGAGGAGCGAGCTTGTGGGCAGCTGTACTAGAGAGGTTGGGATAGCAAGCGCAACCAAAAACTCGAAGGTGAGAGTAAGTGGGGTGAGAACCATGAAGGGCAAAGAACAGAGTGGAGTGAGACAGAGTGGAGGTCGATTGACGGTTGAGGAGGTAAGTGGCAGTATCAAGGGCTTCCACCTAGTAGGAAGGTGGGAGGCTAGCCTGAAACAGAAGGGAACGCATGACATCATTTGTGGTGCGGATGGCGCGTTCAACCTTGCCGTTCTGCTGAGAGGTGTAGGGACACGACATGCGGAAGGCAATGCCATGGAGAAGAAAGAAAGACCGAGAAGTGGAGCTGTCGAACTCGCGACCGTTATCGCACTGAATGCTTTTAACGGTGGCGTCGAATTAGGTTCGGATGTAAGTGAAGAAATTGGAGATGGTGGGAAAAGTGTCAGACTTGAGACGAAGAGGAAAAGTCCACAAAAAATGAGAGCAGTCATCAAGAATAACGAGATAGTACTTGTAACCAGAGACATTAGCAACGAGAGATGTCTACAGATCATAGTGTAGTAAATCGAAGTTCTTGATAGCTCGATTAGTAGAAGAAACAAAGGGTAGGCGAATGTGACGACCGAGTTGACAAGCATGACAAATTGGTTCGGTATGATTTTTATTACAAGAAATAGCCGAAGGGCTGGCTAGTTTGGAGAGAGCCTTGTGGCCAAGGTGACCAAGGTGACCAAGGCGACAGTGCCACAAAGTCGAGGAGGTGGTGCTGGTAACGAATGCTTGTGGAGGTGTGGCTGGTGGCTGGAAGGAGTAGAGGTCCTCGGAGCTATTGCACCTGGCGATCACACTTCTAGTACAAAGATCCTTCACAAAAAAGCCGGATGGGTCAAACTCAATGGAACACTGGTTACCAGTGGTGAATTTATGAACAGAAATGAGATTTTTGATGATGTGAGGTGTAATAAGGACATTACGATGAGTAAGAGTCCATGGGGAGTGGGAAAAGTGAGATAATCAGTGGAGGTGACGGGCAGGCGAGACCCGTTGGCAACGATGATATTGGTCGGGGAGAGCATGGAGGGACGGTGGGAGGAAGAGAGGTTACCAGCATTGGAGGTCATGTGCGAGGTCACACCAGAATTCATGTACCACTCCGCATTGTTGGGAGGCGGAGTAAGGGTCATGGTGTTGATGGCATTGGCGAGGGCTTGTTGATCCCAGCCAGCTCCCACTACGGGACTCCACTGACCGGTGGCCGGAGCCTGTCACGCAGCCCTGGAGTCCAAGCCGCCAGCTTGGGGAGGTAACTCAGGGGTGGCGGCCAAAGCATGGGAACCTGCCGAGGTCCTAGACCAGGCGGTGCAGGGGGACGTCCAAGGACTCCCGGTCCAGAAGTAGGACTTTGGTAAGGCCAATGCTGTACTGTGCCAGTCCAAGGGTTGTAATAGGACAGAATAGTAGGCGGCGGAGAGGGTACATGATTGGCAGATGTATCCCTACCACCAGCGCCACTGCCACCTCCACTGCGACCGCCACTGCCAGTGCGGCCACCACCACCGCCACTACCACCGTGACAGTTGTTGTTGTTGCGGTTGTTGTTGCGGCCATTGTTGTTGTTGTTGGTAGTCCCGCGGTTGCCAGCCGAGCCACCAGAGGTGGAGGGACGGCCACCACCGGAGGGAGCGGTGGCGACGAAGGCTATAGAAGGGGCGCCTGGAGTGGAGTTCTTGGTGATCTCATGAAGAAGGAGCCGAGACTGGGCCTCCATGAAGGTCAGGAAGGGCTTCTGTGAAGGGAGGATTTTCTTTAGTGTCTCAGACTTGTCGGAGAGGCCGCAAATCACATTAAGCAAAAGGGTGCGGTCGCTGACTGGCTCATCGAGGTCACCAAGAGTGTCAGCCATGCTCTTTAAACGATGGTAGTAGTCTGTGATAGAGAGATTGCCCTAGACAAAAGTGCGAAATTTGGCCTCAATGTCGAGAGCCCGAGTCACCTGGCTGTCGAGGAACTGATGCTTGAGGCTAGCCCACACAAAGCGAGCTGTGGTGATGAGAATCATCACAACCTCTAGGAGGTTGGTAGAGATGCGACCGTAGATACACGATAGGACAACGTAGTCCATACGTGCCCAATCTGGATCAAAGAGGCACCCGGCCGGAGAGAGCACGTGGTCGGCAAGTGCAAACCGGCCAAGAGCGACGAGGAAGAGGTTGCACCACTTGTTGTAATTGGAGCTGGCCAGGTCGAGGACGACCGGAACAAGGGAGGCGATGTGCATGATGCCGATTGCTTGCGCACGTAGCGCGGTGACCATGGCGGTATCGCTAGGTGGCGCGTAGGTGTCCGTAGGCATGGTGGCGGGAAGTTCACCGAGGCCAGGAATGACTCCGAGAGGAACGGACGCGCTGAGGCCGGCAGGCATGGACGCAGCCGGGCAGAGACCGAGCACGCCAGGGTCGAAGGCAGCTGAGCCGAAGACAAAGCCAGTGACACTTAGGCCGTGTCTGGCGGTACCCAGGGCAGACGTGGGGCCTGGCACTGGCGCGACGAGGCCGGCAACATACAGGCCGGGCGCGGTGAGGCCGACGGCGCCTAGGCCGCGCCGAGGCCGGTGACGACTAGGCCGGGCGCGGGAGCTACGAGGTTGGCGAGGGCCAGGCAGAGGCAGCCAGGTGTTGCGCTTCGACCGGTAATACAGCGAGGATGGCGGAGGGCTGTGCGGCGGTGGCCTGTGCGGCGGTGATCTGCACGACGGCGGCCTGCGCGATCTGCGTGGGCGACGGAGACGGAGGTTTCGGGGATACCGGACGACAGAGGTGCGACCAAGGCGGTGGGGATGGCGCCGGATGCGGCGTCGGCACCGAGGTCGCCGCCGTCTTCAGGGAGAGCCATGACGGCAGAGTTTCCTTCCCCCAAACCAGATCCAGATCCAGGGCATAGTGGCGGCGCTGCTCCTAGAAACCAGCAGTGGCGGCCTAGTAGGCGGTGGCACACCCAGATCCTCGGCTGGGTGGCGGCCTAGCTCCCGGTGCCCAGATCGACATGCTTGGACGGCGGGCGCAGGGACAGCGGGCCTAGATCGGCTTCGGCCGGCGAATCACGTGGCAGCGGCAGGGGAGCTACGGCTCATGGTGGCGCGAGGTGGCGTCCCCAACCCCTACCAGCGCGGCTCCCTTGACCTCAGGCGGAGCAGTGTCCTAGCTTGCGGCGGCATGGAATTGTGGAATGGCGTGGAGACGGAGGCCATGGGCCAGGTAGCGCTGTGCAGGCGGCCAGCGTGACGACTGCTAGGGTTTGCGGAAGTGGGTCACAGGAAAGGTGACCTGCTCTGATACCATGATGGAAGGAACAATTGTTCGATGTATTGCAATGGAAGACAATGTAAATACATATAGGCAAGCACCTTCCATAATCTACTCCATCGATTTATAGAACATATTGAGAAGATTAGGAAGGATGCTAGGGACATTAGTACGCGTGATCTCTATCACAGGAGATCACGCGTGTGGTGATACCACGCGTGTTATACACGCTATAGTCTAACACTCCCTCGCAGTCAGAACGTGAGAAGCACGAATGGCCAGACTGGACCGAGAGACCGAGACCGAAACTAACAGCCAGACTGGACCAAGAGACCGAGACTGAAACTAACAGTAATGACGAAACCAACTTATAGTGGCATGGAAATCCCTCTTGGTTTGTGGATCGTGTTCGGATTATCCGTAGAAATCCAGGACCCTTCGCATGATTGCATGAGGTCCAAGGAGATGTGACAGCCATGGAAATATCAAGGCTCATGTGGACTGACAATAAAGAGTCACCTCTCACCGACACTTCCATTCAAATTAATAAGATGCAGACCCCTGGACTCTTCCAACTCCAACTTATTTTTCCAGTGGCCCCAAGCATTAATTTGTAGGTATAAGATTGATTTCTAGTCAATTTTCTATCTTATTATATGGGTTTCATAATTCGATCATGAGCCACCTTTTCTTTGTAACATCACAACACTTCTACCGTGTTCCAGGGGCAAGAGGTCTCTGCGTGCAGATATTCATCATCTTACCCCATGAGATAAGAGGTCTATGAACCACTGGATTAAACAAAATGAATTGTCCGTAATAGTTTAGATATATCTTAAAAAATTTATATATGACGATCCTAGCATGGTGGAGAGCATGGGCCCAGCTGTGCATGCCAAATTGGCGCTGGCCAGCCGCTTGGTGGAGGAGGCAACATCGGTAAGAGCAGCAACCAAATCGTCTTTTCAAGAGAATGCTTGGATCTAAAAGGTACTACCGCTAAGTACTTTCATAATATACCTTAAAAATACTCAAGACAAATGGATACATATGTTTTCACGTGTTAAATCTAGAGCAAATCGATATATTGAAAAGATATTGATAGAAGTTTTCAAAAGAGAGAGAGATATTGATAGCTTCAAATTAGAAAGTCTATCTACACAGTGCAAAATGATATTAATATGTGACCTACACGAAAACAGGTCATATATACTGGTATATCGTATATCTGATTTGTGCCAATTTTTAAATTGGCAGGAGGGAGGAGCTCATTTGTGCGGCACAAATAATCAATTATATATGTCACTTATTAATTACAACCAACATATATACATCTATGCTGGTTCATATAAATGATGGGGTCACAAAAAGACCATTTTGCCCCTGGTTTTATAATCTCTTCTATGTCATTCTCTTCCTTTTCTTTCACTAGACAGTAGGGCCCACGTAAAAGTAGATCCAAAAATGGCATACGAAGGAACCCAAACTTCAAAATTCAAATTTGAAATTTCAAATTTTAAATTTGAAATTTCAAATTTTAAATTATAAATTTTAGAATGCGAGCACGAGTAGAATTCAAAATTCAAAATTTTAGAATTTAAACTTGAAATTTTGGAATCCGACATGAGTTGAATTCAAAATTCAATTTGCAGAATTTAAATTTAAAATTTAGGAATGGAAGCAATGGTTGAATTCAAAATTTGACATTTCTGAATTTAGGAATCGAAGCATTGGCTTTGCCGCGCCACCATACCGTGGCAATAGCCCGCATATAACACTGCAAGACAATCTGTTCCTCATTCGCAACGCGCAGGCAGCAGAGAGAGAGAGAGAAAGGAGGAGAGGCAGGGAGGAGAGGAGAGCTGCCAGGGGAGGGGAGGAGAGGGAGAGGGAGAGGGAGAGGAGAGGAGGAGGAGGAGGAGAAAAAAAATATTTCTTAGTATATATTTTTAAATCTGGTGAGTAATTTAAGGTTCATTTTTTTGATATAGTAGGGCTTAGGGTTATTTTATAGTTATAAGAAAACATGGTAGGTTAGCAATTTGTTTGATATATTAGGGTTTAGGGTTATTTTATAGTTATAAGAAAACATGGTAGGTTAGCAAATTTTTTTATATAAGATGTAGTAAATAGGGTTGGTTGTTAGCAATTTTTATATATAATATGATTAAAAATAAGGTAGATCTTTTATTGATGTTTTCACACGCATTACGTAGTTAGAAAATAATACAAACAGATTAGGGTTAGGGTTTTTGTTTGATGGATAGATTTACGACTCAATGTAATTAGAGAAATATGTAGGCCTTATATTTAGGGTTTAGTTATAGGTTTGTTAGTGAAAAATATCTTGATAGTTAAAAATACATGAAGATTAGGGTTTCTGTTTGATGGATAGATTTAATTCTTAGTTTGATTAGGGAAAAAATTTAGGGATTGTATTTAGGGTTTAGTGCTAGGTTTGGCAGTGAAAAATATTTAGGGATTGTAGTTAGTGTTAAAAGCTACATTTGTTAGTGCATATTTAAATTAGGGTTGTGTCGTTGTAATTAGCGAGCAAGGATGATTAGCTGTTAACATGTAATTTCCACATGGCATATAAGATTTTGATAGGATTAATAAACGGTACCTTTTGTATTGCAGCTATGACAGAGTTTTGGTTTACTGTATATTATGGTGATGGTAACATAAGAGAAGGGCCTAATGGGATAGATCTTAGCCAATTTAGGAGCACAATAATTAGACATCCCGACCCAGAAAATTTGCAAATTGAGGAACTTTACTTATGGATGTGCAATATGTTCGGGTGGAACGCACAGGAACTTCTGCAGTGACCTTTGCAAGTTTATTCAATCCGACGAAGGTTTTTCATATACTTACGGAAGGAGGTTCTTCATGTGTGCAAACTACGAGTACGATCCACCTAAGGTTGTCTTTGGCGAGTGTCCAAAGGTACTTGCTCACTCTATCCTATATGATTATATCTACCTACATGGCCCATGTGATCTGTACCGACTTGTGTTGAACAAATAGTCTCTCCCACCTCTATACGATTTCTGGCAGTGGCTAGACACGGAGCAATCGAACGAAGACAAGAAACACATCGAGCGTGAGGTCCGTTGGAAGAGGCAGTGGTTCAGGCAGCGCCAGTATGAGGAGGAGCAAGAGGAGAAGCTCAAGCGTTCGCAGGAGGAGTATCGGAAGCGACAAGAGGACGCTAAACGTCAGGCTGCTGAGGCCCGAGAGGCTGAAAGGGAGAGAAAGCACGAGAGGGCACATAGCGCAAAGGAGGCTGGACCTGATGCTACCGGCAAGAGAAAATATCCCCGTTGTACTCAGTAGGAACTTTCTTGTAATCTTGATAATAAAATTTCCCTGAGAGCAATTTACCTTCAACGCAGCATAGAAATGTTTATGATTAAATCTCGCTCGAGCAGAGGGCAGTTTATTCTTCTAGCTATTTATTTAATTTTTCGAATAATTATTAATATAACAAACTCTGCTGAAACTTATCCATTATTTCCATATTATTATTTTTTAAGATTAAATAGACCAAATAACAGGCCATATATACTAATAATATATATTTTCATATATAAACATATGTGTTATATTTGTTATAACTATTGTATTTAACATACGATAATATATTATATAATATATATATATATATATATATATATATATATATATATATATATATATATATATATATATATATATATATATATATATATATATATATATATATATATATATATATATATATATATATATATATATATATATATATATATATATATATATATATGAAATACGTTTTGAGGTATTGCTGATGTGGTACATGAGCGATCTTGCATTAGTGTGGTCTTGCAACATAGATCTTGCATACCATACAATAACATATCCATTCCTCAAGCAGATGCAGTGATCTGTCTATGTCAGTAGTACCACACTACGGCCTTTGCTGTCGCGATACCACGCTGCGGTGGGGGGGGGGGGGTATTTTTGAAATTGGGTTAAAAACATGGACATTTTCTTATTTGTGATTTTTTTAGGTAAAAAAAAAAATTCCTCTGTAATGGCAGGTGAGGTGTTTTTTGTATATATTGTGGGATAGGTCCTATCATGAGGTTATATGAGAGATCAAGGTGTTTGAGTTTGTGAAACAGCCCTAAGTCTCCAGGCATTGTCCCAGCCATTTGGTTTGCACCAAGTAGAGTCCATGTGATCTCTCTAGTTGGGTTGGAAATAGCCTTCGGCAAAACACCTGACAGGTTGTTCAGTTCAAGGTCCAGTGTGTCCAGGTTGCTGCAGTTGGTTAAGGATGTGAGAAAATCCCGATCCCTAGCCTCCTTAGGTTGAAGCTGGTTGTCTCTCCTAGTGACAAGAACTTCAGACGCCCGTGGATGCCAATATGCTTTGGGATCAGAGCACGAAAACTATTTCCACCAAGAGAAGAATTCTACTGCAGATGCATTCGAGATGGAGGCAGGAATTGCGCCTTCGAAATGGTTCTCAAATATGCTTAGGATCTTGTTTGCACTGAATGTTGGATCGGCTAAACACATGTGGGCTTAGGCTTAGAATCCCTGTCAGCACCAGAATGTAGGATTCAGAGCATGCTAACCAATATGATCATACAACCAGTAAAAAGAGACGTAATCAGCTCTAGATAGCCGATTAGATCTTAAAATAGTATAAACCTGTTGATACTTAAGAGCAGCCAAAAGAGGTAACAGATTTAGGAGGATAACGAAACTATCAGCTTAGATTAGAGCTAAACCAATAGATTTTTGGGGTAAACAACCTACTACTAAGCTGACAGAATCAACTAAGTAGCAGAGCGAGGGGATAAACAGACTACCACTAAGCCATTAAATCAACAAAGTAGTAGAAAGAGGGTAAAGAAACTACTAACTAGCCGATTAGATCGTCTAGCTGATATAACAAAGGATGAATAGACCATCGGCCAACAGCAAGCTATAAGCGGATAGAACGAGGGTAAACAGATTGTTGCCAACAAATATGTTGATCGATAGAATGAGGGTGAAATTTAACCCCAAGGCGAAACGGTGATGCACAACAATATCAACTAAGATAGTATTTCGATAAACCAAAAACCGATGCAAGCCCATAGATTGAAGACAAAATACACGAAACTAGACTAAATGAGACAAAAATTAAAGGAAGAGTAAAAAGTAGATTTGATTGATTGATGTTGAACCCTTTATAGGCCAATATCGGCCTTATTTATACAGAGCTGATAACCACTGACTAGGACTCTAAATTCGTACACAGTGTGGATTCTAACTTGACACTTGCCAATTATATCCAATATTACCTACTATATCTACTAAGCTGACCCGGACTCCACCTTCATCCGACCTAGCCCACACCGCATCTGGCCGAAGCCTAGCCGATTCTGGGACCTTCTAAAGAATTGTCTTTTACCAAAATTGGGTGTCAACACATGTTCTCAATTTTGGGGATATGAGAATCATGCCCCAAAATGTTATGTATCGGCTTCAACTTCATCCATATACATCTTTTTCTATTCCAATCATGCCCTTGATCTCCATCGTCCATCTTATTTTTTCAATCGTTGATCTTTGGGATTTTGCCACCTTTTCTCTAGGGTTTTACCACATGAAACGGTTAAACTTCTAGATTTTACCCCTCTATAAATAGAGCGGCCTATCTCTGTCATTCGTACACCCTCAAGTTTTCTCTTGCTCTGCAATCGGCTTCTATGCCTTGCTACCGTCTTCCCTGCTCTTCTAGCGGTCTCCCATAAGCTTTTCTCAGCAACCATGAGTCCGGTACTTCTCCCGATTCCTGGCTTCTCGGACCGGTTTAGGCCTTGTTCTATTGGGCTAATCTAATCTGACTTATCTGACTTATTTGGAACTTCAAGAATTTCCCGAGGTGGCCTCGGGAGTCGAATGATCTTGATTTTTAGGATCTAGGGAGCTTTTAGACACGTCTACGAGATAAAAAAATGAATTCAAAAGGTAATAAAAAAAAGTCAGATAAGTCAATATTAGTCCGATAAGTCACGAAATAAGTTAGATAAGACGTGACTAATATTGACTTATCTGACTTTTTTATTACTTTTTGAATCCAGTTTTTTTTATCTCGTAGGCGTATCTAAAGGCTCCCTAGATCCTAAAAATCAAGACCATCTGACTCTCGAGATCATCTCGAAAAATTCTCGAAGTTCTAAATAAGTCAGATTAGATAAGCCCAAAAAATACGGCCTTAGTCTAGGGCTGATGGCGATTTCAGATCCTTTACCCATAATAAACCTAGATGTCCCAGGACGACTCCTCAATGCGCTAGATGCAATTAACCCTTCTTTTTTCCTCTCAAGAACACTTGCCTCTTCCGGAATTCCTCACCGTAGGAGCTGCCCCTCCCTCCATCCTTTGTAGCACTCGATCCTCTCCAATGCCAGCACACGGCATTAGAGACCAAGCATTTGGCATGGCAGCATCGAGTTCTCGACAGCCCGCGATTGTGCCGCCTCGGCAGATGCTTGAGGCAACGGCTGGTCCTTGGACGGGCCACGCGACGGCTAGCGAGTTTGGGGCAAGCGGGGGCAGCGCCACCCAGAATCTGGTGAGGATTCTTGGCAACTTTGCGACAGGTGCTTGCAATTTCGTCTTCCTTGGCCCAAACGCCCCCATTTCCCCCTGTAAGGCTGTAACCCTGCACTGGCTGTCAGTATATCAAGAAGAACACATAGGTTCTATGAATTTTTTCATTTCGATTTTTTAAATTTTCATCACGCAAACAATCTCCAAATTGCATGGCGCAAATATGCAAATCCTTATCACTTCCATCACCTGGTGATTGTTGATCTACACAGGATGTAAAATTCCACAAATGATGTAGGTTTAGAGACACTCGAGGTTATATATGTTAAAATAACACTCTTTCTGATAGCAAAAATAGTACTACCATGTGCCGGTAAAGGAAGATATTGTGTTAACTCCCCGAAGAAAAATCTTAATGTTAGTGGGAAGATTGATTTCAAAGTGCTCTAGATACTAATTCTGTATAAGATTTATATTTCACGATGTATTTGCAGTCCCGTCTCGTTTCCACCAAAGCAATTCTCATTCCTTTACACCTTACTCTGCATATGACTAATCTCGTCATCACTGTCCCTGAGCTGAGTCTGATTACAAGCACAAAGAACAGAGATTGCTGCTGCATAGCATGATAGCATCAGGCTAACCATCACTTCCGAACATGATCAGTTAGCTCTGAGAAGTGAACTGATAGCAGATTAATTCTTGTGCTCTTCGAATCAACCAATTTGAATCCTTTGCTGTGCTTTATGTTATTTACTAGGATATTCTTAATGAAAATTGTATTAGGACCTTATCATGAGGAATGGCTGGGGTAATGTAGGATAGTTTTGTACAGGCTAATTTTATTGGACACCCTTCCTGATTCTGTTGGGCTGGACATGCTATCTATCTATGTTCATGCTGATTTTGGGGTCCCCGAACTACCTTACAGTCAATTTACAGACCTAAAACTTTTATTATTTATGCCATTCCAAAGACACAGGTATGTCAACTTCATCATTGGCCATACGCTTATTTCTGCTCCTTGTGCTACTACGCCATCCACCACTTGTTCCTTGAATGTTTGTCTGCTCAACTCTAGGGAATGGTCTTGCACTGGAGTAGTGGGACATCTGTCTTGCTAGTGGACTTTTGAAGCCACACTGTCCATATGGAGCAAAGACTTCAAATTTCTCTTCTATAACACTATTCCTTACAAACTCTATTCATCTTCTAAAATTCCTTCATACTTTACGGTACACTCTAAAAATGATTCCTTCCCTCTAGTAGAGGCTCTATCCCCCTAAAAGTCAAATCAACAGTATTTTGCAGCTTCTGCTGAAGATGCTCTAACGAACAAGCTGATTAGGAGCACCATCCAGTTAAACCCTTTGGCTTATTTGGAAGGAGTGCAGCAGGAAGATTTTGTAACACCAGCTTGGTTCTGTACTGGCCATTTTCTTGATCATCAAGGAATAAGAAGCCTTTTAGGTTTGTTTCATTTTCTTTTCCCTGTAATGTTTTTATTCTAAGAGTCGATGAATAAGTAGCTCTCCAGTTTGTTCGTCACAAAAAAAAGTTGAACACCAATCTTTACTGAGTTCAAATTTTATGCGGCCAACATTGTTACATCTTGATAATTTACAGATCAATTATATTTTGATTGATGATCTAAATTTCATTCTTTCAACAATTTGGTTAGGTCATTTGTCACAGCACCAGCAAATTGGTGGAAAAGATGAAGTATCACATGAATGAGAGGAGGCGGCTGCTCTCCTCACGCCAGGGCGATACCAAGGATGGGGTAAAACCTTATTTGTTTGATGCTTTATTGATAAGACTGCTTCCTAATTATAGTCAGGCCAAGCAGTGGAGGACTTAGGATCTCGCTAAGCCCTAGGCTAAAATCTAATGTACCAAAACTTATGCAAAAATACTGAGAAATTGCCACACCAAGTAATAAAAAAAGATAGAACAAAAATACATAATTAATATGGGATTTTAACGATACTATCCATTATAGGAGAAAACCTAAAACAACATAGAGAAAGCAAAATATAAGATAGACTAGAGAGTGTGAGAGGACCTAGATAACAAACAATTGGCTCATACTAACATATATTTTATTCATCGTTAATAGGATACCGACCCGTACATACCAACTACCACGTATTGAGTACTCATGTACAGGCACTAGGCAGGCCGGCAGGGGCGCCCGCAGTCTGCATGTTGTTAGCTGGGTACTGCTGTGCAGCCCGCGCTATGCTGGGCCAGTGGAGCGTGGTCGCGTGGGCCATTGGTATTCGGGCCTTTGGCTATACGCTATGCGCCTGCAAGCCTCAGCTGCCTAGACCATTTGCAATATAATCTTACAGGCTCATATTACAAGGGGATACTACTACTAGAAACTCTACGCTCTAGGCTGAAGCCCGTCTTGCCTAAATCTTCCCCTAGGGTCAAGGCTGCACAATCCCTTTAGGAAACTAAGACATACTAGGTAACTTACGCTAGCCTATAAAGAAACTAAGCAATCCTAATCTCTTGCGCCATGGGCCTGTCTCCCTGCCTTGCTGGTACTAGGCTGTTGCTGGGCCGACACGGTGGTGGGTTTGGCCCGATGGCGATGTCCAAACACGGTTTGGCCCGATAGCAACGTCCAAACACAACTCCAAACCGGCCATGTGTGACACCTCCCCCTCCTTTGAAAAACAGCTCATCCTCAAGCTGAAATTCTGGGTAGTAGCATCGGAAAGAGAGCAAATCTTCCCAAGAAGTGACGGATGGAGAGGCGTCCTCCTATTGGATCAGCACCTACCGTAGTCCATTAGATCACATTCAGGCACGCAAAGCCTTGGCAGGTTGAGGAAGGACCTGGCCATGCAACAATGGGGGCAATGCTAGTGGAGCCGCCGGAGGACTCCTTTTGAAATGTTTGAGGAGGCTTCATATGATTTGACAGAAAGGGAATCACAACCATAAACCACCCTAAACAGAGTTTCACGTGGTGAGCTATGATAAGAAGTATTGTAACAATATTCCGCCCATGCAAGCCACTGCAACCATTGTCGAGGCCTATCGCTAGTAAGGCAACGAAGGTACATGGATATTCCACGGTTTAGTGACTCGAATTGGCCATCTGACTAGGGATGAAAAGCTGTTCTCATGCTTAAGGTAGTACGTGCAGCCTGAAAGAGCTCCTTCCAAAAAGAAGATGTAAACACCGGATCACGATCTGATACAATGGATGAAGGAAACCCATGAAGGCGGACTATTTCATCAAAGAAAGCTCAAGCTACCGAATAAGGATGAGCCAATGGAATAAAATGCGCGTATTTGGAGAAACGATACACCATTGTCAAGATCACTGATTTACCTCCAACCTTGGTGAGCCTTCAATAAAATCCATTGAAATATTCGACCATACCTGGTTAGGAACATGTAGTGGCTGCAATAAACCAGTGGGATGTAGCTACTCTGTCTTATTACGTTGACAAGTAAGGCAGGCCCGGACAAACTCCTGAACCAGTCCTACCTTGGGGCACATGAAAATCCTGTCGATGCCGATGGAGAGTTTTCTGAACACCCTCATGACTGGCCATATGAGCTGCTGCGAGCACCACCTGGACCAATGGTGAAGATGGGGGAATATAGGCTTTCTGTTGGAAAGTAAGGATACCATCAATAACAGCCCATTGATCACCGAGATCTCCTTGCCACAGTTGATTGCGTAATGCCCTGATTGCTGGATCAGTAGCATTAGCATCACGAATGTGACCAAAAATATGAAAACTGGGACTGGAGATGGCTGCAATTTCTGGCTGATCAATATCCTGTCGAGACAAAGCATCGGCCACCAAGTTTTGAGCCCCCGACTTGAATTCAACGGTAAAATCAAAGCTCAATAGTTTACTGACCAAATGATCTTGTGGAATAGTGGCCAACTGTTGATCTAATAGATATTGGAGGGAATAATGATACGTGCGCGCTAAAAATGATCTCCCTCACAAATACGGCCTCCAATGCTTGATAGCTTTCACTAATCTGATTAATTCCCGCTCATAAGCTGCTAAAGACAGGTGACATGGCGCCACTGGACGTCTGAAAAAAGCAATAGGACCATTGCCTTGATGAAGAACAGCTCCAAATGCCGCACCGGAAGCATCGCATTTGGTCACAAATGGTGGCCAAAAATCAGGCAATTGGAGAACCGGAGTCGATGTCTTCTCAAGTGACTCAAATGCTGAAGATGCGGCCTCAGATCAGCTAAAACCATATTTACACAAGAGCTGTGTGAGTAGGGCTACGATAGCACCAGGGTTCTTAATGAACTCTACGCCCTGGGCTGAAGCCCGCCTTGCCATGAGCCTAAATCCGCTCCTGCGGCCAAGGCTGTATAATCCTTTTAGGAATCCAAGATATATTAGGTAATTTAAGCTAACATATAAAGAAACTAAGCAATCCTAATCTCTTGTGCCATGGGCCTGTCCCCCTGCCGTGCTGGTACTGCGCTGTTGCTGGGCAGGCACGGTGGTGGGTTTGGCCCGATGGCAATGTCCAAATAACACAACTCCAAATCAGCCATGTGTGACACCATTAAAGTGGAGTATTTTGACTAGTAGTTCAGATTTTGTTGTTGGTTAGGATAAACTAACCACTCAAGTAAACAATGGATTCTGCTGCACCAACAGACTAATTTGGTGGAGATGTATTATTTCTTACATGACACCCAACAAGGATACCTTCCCTATGCTTTTTTTTTGAGAGAGAAATACCTTCTCTATTTTACAAAAAGGAAAAGTAATGAAACATAGTGATAAAATGATAAAAAGAGGTTGACTTCAAAATCACCAAAAACATGCCTTCGTAACCACATTAGAAAACTTGTAAGAATGGATTCAGCACTTCGCTGTTTGCCTATATTAGGTGGTTGCTCGAAATTCATGAACAGGCATGTGAACAAAGCATGCCTTTTTTATGGCAGTCAGTTCCTCAATTACATGATTCATCTTCTTTCTCTGTCTTGGGGAGTCATTGCAGCATCCTAGAGCGAGTCGAAATATAGGATGAACGAATAATTCTATGATATCTTGGGTGTTTCCACTGTAGGTTGCACTAACATCCAATATGCCATGTAGATTGTTCGGATAGGCCATCTTGACGTAGTTTACAAGGCTTGTAGCATCATTAACAAAACTATCAGTTGGCCTTCTTCCAGTAAACATTTCCAATAGCAACACCCCATAGCTATATATGTCACCCTCCATGGAGACTTCAGATCCTGACGCATACTCTGATAACATATATAATGAAGGTTTTGTGGGTCACATAATTAGTGGAAAAATTAGTTAGGTTTCACTAAACAAATTAAGTTGGCTAAATGCATGATTTATTTGCCTCTTTAGGTCACATAAAAACACCATATTATCAATTTATCAAACGAGGAGGACAAAATTATTGAGATGCATCAACAATACTTCCAATGAAATAAAAAATGCTGACCTGGTGCCACATATCCAATTGTGCCTTTAAGTACAAGTGAACTGCTTTCAGTTCCACTATGTTTTTGCTTGTATGCTTCAGCGTGCATTATCTTTGCTAGACCAAAGTCTGTGACATGTGCAACCATGTCATCATCCAGAAGAATGTTGCTTGGTTTGATATCACAGTGAACTATGGGCGGCTCAATATGATGGTGAAGGTATTGTAATGCCTCTGCAATGTCAAGAGCGATGTACAGCCTTTTCATTAAACTTAGCCTTTTAAAAGTCATGTAATTCATATTCGTTTCTGGATGCAGCCACTCATCTAAACTTCCATTGCAAATATATTCTAGGACAAGTGCCTTGAATT
Organism: Olyra latifolia; assembly: GCA_036346145.1. NCBI lineage: Eukaryota > Viridiplantae > Streptophyta > Magnoliopsida > Poales > Poaceae > Olyra > Olyra latifolia. Next base: position 44,762,523 of record CM070531.1, read on the forward strand.
CGTCACCATTATGGTCCAAGGCACTGGACACTGTGATCACCTTGACCAGATTTCGGTGTCGAATCCTCCTTAGGGCATCACACTCTGTCAAGAAGCTTCTGCTGGCTCCTCCTTGGCGAAGATTGAGAACCTTAATTGCTACAGTAACTAAATTCCCATCAAGAATTAAAGTTCCTAGGTATACATTGCCAAAGCTTCCAGAACCAATCAAATTTGCCGATGCGAATGAGTCTGTTGCTGCATGTAAGTCGGCATAGGATATCCTCTCATGCTTCTCACTGAGAAATAAACTCCTTTGATCTGTCACATTCTGTTTGTTCCTCTTCTTATTGAAGCAGTATGCAGTCATACAGCATATAAAGAAGATAAAAATTCCAACAATGCAATAGATCAAGACATGCAGTTGATGATGTGGAGCCTTGCGACAACCTATAGATGCGCATGAAGGGAGTTGCAAGAAGGGAGGACCGCCACATAACATGGTATTACCCCTGAGCGACAATATACTGGCATTACAAAAGATCCCTGTATTTGGCACTGCACCAGATAGGTTGTTGAAGGAGAGGTTTAGATGAGTTAGAAGATTGAAGCTTGCGATGAAGTTGGGTATGGGGCCTACTAAGTTATTATGGGAGAGATCCAAGTTTTCAAGGCCTTTCAAAGTCTTTAGGCCTTCTGGGATCTGTCCTTGCAAAAGATTTCCTTGGATGTACAGGAACTGTAATGTGACACAACTGCCAATTGTTCCTGGAATTTCACCAGAAAGCATATTCATTGAGAGGTCAATCGTGCCGAGGTTGGTCAAGTGCCCTATCTGTGATGAAATGGAGCCAGTTAGAGCATTGTTGGAGAGATTGAGAAATATGGCCAAGGTGTAAATACTAAATATCTCTTGCGGAATTTGGCCCGTCAGGTTGTTCCAGGAAAGATCGATGGATTTAAGATTTGTAAGATTACCAAGGCTTGTTGGAATGTTGCCGTCCAGAGTGTTATTAAACAGAATGAGACTTTCCAGCTGTGTAATATTGCCTAGCGATTGTGGAATCTGACCATGGAATCGGTTGTCTGATAGGTCAATGGAGTGCAGGTTAGGAAGCCGACCAATATCCACAGGTAAGGTTCCTGCGAAGAGGTTATGGGCCAGATTGAGCTTTTGAAGTTTGTGAAGCATCCCTACCTCTGCAGGTAGAGTGCCAACTATTTGATTTCTGCTAAGTTCAATATTTACTATCTCTTTAGTTAGGTTGGCAATACTGATTGGCATAGCACCTACAAGGTGGTTCTGTACAAGGTCTAGTACTACCAAGTTGCTACAGTTGGTTAAGGATGTGAGGAACTCCCAATCCCTAGGCTCTGTGGCTACAAGCTCATTGTATCCTAATGAAAATGCCCTTAAGCGACCATGGATGCCAATATCCCGTGGAATTAGACCACGATGCCTATTTGTGCGAATCATCAAATATTCAAGTGCAGATGCATTCGACAAAGATGCTGGGATTGGGCCCTCGAATTGATTGGCCATGGTGGCGAAAACCTTTAGCTTGGGAAGCTTAAAGCCAATATCAAGTGGCAGGGAACCTGACAACTGGTTAAAACCAAGACCCAACAGTTCAATGGAAGAAATGTTAAAGATCCCTGGAGGAACAAGACCTTCCAGTTGGTTACTTTGGAGATTTAAATTAACAACTTTTGTCATTTTACCTAGAGCTTCAGGGATGGTGCCATCGAAGCTATTTTCTGAAAGATCTAATATTGTCAATGATGTCAGGTTGCCCAGCCAGCTCGGGATTTGGCCATGGAAGTAGTTTCGCATAACGCTGAACATTGTAAGGGCTGTAAGATTGGACAGTGACACGGGAATTTCACCACTGAAATTGTTATGGTCGATCTTAAAAATGGTGAGATTAGATAAACGGCCAAGAGGAGCAGGGATAGTACCGGACAGAAGATTCATGCTCAAGTTCAGGGCACGAAGCTTTGTGCAGCCACCGATGGAGGATGGGATCTCCCCATGCAAGCTGTTGTCTGTAAGATCGAGGAAACGGAGGCGGGTGAGGTTGCCGAGCTGTGGGGAGATGGCGCCAACCAGTCCAAAGCCCTTCAGGATTATGGCTGAAACACGGCCTGGGTGCCGGCGGTCGCCGCAGGCCACGCCGGTCCATCGGCAGAAGTCAGGCGCCGGCGTGTTGGTGCCGTTGCTGATCGCGTCCCACGAGGACAGTGCCTGTGTTGGATCACTGGTTATGTGGGATTTGAACGAGAGGAGCACTGAGAGGTCAGTGCCATTGGTGGACTGAGAGCTGGATTTGAGCAGGAGGAGGTTCTGGGCGAGAAGAGAGAGCATGCAAAGCTGCCATGTCCTGATCGACATTGTTGAGTAAGCAGGTGGAGCTGGTATACTGTGGTGGTCTACACTTGTGCCGAGGCCATTATATAACAGAATTGCTAATTCTTAAGCGACTGAAATTTTCTTAACTATCAGTCACTCTAAAATTGCACTCTAGTAAGACTAAATTGTACAGTTTACAAAGTGCCATTTTAGTATCAAAATTGCTACTTCTCTATCATCAGTTTTATTCATTGTTTTCTATGTTTTTGTTAATGCATAAATCTGTCGAATACACATGGTTATATACTTTTCTTTTCCTATGTTTCAAACCATCATCTTTGTTTCAGTCGATCTAAAATTGTATACCGGTAAAACTAAATTTGCACTTTTTATAATGTGTAATTTTAGTATAGTTATAGTGTAATTTTATTAATAATCGACTGATACTTATTTTATTATCAGGCAACTTGCTCTTAGTCGAACCCATTGTATAACTAAGGCAAGAAGGCATAGAAATCTGCTACAGTGGCTAGATTGTTTGCCGACAAGATACTTAACCATGGAATGCTCCATATAAAAGGACGTGATTTGAATTATGATACATCGTGCTGGCATGACAAGGGTAAATTTGATGGAAGTGAAGCTATCATCTGGAAGTTTGACAACCACAATAAATCAGTGGCCGAGAAAAGAGTTCCATGCTACTGTCATGTTCATGTGGCCCTGCTAGCCCCATCAGAAAGTGACCGAATATTGAAAAGTCTATGTTGACGCAGTTGCAGCTAAATAAGTCTATTCATTGAGAGTTGTAGAGGGTCCAGCATTTATTTCCTAGAGGTGGGGCCTTCAGGAAAATTTTGGTCAGGAAAGATATGGATCTGTTTTAAGTAGAAAAACAGTGTAGCTAAGCCATTCTTAATTAACAGAGGGTTCATAAGTTTTCAAACAAGGTGAACTATGTTTTAAAAATCCTTTTGCATTCCAGCAAGGAAGAATTTATATTCTGAAAAATCTTGTTGTTTCTCACCATTCAGATGCTCCAAGGCACTGTTATAATGATTTCCATGAATAATTTTTGCTGAAGTCTATCTTTGAGAAAGATGATGACATCCAGTACTGTTTTGCCAGTAACTTGGTCAGGACAGAGTCAGCTTTGCTTTGCAAATTCACATTCAAAGAGAAGATGAAATGAAAAAAAACATTCATGTCAGGAAGTTGTATTGAGCAATTAAAATGTTTATCTTGCCGGGGTATTTTTGTTATTGCTTGAGAAAATAACGGTTGACTAGTTGGATTTCCAACATGAAAGATCAAGCTAGGCGACTAGAAGGGGTTAAATAGATGCCAAAAGAATCTTGATGCTTTCTTCAACAACGCGCCTCAAAATCTAACCAAATGATGAACCTTGCCTTAAATACCTACAGAAGCTATAAAAAACCAAGACTAATCAATAAACACGCGGGAAGATAAATTCTGACAGCAGAACAGAGCCTCGATAAAACAGTTATAACTTCTAGCGAAGACTAACCGGTGATGACAGAATTGCTTACCGGAGTTCTCAGCCTTGAAACCTTCTCCAAGCTCTCCTCGGCGGCTCTATCCTCCTCGGGTCAGGAAGTTGTATTGAGCAATTAAAATGTTTATCTTGTAGGGATATTTTTGTTATTGTTTGAGAAAATAATGGTTGATCATTGGATTTCCAACATGAAAGACCGAGCTAGGTGGCTATAAGGAGGGTTGAATAGACGCTAAAAGAATCTTGATGGTTTCTTCAGTAATGTGCCCCAAAATCTAAACCAAATGATAAACCTTGTCTCAAATACTCGTAGAAGCTATCAAGAACTAAGGCTAATCAAGAAATGCGGCGGATGATAAATTCTGACAGAAGAACAGAGCCTCGATAAAACGGTTATAACTTCCGGCGAAGACTCATGGTTGACAATAGAATTGCTTACTGGAGTTCTCAAGCCCGAAACCTTCTCCAAGCTCTCCTTGGTGGCTCTATCCTCCTCGGGTCAAGGCAATGGCGCCTACGACGTCTATGAACCCTAGCGCAACGGTTTGGGAGTTTAAATAGTCCTGAGAACCTTATGTTGGCGCAAACGCCAAGGCCCGGCTCGCGGCGGCGCAATGGCCGGCTCTGACTCGGCCGTAGAGACAATAACTAAGACAGTGGCGAGATCAACGGCTCTCGTGCGACCACGTCACACAAACATGTGCCTGAGATCCATGGATACCGGTTTGCTCGGATAAGTGGCATCCAACAGCTACTAATGCGTACGCACGCAAAACAACGGCCGAGATTATGCCACGCACATGAGGATTCCAGAGATGGTGGATAGGTGTTGAATATGAATCTAGTAATTCTTTTTTACAAAGCGAACCCTCTTAACACAATAGAAAACTTCCACCAAGTCTAAACACCTTCACTGGGAGCACCACCACCGAGTTCTCTCTCCCCGTCTCTTTCTCTCCACTCTCTCTCTCTCTCTCTCTCATGCTGCTCTCTCCTTCCTCACGGCCTCATCACCTCTCACTAGTGCAGGAGGCCTTAAGCCCACCGGCCTCCACATCCTCCTCTGCTTCACCCCATCCTCCTCGTCGACGGCAACGCGGACCACCAAGGCAGTGACGGTGACTACAAGCGGCAGTGGTGGGTCCCCAAGGAGATGATGGTGACTACCAATAGCGGCGGTGGCTCCCTAGGTCGGCGGCAGCAGCTAGGTTTGTGACACGAAGAGATTGCGTCACGAGAGAGAGGGTGCTGCTCAGTGAGTGGAGGTAGTGAGTCGAATTAGGACATTGATTCTTGGATAGACGGCTGGATCCGAGTGACAACAGAGAAGGGCAGAGGGCAATAATGGCAGGCTATTTTGTTGCCTTCTGCCCTCCCATGGTGGGGAGTTCGTTAATATATAACATGCAAATATGTGGCAGTGGCCAAAGTTTCAGTACATGTGTGGTAGAATCTGCTGTCAGGGATGACATATGTCCCTCCACTACTTGTAGTCTCATTCAACCATCTTTTTTAGTTAAGGGAATAGCATTTGCAGCCTCTACAATCTCATTGAACCATCTAAAGAGTTTTAAAATGAGACTTCCAAATCTGGGTATACCCTTGCCGTCCACCAACATGGGGTGAAAAAAATCAAGGTTTTGATAGTGAGATGCTGAAAAATGAATAATCTTGGAGCTGGATATTGACTCAGGTCATAATTGAAGAGAGAAGATATACTTCTTCGGTTCTTCCTAGTACGAAATCATGAACAGTTGAAGTTGCTCTTCAAAGAAAAGAATCTCGACAATGGCAAGAGATCACAACCAAAGAAACAAGGGTCACATAGAATCTCGACAATGGCAAGAGATCACATGCAAAGAAAAAAATGGTCACAGAGCATTTATGTCCATGTGGCGCAATCAACTTTATCAGAAAGTCATCAGCATTATTTTTCTTAGAACATCGAATGTTGAAAGCTCCATGTTTATGTGGCTACGTAGTTATGTATGCATCCATCATGGAAAAGTAGAAACGGTCGCTTAAAGCTCCAGTTGGTCTGTAACTAGAAAGAGGAGAAAACGATTGAGTATCAGTAATTATGTTCTTCCAGCCAGACTATACTTAATTGAAGGGGGCATACCCCATGATAGTAGTAGAAAATCCCTTTCCAAATATTTGCTGTGTAAGTTGGCCCAGGGGAAATCATTTTTATTTTGCTTCATATTTGTAGTCAGAATATGTCAGAACAATTTTATTGTGAACAACGAGGACACCCACAGCATGGACCATGGCAGAGATAGTTGGGATTTTTTTTTTTTATAACAAAAGGCGCTTGAACCACCGCAGGTCTAAAATTGGTCGTTTTTTTTTCAAAGAAGATGTGGACTCCTAAACTTTTCAAAGTCTTAACTTTTGTATTTCTTCCGCACACCCGATCGTCCCAAGCATTCGTAATTATCTAGATTCCCGTGATAAAATATATGGCTTTTTTTGTTACTTTACAACTTATGTAATTACCTGATTATCTTCTTATTTGATTATCTCTATTTTCAAAATAAAAAACACTTTAGTTTTTTGAGTCCGTTCTTTTTTACCTCAAAGGTGTGTTCTCTAAAAAATAAGTGGCTGGACCCTCCCAATACCACGTTGTGAAGCTCTCGAAGTTTACGAAAAAAATAAATAAGTAGATAAAAATAAGTAAATAAGATATAAAAAACAGAGATGTCTCTTTCTTAGTTGCTTTTTTATTCGATTCGTAGAGTTGTACCTTGGCTTCTTGGTTATGCAGAAATTTAAGTAGACTTGTTGATCGTCCTGTCAACGTTGCAGCCATTGCCAACAAAATTTGCTAATTACTAATCAGCTGGGACATTGCATCCACATTCAATGCTTCATGGTCGATACCAAAGTTGATAAACTTGACACATATATTTATAAGATGTAAGCTCAAGGAATGACTAATTATACTCTTGTTGTAGTTGCATGGGATGCTATGGATGGGATAAATTGGCGAATTTTTTCTGAACAATAGCAGCGGCCACAAAAGATTCATGGAAGAATGAGTGCTAATGTACCACTAATATTCCTGAAACCTGCCATGCCCATACTGTCTACAGACACTGGAACAAACCTGAACCAAATGGACATCAAAACTGAACCAAACGCTTGCTACAGATCTCCTATTTATTAAGGAACTTAAACTGACAATGCCAAAATGTGGATAGTTCCTCACTGATATCACATGGTCTCCAATTTTCTGACATGGCATGCTACCGGAGCAGGACTCCTTACCTTTTCTGAAATCAATGCACCACCAAATAGAAATCCTAACCAAAAAGCTATTAAAGCTCCAGGGAAAATATGCTAATGATGTTCCTGCCGTATTTAAATTTCTTCAAATCATGGAAGCAAGAAGAGAGAGCCAGGTCGGGAACACTATTTCTTCCGTTAGAACACACCTGTTGTGGACGAATTTGCGGCAAAAGCTATGAGTGACAACAGCGCACATAGAGTACTACATTTTTTCGATGAAAGTATTGGTTTGCAAATAGTTGAGTTGTTGTATTAAATTTCGTAGGCAACAGTTTCCATAAAAGGATACTTAACTAGTTGCATGTTGATAGCGGTAAAGATCTACTGGAATTTTTTTGAGCAATAAAGATCTACTAGACTGAACACTAGTATCAGGATGTGAAGCACCAATTCATGAAACGCCATCAAATTCAGACAGAAGGAGAGGCACCAATACATTGCAGAAGGCATCCTCTGCTTTAGAACCCTAACATTAGGTTAAATCCCATCCCAGCCACTAGACTGAACACTACTAATCTCAGGATGTGAAGCAATTCAGACAGGAGAGGCACCAATACATTGTGTTACATGCAGAAGGCATCCTCTGCTTTTAGAACCCTAACATTAGGTGAAATCCATCCCAGCCACCAATTTCCAAACAATCTATCGGGTTAATTGGCACCATGCCAGCCACCAATTTCTAAACAATCTATTGGATTAATTGGCACCATGCCATTGTAAAGCGAACTCGCTTTACCGAAGACCCTCAAAATCAGCTTAGGTCAAGATAAATGTAACGTCACAGCTCCAATCTGGGTTAACTCCGTCTACGCTTTTTGTCCTCATTTCGAGTAGAAGGGCTAACCCGGAGGCTTGAATTGCAATTGGAGTTAGGGTTTATATGTAGGTGAGATGTATACCCAACTAGCAAGTGGTACTAAACCACATCATTCTTGCACCTATCCATTATGAGCCACTTGGACTCAATTCTAATTGAACTGGGTCTCTCAATAAAGATGTCCTGATGGTAACCAAGGATAACTCAAATTTATGGTACAATTATGTTCCAAAAGTTTGTGTTTAAAATTCTGGAAAGCCGTGTACACCACAGGCTCCAAGCATAGAGGATATGCAGGCTCCACAACCTCACGGAGGCATGGAGCATAGACTCGCACTTCCTCGCTAAATGCACACGTTTGTATACTATGAATAAATACGGCACATCATGTTAATTTTTATGAATCTAATGTGTATGGATCAGAACAGACATCATTATTCAACCACTAAACCCGTGGGCCGTGGCCCATTTCTAGCTAACGAAAGTATTAGAGCTTTGGTAATGAAGTTTCTGATCCTAGCGAAAAAAAATGGATGCTTATTCCGAAATATGGATAAATCACTACTGAAATTGATAAAATATGGTAGAAAACAGAGAGAATTGGGGGAGACTCCTTAAGCTAGGGTTTCATTAATCATAACATATAAGTCCTTTTACAACTCGGCATCTCTCATCTTTCATCTAAACAAAGGGCAAGACAACCCGGCAGTCCGGCACCCTCGACGATCCACGTCACCTATAAAACGCTGGCCATCTGATCATTAGCCGAAATGAGATCCGTTCATCCGTTCAAACATTATATATTAAAAGTATACCTCCCGCGGTTTATAGGCAAGGCGAGAAGTTCGATGGGTTTGTCGTCCGCGCCATATCTCACCTCGCTAGCCCGAGTTCGAATCCCAGCCGCAACATTTTTCTCCAGTACATTGCTCCCTCTGCCTTCTTCTTTCGCTTTTTTTCTTCCCAGCCGCAACATTTTTCTCCCGTACATTGCTCCCTCTGCCTTCTTCTTTCGCTTTTTTTCTTTTCTATTTTCTTTTTCTATGCCGTTTAAAAATTCCAAAAAATGTAAAGTTCGCAAAAATGGAACCATGCTTGCACAAAGAAGCTCCATAAAAAGTTTAGATTTTTTGAAATTAGAAATATCTAGTTTAAAAAAAAATCTCGCCCTTTTTTTCCTCTTCTATTTTCTTTTTCGTAGACTGTTTAAAAATTCTAGAAAAAAAGTTGGCAAAAATGGAACCGTGGCTCCACAGAGAAGGCCCATAAAAGACTTGGATTTTTTTAAAAAAAGTAAAACTAGAGCGATTTTGAAATTTAATAAATGGTTTTGCTCTCTTTTTTCTCTTCTATTTTCTTCTTCCTAGACTGTTTAAAAATTTTTAAAAAAGAAAACTAGTAAAAATAGAACCATTGTTAGAGGAAAAAGGCTCATAGAAGTTTGAATTTTTTATACAAAAAAGGCTGCTATGTGAGTCTCTCAACATATGTCTTTACTAAATTGGTTGGTCTATACCTGTTTTGTTTTATCTCGGTTTTCGTTGCATTTTTGCTTTTTTTTTTACCATTTTGTAGGTTATCTATTTCTAACATGTTTCGTATCTAAATTCAAAAATTTTGCTGCCACATGACACATGCGCCTTTTGTTATTACCATTGCCGATCTGTTTTTTAATCTAAATTCAAAATATTCGATATCGTATAACACATAAATTTTTCAGCCATGCAAATAGAAACTGCGTGCCATGGGCGTGAGATTCCTTGTAGTGGCTTACATACCTGCAGAACACGAGTGCAAAAGCAAAACGGGGAGGAAAAAGCAACAGCGTTACAGCTAAATTACAGGAAGGAGCACATACATCCCGACAACGGCTACAGAAATTACAGGAAGCGATCTCCAGCGTAGGATGAGAGGTTGAAGGCCGTACCCCTTCGCTGAATAAATGAAAACGGCAGAGCTTCTAATTGGGTGCCGACTTCTGTGAGAAAACTTCATGCTGTAGAGTTTCTTCAGTTTCGTCAGAGTTTTCAGAGATTGAACTTGTGACACAAACCGTGATGCGCAATTAAATTGAACAAACTGTCAATGCGCAAAATACCGTGGGAAAGAAAAAGAAGGGGGGAATAAAACTTGATAGGAAATTCGGTGGGCAGGTGCCCTACAAAAATAATTGTATGAATAAATCTTCACGCAATAGGAGCTGCTGCCTGAAGGTTGACTTTAAACTATTAGGCACGCCTGACTACAAACAGCACCTTTGCAACCATCAATGGCGAGACTGGTAAAAACGAGGTCGATTGGTGAACCTCCGGCCGTTGGATTTGACATATCGTGTAATGCCAATGCAAAGACCAGCCCACAGAAGTGATAGCACCATATGGCGAACATCATTCTGCGCTGCAAAGATATGAAGTAGTTAGTTTACAAATATTTTTCATGAGTTAATGTAAAGGTAAATGGTTCCAACTTCCAAAAGCCTGTAGAATTCACGGAAGGACAGCCTCCATTAATTCACTGTAGCATGAAAGGACTGAATTAAACAGTCCATAAATAGATTTTGGCCCAGTAACTGCATTGCATATGAATAGCTACCTGGTTCTCTTATTTAGTATAAAAAAATATCAGGTCAACATGATGATATTCATTTAAGGTCCACAATAATGCGTAGATAGAGAAAAGGATGGTGAATGCAACTACTTTTCACATTGTAATTAACCAACCAATTACCCTAATCAGCATAAATTAATTAAAAGTCAACTGTCCATTTGCCTCAGAAAGATTACCTTGTCTTAGTGACATAATCATGAACACAACAGCTCCCAAAATCAATACAAAGGCAAGGCGGAAGGACTGCAAAGGGGAAATCATGCAAGTAAGAATATTTTTTTGTTCAGAAAATATTATTGTGTGCATTACTCGACTGTAAAGCATACTCGTATATCCAATAATCATTGCAATGTCATATGTAAAAGTGCAGGTCGCTGAATAAGCTCAAGTTCAAATGCTGACTGAGGGTTGTAAGATATGTTCCCCCAAACTCTGAGGATGACAACCCAAAAGATAATTCTAAATCAGGCTTGTTGCCATATTGCTTTACTACCACGCAAGCTCAAATGCTCTCCAAAAAATGGAATCCATTGCAAGTAACAATATGTTGATTGCATTTGTAAAAGAGCAATTTCAAGCAATACCAAATTATACCCACCACATAATTCTCCAGAAGTCCTGCTTTGGTTGGACCTTCGATTTCCCGATTAACAGAGGAAACATAATGTCCTTGAAGAAGATCCATGGCATCCTATACAAGACATTAAATAATGAGGCAATGATGTGCTTTGCTTCAGCATTTCTCATATATTAAGGAAAGATAGTTTTCTGCGTGGTGTCTGCTATATCCAGACAATATAATAAATGAAATGGTATAGATGATGTTCAGTGTGACTCAATATATCCCTCTTCAAATTAGAATTCATACGCCAAATAATTATCTATATAGCAATTTGCAGAAGATACTTAGCTTAGGTTTTCCAGGTAATAATGTGTGTTCTTATGCTATCAAAGAAACCAGACATATTTCTATCAATAAGACAAATCTGATCTTCAACACACAAATAATGATACTTAAGTGACAAAACCGAGTAAGTATAATGGTGCAATTTCTGATCAACTCCCCTCGCAAGAGTATGCATCCATACTAGCAAACACGCCAGGCCCTGCATTATTTGGGGGCACCATTAAATGATGAACTGGCAATTTCTAATAATTTTGAGAATGACCAGTGGATGCAGGTCAGAGATCGATCCAGCTGGATGGCCAGCTCCACAATGTTTTCTTGTAAGTTGTAGTGCATACTTTTTTAATGCTTCTGTATGATATATTATGCAAAAATATAACAATATGATCAGTTTTCTAGCATATTAAACTCCTGAACTGATACAATTACTCTATTTACTATTAGCTAGCCTCTAGTTGGTAAATATCTTTTCTTCTGGATATAATAACTCTATAAATTGAGTTGATCAAAGAATATTTTTAAATTGCTCATTTTCTAAAACCTGGCCCAACTTGTTCCGATCCATCGATGGTCAACTGTGACCCAACCCAGCACATTGCAATCCTTTTTTTGCTCATTCAGTTTCATGTAACCAAACATGGTAGATACCTGCTTAATGCCATCTGTGAAGTTGTTCAAGTAGTATCTAGCAAGTGCATTCCATAGATCATTTAGAATTCCCTGAGTAGTTCGTTTCCCATACCTAGTAGACAAAAACAAATATAAAACATGGACAAGCTATGTATAAGAAATAATAAACTATACAATACCTTCCGTTTCTAAAGATTGAAAGACGAAAAATAGAACCAACATGAAGTGCTAGCTCAAATAAGTGAAAAATGAAAGCATGCTACACTGTCAATGACAATTACATATCAATGTTATGTTCGAAAATGTTGTGATCAATTTTTCATTGTCTTAATTTTTCAATGATGATAATAAATGAAAACATTGCACAATACATGCAAAAAGAACAGTATAATGGTGACCATTATCAAGGTAAAACTGGAGATGAGATTTAGTGCACCAGATGTTGCAGAATCTTCCAAACCATATAAATAATTAGCTGCTCAGCAGCGAAACACTCAAGGTGGCAAGAATTACCCATGTTCTTTAGTCAGATACAACTTTTGCAAATGAAAAGGGACAAAGTAAGAATGCTAGCAATTGTAATGGGAATACTTCAAAAATAAGCAAATATAGAATTCGTTCTATAGAAAATTACCTGACAAAGTCTCCCTTCAAAGCAGGAGTTCCAGAGTACTGAGTGCTTATTGCATCCCCATGATTGGCCCACACTGAAACAGCAAGTCAGCAATTGTTTGGTTCCAGCAAAATTGTTCAAGGACCAGTATGGGAGTAATATAAATAAAACCCATAGTTACTGAATACCAGACATAATACTTACAAACTTTGTAATTTGCATCAAAAGCTGGATAATTGCTGATAGTACTGTTAGCCTCAAAAACACCTATGCTTTTGAGCTGGTCTTCCAGAATCTTTCTCCCGATCATGCTCTGTTATGCATTAGAGATTATCAAGTTCAATATACAGATCAAAATGGAGAAGGAAGGGAAAATACAATATAAGGGGATCTAACAATGCCTCTTGTCATAAAAGTATGGATCAATGTACAAGTATAAACACTTTAAAATTGATCTACTCCATAAAATCTGCAATTAGATGACAATGAAAACCCCATATCTTAATTGATGAATGTAATCTGACTGCATCAATGTTATGTTTTATTTGAGCACAGACGATATCAAAGCCAAACATGTGCCTTGACCAAAACTAGTTAATCCCTCCAGATCATACTAGTCCTAAAGGGTACATAAAAACAAACAGTCCCTTTGTTTGGTATTAATTTAGATAAGCCCACTGACATACTCAAATACACACCACAGAAAGACCTAGAAGAAGCTATTATGCCAAGTTCTGCATATTCTGAAAATGCATCTAGGCTGTAATACTGCAACAAAAGAATACCCTTTTCACACCTAAACAATATACCCATCTATAGATTTCAAAAGAAAGCAAAGCCATAATGATGCTATAGAGAAGAACTATTATTTCACCAACCATAAGTTATTAATACCTAGAATTAAATTTGAATTGCAAAATCGTAGTAGGAAGAATGTACCTGAGTTACATTAGTACGATCTAAACAATCAACGCAATTTGTTCTGACAGTACCGGTCTGTTCCTCAGTTCTCTCGCCTTTATCATTCAAAAGGAAGTACCTATATCACATCATTAGTGAGATCATGAGAAGGGTCAAGGATGTGATAACAGGCTTATATAACATCATATGATCGTCATCAGAATATCATGCAGAGGAAGTTTCAAATTCAGAGCTTTCTTTTTCTTTTTCCTTTTCTTGCTTTGGGCAGAGATCTGAATCTATTTTTTCTTTCTTCTTGAACTGGAGAGGGTAACCTAGAGCAGATAGGCCACACAAGGAACACAATTTGACTAACACAAGATATGATTGACTTTTCCTCTCTGACAAGGGTAAACCACAACCAGGGATGTGTATAATAAAGATATTTATGTACACTCTTCAATATATATTTGTTAGTGCATCCACCAAATATTAAAACATCAGAGGTCTAAAGTAAACATTGTTAGTTAAGTAAAAGTATAGGACTGTAGGTATCTGCTATAGAATCTTGGCATTGTAAACCAAGAACTAAATACTTTCAATATATATTTGTTAGTGCATCCACCAAATATTAAAACATCTGAAATAGTAAAGTAAATACTGTTTCGCTAAGTACAAATATATGACTTTAGGTATCTGCTGTAGTCGTGGCATTATAAACCAAGAACCAAAGTCCACAAATCAACCACATTTATTTTCTGCATCAAGTATGGAATACTGATTTTAAAAATATGGAAAATAAAATCATCGGTCAAGTATTAGCAGTAAGGCAAAGAAATCAACATTGTGCAAATTAGTCAACATATAGTTAAACAACTTCTAAAATGGAGTGCAACAGAAGAAAAATAACATCAATATACAATCTAAATTTTTCGATAAATTGTAGAACATACCTATGCTTCTTAAGATAATCCTCAATTTGATCATACAGCTGAGATAGGCGCTCAAAATGAATATGACCACAAATTCGATGGAAGTCGAAATGTACAAATCTGCAATAAGTAGATTTAGGCATGTAGCACAATTAGCAACAGTAAACCCAAAATTGGTGAACTGTACAGTGGGACAAAATGCAACCTTATATCTTCACTAAGGATAGGCTCAATAGATTTTGCATATCTTTCATAGAGGCGACCTTCACCACCATGCTAAACATAGGAAGTAGAAAAGTAAAATGTAGATGTCATTTGTAAAACAGAATAAACTAGAAATATTAGCTGAACAAAGGTGAATACAAAAACATGATATAAATATGAAAAGGCAAATCTGTAAATTAACATTTGGGCTTGTTCCAAATAAATTAACATTTGACAGCTTATGTATCAAAAATAATTATATCATATACAGTGAGAGCAGAAGGGAAAAACTCAGTTCCATTTAAGAAACGAAATATGCAGAATCAATTAATCAAAGATACAAATGGGAGTGTGCAGGACAACATGGGCAATTATTCCGTAAAATGAAATTTTTTGAATCAGATATTGTAAACTACAAAACGTTTTATAGGAGCAGAAGACATAAATGTTGGCAGTCTCTCCAAGAAATAATACTTGCTCAGAACCGGTAGTGAAAGGCTGGAATGATAAGCACCGTAGCCTAGGGGAGGCGAGTTGACAGACAAAAGCTTGGATTAAGGTAGTGGCAGTTTCAGGCTAACAAGAGAACAGACGTAGTGCAAGAGAGGAGAGTTTGGATAGAATATAAAGTGAGTCCACAGTCCAATAATTCACTACTTACTGTATTGACAAGATCAACAGCCACGACAGCTCCATATTTCTTTTGTAAATCATGAAAGTGCCTCTCAAGCACTCGAGACTGCAGAATAGAAAATCAAGATAAATTAGGATGCAAGAAAAGTTTCTATCAAGGCTGCATTGCATTGTGAAAATTAGCTAAGTTTGATTGGGGTATTATATAAGTAAACTGAAGGTAGAGGTTATTGGAGCAACAATGTCGATAGAACAGAAAAAAGCATCAAGACAGAAAACTCACTGCTTCCTCCACTCTAACAACATCAAAACTAGGTTTATACGTCAAATCAACAATCTGCTCCCACAAAAAAGGCATAGAACCTCGAACCTGCAATACATGTTAGTTTCACTGAGTTATCCAGAGAATAAAAAAATTTGTAATAACCACTTACAAGGACTGTCAGCACGCAAACTGCAAGAATCTAAGAAACGTGGCCAAAAGTGTGACAAAAAGAGAATGCCCTCAAACATATAAAATAGGGAATATGCAATCAACTAACAGTATAACAACTGGTTTTAAAATTTTTTGAAGAAACCTACTTGTACATAGGATGCTGTAAATCCTTTTGATTGCATTATCTGCTCTGATTCAACAAAATTCGCGGCATAGCCCTCTGGATCAGCTCCTCGTCTCCACATCCGAGTACCTTCAGTTGAAAAACAGTGCCATGTACTTTTAATCGATCAGAGGTCAGTTTCTTGGAAAGAAAAGGTTGAGAAATAAGTATAAAATGATCAAATATTGTGTTACTTGAAAAGAAACTGGTGAACAAACTTATTCTGTTACTTGAGGACTCTCACCTATCCTCCTTGTGCACCGGCGTGCAATAAGGGTTACATTTACCTTTTCTGACCCAACTTCGGCATGAATATTCTGAAAACCTGATATTTAGTTAAGTTGCAGACTCTCAAAATTGACATATGACTCTCACAGAACAAAAGTACAAATTAATATTATATCATCTGAGATCCTGCACAGTGAGCTGAAAGGCCAAGGATACTTCCTTGAATGACTGGTAATAAGTACTGGTACAGCTGCAAGGAAGAAAGGATCAATCAAAATACTTTGCAAATTTTGATTATTACATCTATTAAAACTGGAAATTGAATAAATAACAAAATAATCTTACTTTGTTCTCAATTAGAGGCTCCAGCAAGTAACTATTCCATAGAAATCTTGGTTCTGCCTGCAATGAATGTAGTTACTTGATCTGGTGCAGGAGTAATCAGGAAAGCATAGAAGGGTTGTTTCCACTACATGTTCACACTTCAAAGTATTGCACATTTGGTATAAAGAATTCTTAACACTTCCAGGCTCAATTTAGCAGCAATGCGTAGTTGTATACCATTATAGTTCCAATTAAATGTAACAACACTTACGATTTATCATGAGCAATACAGATGTTAATAATTATTGATAGAAAACTTATGATCAGTTTGGATAATTCCAGCAGGCTCGTAGATCACTACTAATAGCACAAAGCGAGCCTAAGTGCAAACCTCGTTATGCCGAAACCTAAACTGAAAGGCAAAAGTTTAATGCCACTTCTTCCCACCACATCCATCTTCAGGAATCAGGGAAAGGAAATAAACACAGACAATATAGTAACTATTATGCTGTAGATCTAGCAAAATTTAGTATTTCAATCAAAACAACATGAATAATTGATTTTACGCACACACTGCACTTCAGCTTAGATGATCTTTCACCTTTTCAGAACTCTGGACAATATGCCACTTGACACTCTTAAAAACTATGAAAAAACAAACTAAATATCTAGAATGTGAAAAATTCTTGGATATAGTATTTGTGGGTTTAGTTCGTTTTGCCAAGTTTAGTATGTTATTTTCTAGGGAAAATTCGTTTCGTAGCCCCAAAAGATCAAAGTTTTAAAATATACCACTCTGTCTCATTGACAGGTGGGACCCTTTCCGTCTATGACATTGGGGTAGAATGTTATATTTCAAAATTTTTGATCTTTCGATGGTATGAAATGAATTATTTCTATTTTCTATGGAAAAAAGAAAGCTAACTTTTGCTGTCGAGATGCTTGAGCAGCACTTTGCCAGAAATTAGTAATGTATAGCCAGAATTAAAAGTTAGCTGCTCAAATGGCAATACACAAAATTACAAATTCATCTTATGAAATTTCAACAAGAAACAACAACAACAACAAATCCTTTAGTCCCAAGCAAGTTGGGGTAGGCTAGAAATAAAACCCAATAAGAGCCATCATCTTATAATTAAAGAGAGCCAAACAGTGACAAAATCTAGATCATGGTTCGGGCACGTGGATTACTAATTTCCATGAGCCCCTGTCTAAGGCTAAGTCTTTAGGTATGTTCCAATCTTTCAAATCTCTCTTTACTGACTCCTCCCATGTTAAGTTAGGTCGACCCCTACCTCTTCTAACATTATCAGTGCGTTTAAGAATTCCACTATGCACCGGTGCTTTTGGGGGCCTTTGTTGGACATGTCCAAACCATCTCAACCGATGTTGGACGATTTTCTCTTCAATTGGTGCCACCCCAACCCTATCACGAATAACTTCATTACGAACTCGGTCCTTCCTCGTATGACCACAAATCCATCGTAGCATGTGCATCTCTGCTACACTTAACTGCTGAATATGCTGTCTTTTGGTAAGTCAACATTCCGCACCATACAACATTGCAGGCCTAATCACCGTTCTGTAGAACTTACCTTTTAGCCTATGTGGCACTTTCTTGCCACAAAGGATGGCAGATGCTAAGCGCCATTTCATCCACCCTCCTTGATTCTATGATTAACGTCTTTATCAATATCACTATTTATTTGTAGCATCGACCCTAGATAGCGAAAAGTATCCTTATTTGACAATGGATGTTATTCTACACAAAATTGTAGGATGGTCCATGTTTATGCATGATATTGCTGAATAATTTATTCATACTATTATTTCAATAAATATGAAAATAAACTAACACTACACTTTGCATGAAATCCTGAAACTTTATTTTGAGTTCCACCTTTCTACATCAAAAGTGTAACCTACTAACAAAAGATGAAAAAAGGAAAGGAGTAGAAGGAGAGGAGTAGAAAAGGATTGGGCCTTTCATGCGCAAGCAAGGTAAAATAAGAAGGAAACAAACCTGTCTCCAAAGTGGAAGTGACTTGAACTCGCTCCCCAGATCATATAGCCTCTGAGAACTGCAATAGAAGGGCCAAAGAAAGATGTCTTACATACTTGCAATGAAAATTGAAGAAAAGTACATGTAGCTGACAGCATGTATACGAGTCAAATAAAAAAAGGGGGACGGGGATAGTATAATTATCTGAAATCGTCTATAACTTTTAAAAGAAAAGATGGTATAAAAAAGATTTCAGTAAGTGTGATACCCACGTAAGTGTTAAGTTGATATCATAGGAGAAGTACAGGCCTATAGTCCTCTCTGCAGCCTCCATGAGTTCCGAAAATTCTGTTTCCATTTTTTTCTGCCCGCAGGTTTCTGGAATGATTAAATGCAATATGGATGGAAAGAAGATAGTTTGGAACAAACAAGTAATACCTGCTCGGCAGAAGTGAAAACTGAGTTATTGCATGGCAGAACTTTTAGTCCTGTCACTTTGAAAACTGAATGCCCCATGTAGGATCCAACACAATCACGGTCTGTAATCACCAGAAAATATGACCCGGCTGCATGTTTGAGCACTCCTATCACTCCAAACACTATTCTAACTTTTGGATTTATCGAGGGATCACGCGATGGCAACTCTTCCACTAGATTCATGGATCCATTTGTCCGGCTAACTGACAAGTATAAGTCAGCAAGACCATCAACTGGTTCAAATATATAACGGTCTGCAAATTCCCACAGCCTCAGTCTTGTGTGCAGTTTTGGTGAAGTAGATGCATCACTTGCCACGTCCATTGCAGGGTAACCTAAAATATTATTAATTTCAAATATTTTTAACAATAAAGAAGCAGAAGTATCCACATTAGCAGCAAATATGAGCTGTCTACAAAATGTGACAAAAAATATGTAACGATATTTGAATGTGATAATTCTTTTAAAAATATTCAATAGCATGACAAATGTCAGCATGATAGCTATAATAATCACAGTAAGCCTTTTGGAATCTAGAAATACAAACACAAGTCACAGGTAGGCACAAGCGAATAACATCCTTAGCAGTAGCAGAAGAAGATAGATTAGTTAAACTTCAACATTAGCAACTAGTGTCATGTAGAATGTGAAAAGGAAACCACAACCGTACTAAAATTACCCACCATATGGCCCTTCCACTAAAATTACCCATATGCCCACGTGGGCACAACAAAATCAAGTGTGAAAGCGGAGCTGAGGGCGTAACCCAAACATATTGAATGCGACAATGTGGAAAGTAATAGGGGAATAAATAATATTGGGAAAATTGCACTCATGACATTGTAAAGTTGACGTTTTGCACAAATACCACTCCATGTGACAATGACATATGGGTCGTGGACCCATATATCATATGTCATAGACACATGAATTGCATTTCTGCAAAGTGAAAACTTTATAATAGTATGGTTCCAATTCACTGATGATACTTGTTCAGAGCAAAGCATGAGTACTTGGCTAGTATTAACAAAAATTATGCAGTTTTTTATTTTTACCGATCACGGAGACAAAATGCACATAATCCGGACATAATTTGCTAATCCACGAGCTAATGTTAATTTACACCCAATCCGACGCTAAAAAGGAAAAATGGCAAACCTCCCAACGGATCCATACCAATTACCACCAATCAAAAACCCAGAAATTTGGTCGAACAGGCGCAGAAGCGGGGAAATTCTAGCGAACAACTCGGCGCGTCAAGATCTTGTACCTACCCTACCGCGAATGCGCAAGCCTTGTCCTAAGGGGATCAGGGAAGCGGCCCGAGGGCGCTGCTGCTCTCCGATTGTTCAACGTTGCAGCCAGGAAACTTGACAAATTAAAGGAGGAAACGCGCGCGCAGCGAGGATTAGATCCAGCTGCGGTTGGGATGGGAAGAGCGGAGTGGATCGGGAGATAGGGATCACCTCGAAGACGCGGGGAAGGGGACGGAGATAGAGATGGCGACGCCTGCGCGGGAGACGAGAACTATTCGCGCTCAGGATGGCTGGAAGGGGAGGGAGAAGTGGTCTGATGGTGGGCAACAATGTCCGGGACTCGAGAGTCTCGAGCCTGGTCAAGCTACTTTCGGTTTTTCTAAAAATTGTTTTTGTCCTGAAATGTCGGATGCATGAAATCAGTCCATTTCTGCAGATTTTCATTTTTTTTTTGAAAGATAACCTCGTTGCATCCTGCGAGCATTGTTTTAGCTTATTCCAAAAGGCCAACTATTATCTTCAAACTTTTTTTAGAAATTTTGAAGCTTTTTTTAAAACTCTAGAAAACAAGTCAAACAAAATGAAGTATTGTTTTACCTTACAAGCCAGGTCGTTTCCAAAATGGGCCATTGCTGCAAGAAGCGCTCAAAATCTGGTATTTCAACAAACCAGCTAGTTTAGCAATTCCGACTAATCCAAACAGTGAGACTTATGGTAATGTTAGTGCTATTGGTGAAGTCGTCGAATTGTCTTTGTGGTGCCCCTCTACTCCCATATACTCCTTAGACAAAAAATAAAAAACTTGACGTTTTGGATTGATACGGTTTTTAAAATACAACTCTAATCACTAATTACCATTACAATTCATTTATAAAATTCGTAAAAAGATGATGTATGAAAGTGCTTTTCAAGACGAATCTATATGTATGGTTTTTATGTGTCCAATCCAAATAGTTTATAGATAAAGTTTTAAAACTTTTTCACTTAGAACATGTCTAAAACATTATGTTTTCGAGAACTGAACGGAGTATAAAAGAAATTTAATAAAGTTGTTGTCCAGCCGTCACCAGAGGAGACGTTGGCAATTAAAAAAAGAAAGCGATCAAGATGAAGGGTAAAGCAGCGAAGCTCTATAAGGCTAAAAACGAAGAGTTGGCACTTGAGGAGGTGGATGCGAAGCTTGAGGAGATGCACTGGGATGAGAGGAGTTTTTATGATGTTCATTACAGCTTGCAAGACTCGCGAAGAAAGATATGTGCGTGAACGGCTGTTAGCAGCGGTGTTGAACTACTTTGTGCCATTGTGGCGGTGGAAGATGAAATGTGCAAGGGAATTTTTTATTTGGAAGTCAAGGTAGGCGATAGGAGCCATGCTTCGACGGTAGTGTATCGTGGCTATTTTAAAGATATGTACTAATATTTTATAATGTAAAAATATATGTCATATTTAAGATTTTAGAGAATAAATCATATTTTTTAAAAAAATCTTTCAAGACATGGTTATTTATTAATCGATGCCTAGGATTGCGTAATTGTTTTCTAGAACCATCTAGGTCATTGCCTAGGTCTAAAACGGGGTGGCAGGTCACATCCTAAGGGAACACCAGAAGTACTGTTTTGGTCCCTTAACTCATGGGTGTATCTAGGGGGGTGCCGGGTATGCCCGGGCACCCCCAAAATTTTGAAAACAAAAAAAAACCCCTATGTAGTATTAGACCTAATCAGCAGACAGAGCCCATTTTTCTAGTGAATATATGGTCCAAATAAGCTGACTTGCGGTTCAAAACAGAGGCCCATTCAAAGAATTAACAAGCAGCTTGCTCAGGTAGTAAGGTGCGCTGGTGCTTGGTGCGGTGTTTGTGAAGCTAGGGTTATGGCAACTAAAAATCCAAAATCCCAAAACGGTTGGCGGCTACGGGCTACTCAACGGCGGGCTGTGGCTGCTTGCGGCTGGCGTGCACACAGGCCGATAGGCGGTTGGCACTCGGCAGCGCCAAAGTAGCTTCCGGCAAAGAAGTCGCCGGCTTGGCGAGACTCGGGAACTTCTTGTTTGCATGTCCGCTTTCAATCCACTCAACTCTTTTGAAGCTTTTGACAAGGAGAAAATACTTAAGCTTGCAGAGTTTATCCAAATGAATTTTTAGATACAGATTTGATGAGGCTTCCTTTTCAAATAGATAACTTCATTGATGATTTGCGGAGTGATGATAGGTTCAAAGATCTTAAGGATATTGTGGACCTATCAATTAAGCTTGTTCAAACCAACAAGCATAATATATATAGGTTGGTTTATTTGCTTCTTAAATTAGTATTGCTCTTACCGGTGGCAACAACAAGTGTTGAAAGAGTATTTATGCTATAAATTTTGTAAAGAATAAGTTAAGAAATAGTATAGACAATCAATTCTTAAACGACTGTTTGATCATATTTATTGAGCTGGATATCTTCTTCAAGGTCACCGATGATACTAAAATAGAGCGTTTCCAAAGAATGAAGACCCGTAAAAATAATATTATAAGGTACTATTTTCATCATTCCATGCTCATTTTATTGCATGCTATGTTTTTTTAAATGTAAGAATTTATATGGACCAATTATTTGGCAATTTAACTACTTTACAAACCTTTATATTTATGTGCTATTTTTATAATGGTGTGATACTTCTATATAGCATTAAAAAAATTCATATAATTGTGCACCCCTAGTTCTGAAATCCTGGATCCGCCACTACCTCAACTCTCTTAAAAAAAACTATGTTAATCGATCCATTTCAGTGCTGAACTCCAAAACCGTGTTAATCTCAAAATATTAAAACTGAACACAAATGGTCAGTTAAACGGTCTAAGGGTGGTTCAAAGGATCGTTTTGTTCAGTCAACCTTGGTTTTACCAAGGTGTTACATGTATATTTTAACAAAAAAATTCATGAAATTCAAACTAAATTGTGTATTTAGTTCTTAATTATTTTATGATCTTATAAAAGTTTTTATTATATTTTACTATGTTGTATTAATTTTTAAAATTTTCATAATTTTATAGTAGTCTTAAAAATAGGACAAAATGCTAAAGAATTGTATAAAGTTCAGCTAAATATGTGAACAAATTATATGAGATTAGATAATTATAATAGACTCAATAGATAGTTTTTTTGTGGATTTCTTCAAAAAATTTTATGTAATAATACATAAAACTTTAGATAAACCATATTTGATCGGCCAAAATCGTTGTTACTCAGTCAAGAGACCATTTGTGCTCGATTTTAACATTTGGAGAACCAAGTTAGCCCTGGTTTGTAGTTCATAAATCAAAATGGGTCGAGAGCATAGCTCAATGACCAAAATAATACTTCTTTAATAGTACTTTTTTATCCCTGCGTATGTGCAAATAGCCGCCCACCCTAACGCTCGAATTAACACCACAGTGGTGGTGGGTTAGATTGTAATCTCTCACTACTACACATACCATCGTCAGAGACAGTTTTAAAACATCGTCAGAGACGGTTTTCGAGCCGTCTCTGTGTTCTATCCGCCTCTAATAATTGAGAACCGTCTCTGATAAGAACTATCTCTAATAATTATCAGACATGGTTCTACACAAGAACCACCTATGATGGCGATAACAGGGCCAAAAAAAATTCCATACCAGATAAGCGGATGCGATCGCACAGCCATTAGCAAAACGAGCCGATGCATGCTTTGCTAGTTAAATCGTTGCTGCAGTTTAGGTACGCTCTTGCTTGGTTCACACAAACTTAATTGTGCTTGTTTAGCTTGTGTAATGATTCGGCAACTAGCTAGAACGTTTGTTGTCAAACAAACATGCGTATAAATAATAAGTCATACATACATACGTATATGACGGCTGAGAGGACGGAGATGGCCGGCGTGAGGCAAGACGCTGATGACCATTCCGGTGGCAAGGATGGTGAGCAGGAACAGCGAGATCCTCACCGGCTTGCTCGTCTCCCGCAGCTCCTTCACCCGCTGCGCTGCCGGCGATGCCAACTGCAGGGTCTCCACGCCGAGCTCCTTCACCCTCGGCGCCGCCGGCGACGCCAACTGCAGGGTGTCCACGCTGCGCCGCCGGCTCACTTTGATACCAGTTGCACTACTGGTCGTCCTCCATTAGCAATTAGCAAAGCGAGCCGTAGCTAGCACCGTCGCCCGGTGAAAGGAAAGTAAAGCGGCAAAAAGGAGAGGAGAGACAGAGGCCGGCTAGCTGGCTACCTTCGCAGGCGACGGCACGAGCATGAGCACGGTGGTGGTGGGATTCTGTGAACCGTCGCTGTGGGATGAAAAGCAGGGCGAGGCAGAGCGAGGAGACGCCTGTGAGTTAAAAGGAAGTGATGATTGAAGTGAGAAGAGCGGGAAATTGATATTTGACGAAGACGAAAAATTGAAATTTTTCACGACGGTTTTTAGCGAGAATCATCTCTAATGCAAAAATGGTTCGTAAAGTGAGCCGTCTTCGATACTATTACATACAGTTTATGTAAAAAATGTCTTTGATGAGTGAATATTAGAGATGGTTTGTAAACCGAGCCATCTCTGATAATTATTAGTACTGGCACAAAAAGGGTCATCAATGTCGATTCAAAACTGTTATTAGTGCCATTTTTAACCGGCACAAAATAACTGATGTGCCTAGCTAACCAAGCCGTCTTTGATACTATTATAGACGATTTATGTAAAAACCGTCTCTCATGAGTGTGAATATTAGAGACGGTTTGTAAACTGAGCTGTCTCTCATAATTATTAGCACTAGCACAAAAAGGGTCACCAGTGTCTATTCAAAACAGGCACTCATGTGCTCAAGTCATCTGTGTTGGTTCTCTAACCGGCATAGATAACCTCATCTATGCCGGTTCTAACCATGAACCAGCACAAATGAGTGTTTTCTGAGTGGGGTTTTTGTTGTAAAAAATAAGAAAAATATTTTTTAACCCGATGCCTATATCATTTCTCTCACGAAATACAAGCATAGATAACCTCATCAGTGCACAAATGATTGTTTTTCGAACCAGAGTTTTCGGTATAGAAATGAGGAAAATATTTTTTAACTCGAAGCTTATTTTATTTTTCTCACGAAATACAAGCATATGCATTTAATAGGATTCGAACCCACCACCTCTTGTGTTCAAGTCACTCCACCTAACCAACCCTGCCCAAGTCACTAACTCCCTTCGTTTATTTTTATGAGGCATATTTTGATTTAAAAAGTCAAAATTTATAAACATTGACCAATAATTAGTCAAATTATAAACTTTGGCTACTTGGAAGACAAGGAAGCTATTAAGGGTGGAGGTTCACTCGGTTGCCCTATATAAATAGGGGTGGAGGGGCTACCTCCACCAAGTCTTGGGCTGAGGTTTTGTGGTTTGTATTCTGCTCTTTTGTGAGCTTTTGCCCACCTGGGTATGGCTGTAAACAAACCCTCTCAAGAAATAGAAACTAGTTCCTCATATCATGGCCTCGTTCTTGTCTAGTTTTTGTGTTTAATCTATTTTCTTTGATACTTTTTGTTGCAACCTGTTTATTTGCCTCCTCTTCTTCCACATGCTGCTGATCCATGATGTTTTGAGGTTGCACACATGATTTGTGACCTTTGGCAACTTGTGATAAACAAGAGATCAAGTTTTTGTCTTTCTTGTTCTTGAAGTTAGGAAGGTTTTACTCTCGCAGCAGTTAGTGTAGGAATTTTGAAAAATCAAGAATAATCCTTTTTGAGTGATTCCAGTGGGAGAAGGTCAGTGACTTCCATATCTACATGTGAAAAAATTTTGGAGCCATCTAGATTCTTTGTTTGGGAGCTATGAGGTGAATACTGAGCTCCAAACTTTCTGTGCGCTAGTTTCAGACAGTTCTTGGTTCACGATTTTTTCTGAATTTTCTGTGAGAAGTTTTGATCTGAAACTTGGCTGGAGGCTGCACAACTCATCATGGCATAGGGAGAAAAATTCCCATAATTTTTTGAGCCCAAGAAAGCCAGCAACCACTTCTATGATTAGAATCGATTTCTGCTGAAATATTCCTGTCTGCTTTTTCTAAAGCACCTTTTTAGTTAGGGTGTTTTTGTCTTGTGTGCAACCACTTTGGATTGAGATTACTTTTATCTCAACACTCAACAAACAGAAATATAACTGTTCTTGTGAGATGTCATCTTTGAGACGCGTTGGGTGAAGAGCATCATTCATCTCCTTGTGAGAAAATTTATTTGGCTCCTAATTCCCCCCCTCGATTCGCCAGGTTCGGTACTTCAGTGCTCGATGGAGACATGATTGACTACATTTGAAGGGGATTCAATCACCCATGTTTCACATGAAGGGGAAATCCCGTTAGAGTTGAGACATGGTGAAAGCGCAATGAATTGCCACAATATATGTTGTTACCTGAAAAGATTTGTGCAACCGATGTCTGAACTATGTGGTCCAAATTAACGAAATTTACTTCAATAGAATATAGTGACATATAAAGGATGGATGCAATACAAAACATACTGAGATAATCTACATAAACGTACTGCTATATCGATCACTTGTACCTCGTTAGGTACAGATCAAGATAATTGAAGCCACATTGTTGACCTCAGACTCACAAATTGGTGGTAGCTGTTTTAAATTTGTTTACATTTTTGTAAACATAAACAGTTCAATTTGTTTGGAACACGGATACATACATACATACATATATATATATATATATATATATATATATATATATATATATATATATATATATATATATATATATATAGAGAGAGAGAGAGAGAGAGAGAGAGAGAGAGAGTCATGGCGTATTTTTGAAATCGATTGATTGAAATCATGGCGTATTTTCTTGAAATCATGATTGAATTCGATGATCCAAACCGACCATCTCCTTCGCCTCGCTGAAATCTCACTACCGACAAAATTTCATATTTTTTAATTTTTTTACTTTTTTTATATTTTTGAAAATCTATGATCTAATTAGTTGTGGACCTTCCAATAATCCCGGATTTTAAAAATACGAAAAAATAGTAAAAAATTTTAAAAAATATGAAATTTTGTTAGTAGTGAGATTTCAGCAAGACGAAGAAGATGGTCTGTTCGGATCATCGAATTCGATCACCGATTTCGCAAAATACGCTGCGACTGACGAACGATCCGTCAATCATGACCGACGGGAGCACAACTCTCTCTCTATATATATATGAGATCAATTGATAAGTACATATTTATATATTTTAATTTTTCTGCATTTTTGTAAACATAGACAGTTCAATTTGTTTGGGACACGGATATATATAACACGAGATCAATTGATATAAGTACATATTTTAGATATACACCATGGTGCAACATGGTATATATATGTGAAGAAAGGAAGAAGAGAAATAATTGGTCTGCATGTGCTATCTGCAACTACAGATGCGCAGCACTGTTCGTATTATATATACTATGTATTTTCAGATGAGCTACAGTACCGGCAAGAGAGGGTTTACATGAGAGATTACAACCGAACACACACGCTATACTCCGGCAGTTACAACCGGTAGGAAGATAGAAAGAGACATATATACAATATATATCCACAACAACAAAAACCAAAACGTGGTCTTGGTGGAGGATATTATCATATTAACATCATACAACTATATAAAAGCTTGCGAGTGCTTTAATACCCCCAAACATAGTCCGTACAACATTCCTTTAGAAGACAAGTCACTCGCGTTATTTATTTCCTTATAGAGCACACCGCATACATATACCGAACCAGATTGCAGGAGCATTTGGGAGCACAGCTCTATGGATAGATCTCGAAGACGCTTCGGGCTCCCAGATTGTTGACAATCTTGTAGTCGCTGAACCCAGCTTTCTTGAACAGTTGGCTGAAGTCGTTTTCATCCCTCTGACGGCCTCTGGTATAAACCAACATGAGCATATCCATCAAGAGATGGGTCTCCAACATTGGCCCCGACGAAGAAGAGCCGAGCATTATGTCACCGACAATCACCTTTCCTCCCTCTTGTCGTGAAGGAATTGCCTTCTTGCATTGAGCCAGGATCTTCACGCAGTCCTCGTCGGTCCAGAAGTGCAGAACAAGCTACCATGCATATATGAACATTCATATAAATATATAAGTGAGGGTGATAGATTGAAGAGCTTAAGATAATAATGGCCGGCATTATTATACCTTGAGAACCACAACTTGGGCAGGTGGGATGTACTTGAACATGTCGCCGGCGACGTAGTTGACAACACCATCAGGAGGGATCTTCTCGATCACCCGTGGAAGGTCCAGCACGGTGCACTTGATGTGCGGGAAGGCCTTGGCGATGGCCCTCGCCGTCGTGCCGTCACCGCCACAGCAGTCAGTCAGCGACGTGATCCCCATGAACAAGTCGCGAAACTGCCGTAGTCCTGCACCGATCCCCATATGGTCATGGGCAGCCAAAGCTTCGTGGAACACCTTGTCGGCCTCTGGGTCAAGCTGCGCCATGCTCTCTTCGAAGATTGTCGCGCCATGCGCATCCTCGAACGGTGACGGCGGTGGAGACGGCACGTCCTTCTTGAACCAGTCGGCCAGCCCCATGGCTGCCTCGACGTGGTACCTCGACGACGTGGTGAGCACAATGGCCTTCTGGCTGGCCTTGCCGTCGATGAGGACGCCGTCCACCAGGAGGTAGGAGAGCGTGTTGAGGCGGTAGACCGGGACCCCGGTGGAGTCGTCGACGGCGAAGACGCCCGACGTGACCAGCAGCCGCATGAGGCGGCCAAGGAATGGCAGCTTAGCCGGGGGGAGGGACAGCGCGGTGACCAGCTCGGGCAGCGCCGCGGCGCCACCCAGGCGGCTGATGGCGGTGGGGATGCCGAGCTTGACGGCGCAGTTGAGTGCCATGGGCTTGAGGTAGGACAGGCTGAGGCGCCATAGGTCGGCCTGCGCCTGCAGCAGCTCGGCGTCGGAGGGGATCTTATCAGCCAGGAGAGCCGCCATTGCTTGCTCTAACTTTCTGCCTATGCCTATGCCTGTGTTCTTTTCTGCCTGCTCGGAGATGAATTATATAGTGTGGATTAGCTACTATTGAGCAGCTATTAACTGACACGGATTGATGTACCGTGAGATGAAGCAGCTCGAACTATCCACGCGCGTGCTTCGCGTGCAAATGGACCGCAGGGCACGCAAGAGAAAAAATGGCCATGGCCATGGCACCCATGCATCAGCTTACTGTAGGCATAAACGTAACCGCCGTAACGCCATAGCCAGTGAAAGACATAGACAGTACAACGAAGCAGAAAAAGGATATTCAACGCCTCTCTTTTCTATTTCTGTGAACAGGAGTGTCCACTAACTCTATTTATTTTTTTTCCCTTTTTCAGCAGTCACCTATGCTATAAGGGAGCGCCTTCACCCACTGCCTCCTCTTCCGGTGAACCGCCCCCGCCAAATTCCTCCTCTTGCCCAGCTAAGGGTGTCAAAAGCATCCGAATTATCTGGCACCTGAATCCCTATCCGCATTTATATTCATATCCAAATCTAATTATTCGAATCTGTATCCGTATCTACATATACATCCAATTATGCGTATTCGTATCCATATCCGTAATAATCATCCGAATTATCCAACATACAAATGTGGAATGCGTTTTTGTTATCTAAAATGCTATATTATCCACATTATTTGTGAGTATATCTAAATTAGATAGATGGGTATTTATAATACAATTTGAATTCATGTTTCTTTAGGTGATGTAATATATTATAATGATTAAATAAGCTATGCATGAGTAATACCCATATCCAAATATGAGAATATCTGAATTTGCATCCGATAATATCCGATTCTGATTCGTATCCGAAAACAAGAATATCCAATCTGATCCGTGTCTCTTTCATAAATACGGATAAGGATACGGTTTGACCACTGTCCGATCCCTATCCGATTCGTTGACAGCTGGTCTCGCCGTTGGATCCGCCTCCACCTATCACCTATCACTGCCTCCTGCATCACTTTGGTGAGCCGTCCCCGCGCTCCTTCCTCATCTCTGGTGGCAAGGCGGACCATTAGACTTAGCTTGTCCGAGGTTGTTGGGCCTACACCCACAGGCCCAACACAGAGCAGCGAACTAAGGTCTCTTAGGCCATTTCTCCCTAAAAAGCTTGCACAAAGAGGGGAGGTGTTCCCTCACCCTTATAAACCATGCTACAACCCTTCCAACTTTTGATGTGGGATTATTTCTAACAATCTCTCCCTCACACATCGGGCCGAGATTATGTGAGAACCACCTACGCCACTTGGGCTCTGATACCAATTGTCGGCTGGACCGCCATACTTAACATGTTCAAACTTTAGGTCGTTTGGCCACTGCACCCGCAGGCCCAACACGGAGTAGTGGGCCATAGTCTCTTGGGCCATCTCCCCTAAAAATGATAGCTTAAAGAGAGGGTCGTTCCTCACCCTTATAAATCATGCTTTAATCCTTCCAACTTTCAATGTGGGACTATATTTTCCAACTTTCAATGTGGGACTATATTTTCCAACAACACCACCACCCACCGTCTCCTAATCCCACGGCCTCGTCGTTGATCCTCCGACCAACCACCCACCGCCCTTTCCCGTTCCCGTTGACGAGGTGGTGGCACCACCACCTTGCAACCCCACCGCAACCACCACCCACCACCGAACCTCTGCCGTTCCGGTATCCATGTCATTGCCTGCGATCCAGCCTCAAACATGTTTGAGCAAAATCAATACTATAATATGCATTAGAGCCCTTTTATGGTACACAACGATAAATATACTAAGGTGGTAGAGTATAATTCAAATCCGACCATTCGTTTAGAGGGTGTCTGGTGTCCCTCACAAATTATATTGTTATTGTAGAATAAATACTATCATGGTAGTATAAAAAAATTGAGATCAATTTGAACCATTAGATCGAGAGGAATGTGCGGCAAATGTACCGTAAAATTTCTCCACGCAATAATGCATCCTTCACCTTCCTAGTACCCACGATCCCCCCTTCCTTGAAGTTGAAGCTAATGTACAGCTTGTTAATTATCACTAGAGGGGCCCACGCGCGGTGGCGCGTCAGCTCCATGTGTTGTATTGGTCGTAGTTGCACTTTAGCCATTTAGGTTCTAACGGGCTATTTTTTTGTGTGCATCGTTTACTAATTTTTAATTTTACATTAATCAAGTAAGCAGAATATATATTCAAAGCACTAAATATATTTTATAATCATGTGTTTTTTTACCTAAATTAAATGGCTGACACGAAAAAAGGGAGGGCGGTTTTTTGACTTTTAAATGGCTCACTAATTTTTAAATTTTAGATTAATTAAGTAAAGTGAATCAATTATAAAATATTATAAAAAGTTATATTGCAAGTAATATACAAAGTTTAAAATCACACGAAAAAAGGGAGGGCGGTTTTTTGACTTTTAAACGGCTCACTAATTTTTTTTTATAGATTAATTAAGTGAAGTGAATCAATTATAAAATATTATAAAAAGTTATATTGCAAGTAATATACAAAGTTTAAAATCCAAAAGTTTTCTAATTTGAAATTTTTTTAAAGATTTTGATGGACTTTCTTTGTGGAACCATGGTTCTATTTTTGTAATTTTTTTAGGAATTTTTAAACGGCCTGAAAAAGGAAATAGAAGAGAAGAAGAGATCGAAAATATTTTTTAAATTCAAAATTGTTCTAACTTCAAAATTTTTTCAAAAACATCCAAACTTTTTATAGACCTTCTTTGCGCAGGTATGGTTCATGTGTTTTTTTACCTAAATTAAATGGCTGACACGAAAAAAGGGAGGGCGGTTTTTTGACTTTTAAATGGCTCACTAATTTTTAAATTTTAGATTAATTAAGTGAAGTGAATCAATTATAAAATATTATAAAAAGTTATATTGCAAGTAATATACAAAGTTTAAAATCACACGAAAAAAGGGAGGGCGGTTTTTTGACTTTTAAACGGCTCACTAATTTTTAAATTTCAGATTAATTAAGTGAAGTGAATCAATTATAAAATATTATAAAAAGTTATATTGCAAGTAATATACAAAGTTTAAAATCCAAAAGTTCTCTAATTTGAAATTTTTTTTAAGATTTTGATGGACTTTCTTTGTGGAACCATGGTTTTATTTTTGTAATTTTTTTAGGAATTTTTAAACGGCCTGAAAAAGGAAATAGAAGAGAAGAAGAGATCGAAAATATTTTTTAAATTCAAAATTGTTCTAACTTCAAAATTTTTTCAAAAACATCCAAACTTTTTATAGACCTTCTTTGCGTAGGTATGGTTCCATTTTTAAAAACTTTCTATTTTTCGGAATTTTTAGATGGCCAAGAAAAAAGAAAATAGAAAAAGGGGGAAAAAAAGAAAAAGAAGAACGGAAGAAGCAGCAGGTGGGAAAAGCTGCGCGTGTGAGGATCGAACACGGGTTGGCCAACTGAGATGCAGCGCGGCTAACCAGGTGGCCGTTTCGTCCGCCTCGTCATGGAAAGAATAAAGAAATACTTTTATATATAAGTTAAGAATAGACGGCCGGATCCCATTCGGCCGATGATCGGACGGCCCAGGTCGTCCGGCCGATGGCACAGGCGGGTAAATACCTGCAAAGCATAGATGTATTTACGAAGGCCAAAAGGACATCGCTGCGAGACGCGGAAAACGTGGATGGACGGCCGATTCCAGGGCCGCGTGGGCCGATCGGACAGCAGAGAAGGAAGGGGCGACGTGGCCTCTCGACGAGGTGATATAGCTACGCGCTATATAGGGTAGAAAATGTCTAGAACGCCATGGATAAGTGACGTACAGCCCGCCAATGCAAAACAAAATCCACAATATTTCATGTCTGAACGCCGGCGAGGCACCGACGGCATGTGCAGTCATCGTCGGACGCCGCAGTCCATTATGCGCCTCCGCCCAGAGGCCACCGCCACATGTATATCCACCTAGGTTCTCTGCAGTGGCTGTCTCTGGAGTTGTCCCACTAACATGTGGGTCATGGTTGACACGGGCCAACATGTCAGTGGGACACTGCAGGTGCAGTTACGGCGTCTACCACTGCACTCCGCGCACGGGCCACCGCGCGTAGAGGCGGCACCCGCTTTGTCCGATGGAGAACCGCTGTGGCTAGGTTCTCATTGCTCTTTGCTCTTCCCTACTGTGACTAGAAGCTAGCTAGCTACAACCCACAGTGACTAGAAGACAAAATACAGTGACTAGAAGACAAAATTAAAGGCACGCATGCTGCCGAGTGTCATTCCACATCTCCGAACATATACCAAAATAAAATTTTTTGGATTAACTAGATACATGACACTGCAAAAGTGGCAAAATCAAATATTAATTTGTCACTCCATGTATCAATAATATACTACTACAAATATAGTCATCAGACAGTATCTAGAAAACCATCTCTAATAATAGATAACCGTCTCGGATGATAGTTTAGTCTTGAGAACCATCTCTGACCATCCCTCATGATAGTTCTAGAGACAGTTCTAGACTAAACCGTCTCTAATAGTGCTATTATTAGAGAGTTCTCGTCTAGAATCGTCTATCATGTGTTTTTTGAAAACAAAAAAATATCCCCCCTCAACCACCCCAAATTAATATTGTTTGCCAATTTTCGCTGTTACTAGTAGGGTCCGGTAATAAATACATCAATAAAAAATTTTCATTGAATTTAAATTTACACACATTTCTTTTAAAAAAATTGATGATACACAATGGAAATGACAATTTACATATTCAATTTTTTTATACGGTTTTGTTTTCTGAAAATGAGATTTTAACTGCAAAGTTCATTTGTCCCTCGTTATATTGTACATAAAATAAATCACAGTACGTAAGAGGTATTAGGCAACATAAAATTAATTTGACAAGATCAAATCAATAAACGTTATAAATCTAACATCATAATTCACATTTTGACTAATCATATTCAATTCCATTTGATCACTACATGTCTACAACACGGCATCACATGCATCACGCAATAAAAAGATCAGAAAGCTAGGCCACCGAGAGACTCAGAGACGAGAAGCTCACCTGCTCGAGCTCGATCGGCCGCTATTGGCATGCTTGGCGTGCTGTGTGCGCTTGTCTGCTCGTCGCGTCCCTCATTCTCGCAGGCCATATTGTGCTCCACCACACGCTCTAGCCGCAGCTCCACTACTAGAGAATAGGCTTTTAATACCGACGCATCAGTTCCGGTTGGACATGAACCGGTATTGATAGTGACATCAGTCCCGGTTCGTGGCTTCAAGGCTTTAATCCCGGCTAGGCTCTAACATCAGTCCTGGTTCGTGATACGAACCGGTACTAATAAGTTCTTTGGCAGGTGGATACAAAACAGCTGGCACGAGTGCTCATCAGTTCCGGTTCGTAACACGAACCTGGATTGATGCCTCCTCATTAGTCGGGGTTCGTGTTACGAACCGAGACTGACACCTCGTTTCAGGAAAGTTTAAAAGGAATGCATATCCTAGTTATATTAGAACACGTGGAGGGGTGGGTTGGCTAGAAGGATGAGTGGGTAGTCTTGAGGTCTTAGGCTCAAGTCCCACTACACTCATATATCCGTGATTTATTTTTAAATATTTGTAGTACTATCAGTCCCGGGTAAAGGAACCGTGACTGATGCCTCAGTCCCGCTTGGGCTGTCCCGGTTCCAAAACCAAGACTAAAACCCGTTTGGAACCGGGACTAAATGCCCGATTCCCAGTAGTGCTCGCTGCCAGGCACCCCACCAATCCGCCACTGAGCCAGTGATTTCCCAATCCGCCAGCGATTTAGGGTTTGGATTTGCTTGCCTTTGTACTTAGAGAAAATTGGCTCAGCGACACCCAATTCGAGCGCCTTGGTACGTACGACACCCTAATTCGCTCGGTTCAGTAAAATGACACCCGGGCAACGAATTTGTTGCACTACTAGAGAACAGGGCATCACAAGCGGTACATCACAAGCGGTTCAATACGCACCGCTTCTAATAGTTGCAACACAAGCGGTTCAATAGTTCATGCCAGAAAACCCCTCTACAAGCGGTTCGTAATACGAACCCTTCTAAAGCCCAAGCAACATAAGGGGTTCGTGTCACAAACCCTTTCTAAAGCCCCAAGCACCTCTAGCAGCGGTTAGGGACACGAACCCCTTCTAAAGCCCAAGCAATGAAGGGGTTCAGATATTTAACTCGCTTCTAGAGGGCTTTAGAAGGGTTCAGATACGAACCATTGTTAGAGGCCCATTTTTCGAATTGTTAAAAGGAAAGCTTGCCTTATCTCATCAAAGAGTACGCGTGGGTGGGTTGGTTAGCTGGGTGAGGCGTGGGTCACGAGGAGGGGTGAGGTCCTGGGTTCAAATCCCACATACCCCAGTATTCTTTACCTTTTTAGACACCACTAGAAGCGGTTAAGTAGAACCGCTCGATGCTCCGTGAGCATCGATCGCGATTTCTAACGGTTCCAAAACCGGTTCTGAAACATGTTTCGAACCGGTTGTGGTGGCTGTTTCGCTGGTACTGTTAGTCCCATGACACTCTGGTCATTTTTGACTCGTTCTCAACGTTTGAATTCAAATTCGGGTTGTGTTTAAACTGGTTTGACCATGTTTGCCCCTGTTTCTTTTCAGCCGGTCTAATCGTGTTGCAACCGGACCATGCTTGAACAGAGAACCGAGCTCTAACCTGTTCGTCCCTGAGTCGGGTTCGGTTGAAACAAGGTCAAATTAAGCAACTGAACAGCGGTAAAGACGGTCAAATTTGTGGCCAAAACGAGTCAAAACAAGGTCAAAGCGCCGTATTTTGAATTCAACGAGTGAAAACAAGTCAAAAAATGGCCAGAGTGTCGTGGGACTAACAAATTCATTGCCTCGGTATCATTTTACTGAACCGAGTGAACTAGGGTGTCGTACGTACCAAGGCACTCGAATTGGGTGTCGCTGAGCCAATTTTTTCTTGTACCTATGGTCACGACGACAAAGAGCACGACATGCGCACTTTAGCAGCCGCCATGCCCGCGCGACTACACCGTCGTCCTGGCACCCAGCTGGCTCCGCATTGACGCTCAGCATGCAGAGGAAGAAGAAGAAGATTTAAAAGATGGCGAGCAGTGGACTTCTGTGAAACCATGTGGAGGTGGCCCCATGTTGATGATGAGTATATTGACAAGTGTTTTGAGCGTAACGCAAAGGTTTTTGAGGCGATCGAGGCTTCGCTGGGTTTTCCCAGGGTTTTTGGGTCTTGGCGCGGGTTGCACCGTTTGTGCACGGTTTTTCGATGGGTTGTCCGGAAAACTTGTGCATGTCTTGGATGTGATTGATTATGGACTAACCTTGCAGGTGAGAAAGGTAAGTATGGTGTTTTTGGCTAATCTTTGTGGTACAAGTCTTGGTGGACCGTGGTCGATGGCGTGTCGGACGCGAATCGGCGGTTCGTGGGTCCGAAACGACAAGGAGGTTGCGTGGGACGGTTGGACTCGGACTTGAGGACCACAGAGATGATGAAGATGACGGACTTAGCGGCGTGAGGATCCGAGGCTCGGCGGTGGTCGAGTCGCGATGGAAACTTAGCGGTTAGGTCAGACCATTGCGTCCGGTGTGTGGGCCCATGTGGGGCATGTATCGAGAATGTGCGTGGCATATTCCAAGGATTTTTGGAGTATATTCCAAGGGTTATATGCTGTAAAGAGTGAACAAATCTCAGCCATCCATGTGACATCCAAGGTGGGGAGTAATTGGCTTGAGAGCTACTCCACCTTTGGGCTATAAAAGGAGGGAGGGGTGCCTCCCATTCAGATTTGTGAGAGGGAGTGGGCTGAGGTTTGGGTGTGTTTAGAGTGCACTTCTGAAGTGCTTTGCCCACCTTGGTGTGGCTTTGTATTACCCTCAAACCGATGCAATAGAAATCAGCCATGTTCATCCAAGTTCTTCTCTAGTTCTTGTGTTTGATCTTGTTTCTTTTGTGTTCTTGTGTGCAACTAGTTTATTCCCTCATCTTCTTCTATTTGCTACTGATCCATGATGCCTTGAGATTGCAAATATGATTTGATAATTTTCTTGCAATCTAGGAAAGGATAGAGATCAAGTTCATCTTTTAGTTGCAGTGCTGTCCAGAAAGTTTCCTTCGCGCAGCAGTTATTGTTTGATTTTTAGAAAAATATAGAAAAATCCTTTTTCGTGATTCTTGTGGGAAACTGTGCGGGACTTATATATCTAACTGTGATAAAAACCTGA
This sequence comes from Olyra latifolia, assembly GCA_036346145.1. Taxonomy (NCBI): domain Eukaryota; kingdom Viridiplantae; phylum Streptophyta; class Magnoliopsida; order Poales; family Poaceae; genus Olyra; species Olyra latifolia. The sequence goes on from CM070531.1 coordinate 44,800,007, forward strand.
AGTCTATTTGACGCACCATCTGGGAGCCATGAGGTGAATACTGAGCCCCAATTTTTCTGGTCGAAGTTTTTGGCAGAACCTCTTGTTCTTTTCGGTTGATTTTTTATGTATTTGATCTTGAGGTGAAATTTGGAGACGTAATCTGTAACTCATATATCTCTATTGAGAAAAATCTATAAAAACATTGGGATCTCAGAATGGGAGAAAACACCTCTTGATTACAGTGCTTTTGTTTTGGAATCTACTTTTACTTTCCAGAAAGTAGTCTAACTTGTTTGAATTGTTTCTCTTTATCTAAAGTAGCTTTAGATCTAATTCTTTTTTTGTTGAGTTCTTAACAACCAGTAGCACCACAGAAAAAATCCCCAAGACCATATGATCCACGGATTTTTATTCGTGAGTTTTTTACTAGGGGTATGTGCTACTGTCCAGAATGTTTTTCCGCTGCATGTTTGAGTTGTTTGGGGTGCGTTGTTGAAGAAAACGTCGATTTCCATTTGGCGTCTATTCAACCCCCCTTCTAGCGGCCTAGCCTGGTCTTTCAACTTCAACGAGAAGAGGAAGATGAGTGAGAAGAGATGAGGAAAATTAGAGGTGTTGTGATTTAAAGCGATTGATGATGCCAATTAAAAGTGAGAGGGCCGGGAAATTGAAATTTGACGAGAGCAGGAAGTTCAAAATGTTCATGCGCTAGTATTAGAGGCGGTTTTTACAAAAAATCATCTATGATGCGCTTTTATCATAAACGGTTTTTAAACCAAGTCGTCTATGATACTATTAGAGACGGATTGAGTGAAAACCATCTCTAATGAGGGTAGACATTAGAGATGGTTTTTTCACCAAGCCGTCTTTGATATTATTAGGAATGGATCAGGTAAAAGCCATCTCTAATGAGGGTAGACTAGAGACAGTTTTTGCACCAAGTCGTCTCTAATAATCTGATAATATCAGAGAGTTTTAAAACCAAATCGTCTCCAATGCATTATCATCAGATATGGTCCGTGTGAAGAAACATTATTTGAGACGCTCATATAACAATTTTTCACGGTTTTCACCCCTATTAGAGACGGATTTTATCTAAATTCCAAAAACTGTCTCTCATGAGGTCTCTCCTATGAGAGTTTTTGTAGCGGTGATATGTAGGTCCTGGAGGCAAATCTCTAAACCCGTAGCTTTGTAGTGGCATGTATATAAATAAGAATAGGGTGAGTGTTGAACATGGCAGCCTATATGCAATCAAGATTAATGGAGTGTTTGAAGTAAAATCATTGTCAATCCTTGTGAAATGGAAGGTATCCTAGCGCTACAAGGCCTTCAATGTCAAATTACGTTGGTTTTTACTCAATCCGTCTCTAACTTTAGTCGTATATTTCTATATTTTACGAAAATGGCTAACTTTAGTCTTCTTACTTTGATTTTTTAAAATATTTTGGTTTTTTTAAGATAAAGACTAGTTTGAAAAACTACATGCAATGATAGTGATAGTCCTGGTGCAATATAATTTAAGTAAGACGCACGTGCAACACGCGTGTACATTTGATTGCTAGTGATTGCAGTGCACATAGTACGATATAATTTCAGATATACAATTTCGACTCATATACGCCATGAAATACCCAATAAGTTTTCACATTTTCTAATCATGAAAATATTCTGGACTTCAAATTATTTCCAAAACCACACGCATAGGTACGGAAATGTATGTACAAAAAGATATAATAAGATCGTCCGTATTATGGTGGTTACAATGGAAGGTTTAAAATATGGAGTTTTTTAAGTAAAGGGAATGGAGAAGGGAATGTTGTTGGAGTATATTTCTAAAAAGGAAACAAATATAGGAAGAAAATCTTTTTCAGGGTAGAAAAAAGAACAAAAGGAAGAATATGGCTAGAGATGGTCTAAGTGGGCTATAGTAGTATAGCTGTATAGGGTCGGCTTAGGCTTGACCCTTGGAACCTAGAAGCCATGCATGCAGGTGTCCACCCTCCAACATGAGATTGTGAAGTGGAGGAGCTGCAGCCCAATGCGGCGGTGCAGATTATCTCCAGCAATGTGGACGAGCTCTAGAACGTGGTCATTGCACGTATAAGCTCCAGATCGAGGCATAGTCATATATATGAGTCCTAGATCCGAGGCGGCGATGTAGACGAGGAGGTGTTCCAAATCGGGGTGGTGGTGTGGACGAGCTCCAGCTCGTGGCGTTAATCACTACAAGAAACTGGATTGTTTTCGTCAGCCAAAGTTATTTTTGTCAGCTAAAGTAAAACCGACGGAATTACAAACCTGTACTCGTCGGTCTTATGAAAACCAACAAAAGTAATGTATTGCGGCACCTTGATTTCAATGTTCACATAGGCTTATTTTCGTTGGTACCACCGCATGCTACCCCCGTCCCACTACAGGAAACACGTGATTTCTCGACGGCTAAAACAGTCAAGAAAAGAAGCCAAACTGTCGATATTAACTTTTCTCGACAGCCGGCCGTCGAGAAATAGCCATCGGGCCAGCCCGGTCGAGAGAGATGGATTGTCTCGATGGCTCAACCATCGAGAAAACTTCTCTCGACAGCTGGACAATGTACCATCGAGTGAGTTGGGTGGACGGTCGTTTGGCCAGTTCATGGCTTCGGCTCCACCTTTCTTGATGGCCACATGGCCGTTGACAGAGGTGATATCTAGCTCTGGGTGACATGGCCGTCTTACCATCTCTCGACGGCCACAGGACCGTAGAGAGAGGGCCTCTGGGCCACATGGCCCTTTTGATCTCTATTGATGGCTATAAGTAGTCGTTGAGAGTGCTTGTGTACCAGGGGATTCCTGGAACCATCCTTTCTCGACGGCTTATACTTAGCCGTCGAGAGTACTTGACTTCCAGCAAAAAACAGCCAGGCAACTGGTTTTTTAAAAAATCCAATTTAGCAGCTGCTTGCATCTGCATATCCAAAACACCCCACATATATATAATTATCTCCACATCTCACACAAATGCATCCACAATGACAATTTCAAACCAGAATCATATAATATATAACATTCACAGTTTCAAAACTAAAAACACAATTCGAACTAAAATTATGTAATATATTACACAAGTCTCATATGTCACATCCACGGTAACATTTCTATCTCGACGGCAACATTTTTAGCCGTCGATAGAGATACTTGTACTCGACGGGTTGGCCGTCGAGAGAAATTCGCGTACTCGACGGCCTTTTCGTGGCCGTTGAGAGAGGTTGCCATGGTCTGTTTTCAGCGCGATTCTTGTAGTGTCCTTAAATATCACATGCCCTAGCTCCGTGCCACAATAGCTGTCCTAGCCAGCTAGCCCCACGCTGCCGCGTACCCTGCCTGGCCGCCTCCCTGCCCTGCGCCACTACACTACCTCACACTGCCTCCCCACTCCCCGTCGACCACCAATCCGCCTCTCGCCCGCCACTTCTCATCGTCCTCGCCTTTCTCCGGCTCCTCCCGCGTCTCGAACCCTAGCCCTAACCCCGGATCTCGCCGGATTCAGGGCTAGTCGAGGAGCAGTAGCGGGTGGGCATGGCGGCCATTGGCAACTGGAACACGATCAAGCTCTTCGTCAACGGCAGCGCCTCAGGGATGCTCGCCACCTGCGTCGTCCAACCCATCGACATGGTCAAGGTACGGATGTGTGTGCTGCCGTGTGCGGTGCGGTATGTCTGCTGTTCCCGGCAGGATCGGACTATGCTAGGCCGCTCGCCCGGGGCCGGGGCTTAGATCTGCTGTAATGGTGGGTGCGCTCGACCCTGTGTGATGGATCAGATTTTGCAATTCTACCTATATTAGCTACCTATAAGCTTCTCAATGCTTAATTAATGGAAATTGCTAGGGGGAATAACCACTCCAATGAGCTGTTTGGCGTGATGACCTCTTTTTCCATTCAAGATTTTGATGTAATACTAAAATTAAATAATATGTTTTTTTTGCAAACCTTAGTGTATTTTCTTCTTCAGAAAATCTTGCAGTGTAATTGGTTGTTAGCATCATAGCTTGCTACATGCAAAGAACTGGCAGTTCTTGATGCTGTCATCTAGATCTCCTGGCTTAAATCAAGTGCTATCATTTAAGCAGGACAAGATAAATGACATTTTATAATTGGCATACTTGATACTTCTGAATTATAAACCTTTCTGCGGAAAGCTCGTTCCCGTCCTGTCAGCTATTGAAATCTTGATCTTGTTTCCATATATCTCAAATAATGAAGCATTCTAGATTATTTTGTTGACTGTTATGTTAGTCTGAAATGGTTCGAACCATGCATGCTACTGAAATTCTCTGCTTCCTAATAAAGCAGGACAAGTATTTCTCTTTTCTTGCCATTCTAACTAGATATGTTCAATCAACTACATGACAACAGAACACAATGGCTTTATGGTCTGATTTTTAACTTCTTTCCTTTTCAGAACAGAGTGGATTCAAAATGTTTATGCGCAGGACTACAGCTGTAATGAATTGCGATGTTGGGAGTACAAATTGCTGCTTTGTTGTTGGAGGACAATTGTCTTGTGGACCTTTTCTAATTCTTGCCAAGGCTTTGAGAATTGCAATCGGTAAGTGCAATTCTCAAGGCCTATTAGGTGAGCACTATAAATAGCTAATTCTTTTTTTACTGCTATTACTTTTTATCCTTCCCGCTGTATGTCATACTGTCGAAGAATATAAGATGAATAACCATGTGATATTGTGTACATCATTTATCCTAGTAAACTGCATGCACTTGATACCAAGATCTCAGTTGGCTGATTGGCTTGGGCTCCCCAATGATCTCAAGGCGGGTGTTCATGTTTCACTTCTGCAGTTTTTAGCAGTTGTCAGTAGAAGTTATACTAAATTGCTTGGAATCTTTGTCACTTATTTGGTCTGTCACACTAATTACTTCTGCAGTTGAAAATAAAATGTGATTATGCAAGTCTGAAGTCTCAATTAGTACAACGGACAAGATTTATGTATGTCCTACCACATGTAGGTTGCTTGATGTTTAGAGTCTCCCTAGAGTATGCATTGCCGACAAATTTTACCACCCAAAATACTGAACATTCTCACTTAGGTTTCCATTTAGGAAAGTCGTTCTGACATCCATCTGCGATATTTCATAATCATGAAATGCAGCAATAGCTAGAATGATTCGGATAGACTTAGGCAAAACGACGGGCGAATATGTTTCATCATAGTGAACATCTTAAACTTATTTGAAACCTTTTACCACCAAACGTGCCTTATAGATGTGAACATTTCCATCCATGACTATCTTTTTTCTTAAAAACATATTTGCTCTCAATGATTTTTACACCGTCGCGTGAATCAATCAAATTCCAAACTTGATTATCATACATGGATTGAATCTTGGATCTTATAGCTCCAAACCATTTCTCAGAGTCTAGGCCCATCACTGCTTCTTCATAACTCTTAAGTTTATCATTGTCTAACAATAAAATGTCATGCCTATACCTTATGGGCAATTGGCATGGCCTTTCAGACCTCCGTGAGGCTGGTGCTTTGACAGGTTGTACAACATTTTGTACACCTTACAAAGGTTTAGTGGGAAGAGAAACATTTTCTCATGGTTCTCGAATTTCTTCGAGATGCACTGTGCTGCAACTAACTCCTTTTCAATAAAACTCTTTCTTCAAAAAGACACCATTCCGAGCAACAAACACTTTGTTTTCATCTCTTTTATAAAAATAGTATTATTTTATTTCCTTAGGATACTCCACAAAGAAGCATTTATCAGATTTGGGTGTGAGCTTATCAGACGTCAAACGTTTTACATATGTCTCACATCCCAAATTCTGTGAAACGATAATCCAAGTCGCTGCTTGATCCATATCTCATATGGTTTCTTCTCTACAGCTTTCGATGGAACCCTATGTAAAATGAATGCAACTATTTCTAGAGCATACCCCCAGAAAGACAATGGAATATCATATTGGCTCATCATATGCCCTTCCATGTCCAACAAAGTCCGGTTGAGTTGTTCGGATAACCAGTTCCATTGTGGTGTTTCCGGCGGAGTTAGCTGCGGAATAATTCCACACCGTCTTAGATGATCACCAAATTCTTACCTTAGATATTCACCATCGCGATCTGATCATAGAGCTTTTATTGTCTTGGCAAGTTGATTTTATACCTCATTCCAAAATTCTTTGAACTTTTCAAATAATTCAAATTTATGCCTCATTAAATAGATGTACCCAAATCTACTTATGTCATCGGTGAACGTTATGAAGTACTGAAAACACCTCTATCTGTAGAACTCATTGGCCCACATATATCCGTATGTATAAGAGCCAATAAATCACCTGCCCTCTCACTAACACTTGTGAAAGGTGTCTTTGTCATCTTACCAAGTAAACAAGATTCACATGTTTCAAATGATTCAAAATCAAATGAGTTTAAAAAACAATCTCAATGGAGCTTCACCATGCGTTTATCATTTATATGGCCCAAACAACAATGCCAAATATAAGTGGGATTCAAATCATTTGGTCGAAACCTTTTAAGTATTAACTTTATACCTAGGCGTGTCCCTAAGATTTAAGATATACAATCCATTCACCAATGGATCATGACCATAGAACATATCATCTAGATAAATAGAACAACAATTGTTCTTTATTCGAAATTAATAACCTTCTACTCCTAAACATGAAATAGAAATAATGTTCTTACTTAAGGAAGAAACACAATAAAAAATTATTCAATTCCAAAACCATACCAGAAGGTAAAGGTAACGGTAAAGTGCAACAACCAATGCAACATCTCTTGCTCCATCGCCCATCCGAAGATCGATGTTGCCTCTTGCCAAAATTCCACTTTTTATTTGCCCCTGCATCGAATTGCAAATATGAGCAACCGATCCTTTATCAAATACCCTAGAGCCAATATGAGAATTTGCAAGATTCATTTTTATGACATCTATACTTGAAGTAGAAGACTTGCCTCCCTTCTTCCCTGTTAGGAATTTCTTATAGTTCCTCTTTCAATATCCCTTTTCCTTGCAATAGAAGCATATGGCATCAATTGTAGGGCTAACCTTGGATTTACCCTTGCTCTTACTCGAGATCTCATCTAGAGTTTGAGCTACAACTTTTACCTTGCCCTTATCTTTACCCTTATCCTTCTTCTTAAAGTGGGTAGTCTTTGGAACCATTATCAGATGATTTGAGCTTTTCTTGATGGTCTCTTCAACTGATTTGAGCATCCCATGCAACTCGGCCAGTGTCTTCTCCAAGCCATTCATATGATAATTCAAAATGACTGGCTCAAAGCTCGAAGGGAGCGACGGGAGAATGATGTCGCTAGCCAACTCTCGGCTAATGGAAAAACCAAGATTTTCTAAATTCTCAATGTAACCCATCATTTTGATTACATGAGGACTGACTGGACTCCGTTAAGTCAATTTATATGCAAACAATGATTTTGAGGTACTATACCTTTCTGCATTTGCTTGGTTCTCAAACATGTCCTTGAGACTCACAATCATATTGAAGGAATCAGTCATCTCAGATTGCTTCTGAAGCTCAGGAGACATGGTAGCAAGCTTGAGACATTGGACTTCAAGGGAGACATTACAATGCTTCTCATGAGTATTCTTATCATCACGAGTAGCATCACTGGCTAGTTCATCTCAGTAAGGTTGCTTTAGAACATATTCCTTCTTCTCCAACTTGAGAACAATTCTCAAATTGTGCAATAAAATTTGTTCCATTAAGTTTTCTTTTTCAAGGACTAATCTCAGATTGAAACTGGGAGCGGATGAAGTAGGAGGCGACATATTCTACAACAAATATATATGCAAAGTTGTAGCACTGTCTATGAAAATCTCTTATTAAACTATTTAATAAAATATACTCTCACTACATGTTGCCCTCTATCAACATATAGTAAGACAAAATCCATATTGATCAAGTTCCAGTGAGCTTTGGCGTCATTGCTAGAAATTTAGCAACATAGGTAAGCAAACTCTCCACTAATTACATCACATGCAAATCTTGTGTTACATCAATATGTCCTGGCCTCAACACAATGCCCCTAGGCCCAAAACAGTTTTGATAGCCTAGTTAAGTTAAACCAATAATTTTCGCATGTACGTGTCCGACATATACCCCATCTAATCAGGATAATCAATGACACCCTACTTTGGCAGACCCACCAATAGACGATCTAGATCATGATGGGTGCAACTATTGGAAGGCCATCTATTTTAGCTTAATTTTTCACGAGGGTTTATCATTATCATGTTAAAACAACTATGAAAGTGATAGCATGATAAAATAATGACAAGAGTAACTATTCATATATTATCACATTAAACTGTGAGATAGTATGTCCTGGATCATAGTAATCTCTATCACCATGAGTCCTGTCCATCGAGCCACCATGCTTGAAGTTACCATATGTATCTACTATGCAATTACACCTAATAGCTAGCAGGGAATTATACATGAGTGTATCAAGCATCACAAGTCGACACGCAGGTTGTTATACAACAATATGTAGCCTATGGCTTTTAAAATTCAAGATGACATGCAGGCCATGTAAATATCATACATACATCACGTACATAAAGAGCTATACTATTCACATCACATCCTGCAAAAATGAGTTATACAAAGAATCTAATTCTATCGCGTGATGTGAACACATAGAGTCTATAACGCGCTACGAATGACTATCACGATAGTAATGAATCACCAATTCACGATTTTCCATTGGATTTCCACGCACAGTAAGCGTAAGGCCACAATCTGACAGATGTGAGAAGAACCCCAATCGGCCTGATTCTTAGTAATTTAGCAATCCACATAACCAATCTACAAGCGCAGTAAATCAGAATTAGGACTACCAATTTACAACTAAAATAATCCCCTCGATTACCACCGACACAGACTCATCTCATCAACCACCGGTAGATCCAATCTACCAAAAGATCAGGGTAGTAGCAAATCAAATCTACTACTACCGCATATCCACATATGCGACATCCAGATCGTATACTACGCAAGATGGCTCTGGTACCACTGAAGGGTTACACAGGTAGGCTACACTAGCACTCGAAAGCAATTTACCGTGCAAACCAGGAACCGAGCAAGTATAGGATAATAGATTTTACCACTAGTCACGCAGAGCAATGGAAGGAGAGTCGATGAAGCTGGTTCAATCGATCTGTGCGTAGTCGTACGAAAGTAGTTGATCACGTATCCTCCTCGAGTCCGATCAGCAAGTCTCCTCCTTGTCGCGGTTCGTTGCGGATCGTCCTGATCAGCACTACAAGGTAGCAATGCCTCTACCGAAGTCCACACAAGCCAGGGAGAAATTCTGTACGTCGGTGTGCTAGCACCGAGACGCACGAACATGGGTGATAGCTAGGGTTTGGAAGAGAGGATTGATCTATTAATCTGGCTCTGACGTCCCCTTTAAATAACCTCTCGGTGGACCCCTACCTGGAGGCCCAACATGATACATAGTCCACGTCTCAAGTCGCTCATATGACTATTAGGCATAATCCCAACACTTTTTGGACATGGTAACACTACTACAGATCTGGCCATCAGTATCGGTTCACAACGGCCATCAGTACAGGTTTTTGAACCGGTACAGGCCATCTGGGACTGATGCTCCATGGCATCAGTCCCGGTTCCCTCACCCGGTGCTGATATAGTATTAGTACCGGTTGGAGGCCACGCGTGGCTTTAGCCCGTGCCTCGCCGAAGTTCTGGATCGAGACGGTTGGAGGCACCAACTGGTACTCGATAAGTCATTGTTTAGTCTGGTTGGTTCCTCCAACCAGATCGAGAGCACACGTGGCTTTAGCCTCAAGGCGTCACCAAGCCCCTGTCAAGATGTCGGTTGGAGGCACCAATCTGGTATCGATAAAGCTGTTATTCGATCCTGTTGGTTCCTCCAACCGCATTGGCAACCACCACTGAGCTATAATAATATATATATATATATATATATATATATATATATATATATATATATATATATATATATATGCGTGTGAGGTAATATATATTATATATGTGTCTGTGTGTTAAGTCTAATATTATTATTATTATTATATATATATCTATGTGCTAAGTCACAATTAACTAAAGCACATATATAATCAATCATGCATAATTAAATAATAATTAAATCACAGAACTTTTATTAACAACTTTAATTACAACTATTAGGTATCACAATGAATCAATGATGCCTATATATAGTACACATATACAGTTTACATAACATTCATTACAACTTTAATTACAGAACGTTCATCGTGCTCTTTTATGTGCATCGCTCTTGGTAGCCGTAGATATCGACCCGACAGTTCATCGGTCTTTATCGAAGGGCCCCACCTATTTACCGCTGGATCGTGAAACTGGCCTCTTGGATTTACGACCTCTTCGAAAATCCAGCCGACGAGTTGTTCTTGGATCGCTCTCACTTTCGCCAGCGAGAAATCGGACGAACCTTGCAAGTCGCTAGCACCTCTGGTCAGCATGTGCATAGTATCGCACACATAGTAGCCGCATAGATTGGTGCCCGACGGCTGACGCTAGATCTGTGGTGAAAAAAGATAAAAGCGTGAAATAGATGCATGGAAATAAAGTTAGCTAACTCAAAAGCTACCATGATGGCATACATACTCGAGAGGCAAGTGTAATATCGAATTCCTCGTTGAATTCGCCCACGATTTCAGTACGGAACCGTGCGAATGCATTACACACGTGATTGCGAATTGAACATGATTAGAATTTGTTTAAAATGGAGTAGAACTAGCACAATAATGGAAAGAACAAGAATACTGGTTGAGCATGTCGATCAAGTTTGGTACTTTTCAATTGGTCTCCTCAGCGAGTTCATAACTGTGATCATGCTACGATCTAGCTCGATAATGAGAAGAATCCAGTGAAAGCTGTACATATATATGGCAACGTAGGTAACTAATTAGTTCTAACATCATGTTATGAAAAAAGATTAGAACGAGGCGGTACGAAAACACTTACTCAAAGCTGTAGGGTAAAAGTATCTTTGACTTATATTTTTGACCTACTAGCCCCTTGTATATGTTGGTCTCTGTATCGGCAGGGATAGTTTAACGATCGTCTCATTGATAACTAAAGGGTCAAGGAGGCCTGTGTCAAAAATGCTCTTATTTTTGCATCTTTGTATCTCCATTCTACATAAGAAGAAATTAGTTAGGGTTGCTAGTATAGTGCAAGGGCCCGCACGGTGGATTTTTGCAATTAAATAAGACACTTACAGAGTCCAGCAACTCAACATGGACACGTCGATGGCGTCTGACTAGTATAGCTCGTACATTACTGGCCATTGGATATAAAATTCACTGTCGTAGTGAAAAAAATGTTCTTCCTTGTACTTGACGGCAAATGACGTTAGGCCATGCTTGAACGCATCCAGGTACCATTCATGGAATTGGCGCATCCTAGTTGGTAGCTGGCCAAGCTCCTCACGCCTAACCAAGGAAGCGCCCGGTGTAAATGGCCATCTGACTTGTGCAGCTTCAATCTGCATGTTGCCTAATATTTGATCTGGGTGCAGACCAGTTTCTTCGATGAATTTTTGCATCTCCTTGGCCTTCTGAGCAGCTGATGACGTCGTCTCCTTTGACATCTTCTTCTTGGACCTTTCCTTGACCAATGTGCACTCGTAGTCAGATACACGAGGTTTTTCCTTTTTGTCCTTCAAATTTTTCACTGTCCTCAAGCCTTTTAGAAATTCGTCCGTACCAGGCTGAACCTTCTTCTCTGGTGACTTGGGTTTAAAAAATTTAGTGACCTCGGCTCTGATTACCTTCTCGGTCTCCTCCTCCGTCATATCGTACACCCGCTTTGGAAGTGCAGCCAGCTTCTTGGGTTGGGTGGACCTCGTCCTCTTCTTGAGCTTTGGGAAGGTGGCTTACTTGTCTTGGGCGATGATGTTGGAGTTGGAGTTTCGCGTGCGGGGCTCGGTGCAGGAGATGGGCTTCTTCTGAGAGGCATCTCCTTTGGTGACGATGGAGGTGATGACGGACCGCTTATGTGTGCCGGAGGTGATGAAGGTGTTGGAGAGAACACGTCCATGTGATCTCGAAAAATAATGTACTTCTTGTGCCATAGGATGAAATTGTGGACTGCCTCTCCTAACTTCGTAATCCCGTCACCTCTGGGAATATCGAGGTCCAGGTTCTCGCACCCTAGGCATACCTCCTCCACCGAGACCCTGGAGTAGCCCTGTAGTATCTGTTGGCCATGGATGACTTGCCCTGGCTCCACCGGGTAAGCCATGCCGTGAGCCGTCTTGAAAGAGATGTTCCTTACTTGGATGTGCAGCTCACAAGGTGTCTGCTGCGTGATGTCGTCCATGGGCCAGTGGCCCAAGTCCGCATCGGGCAACCCACCGGAAGCGCAGCTGCTACGTCGCCTTGAGGGACTAATGAGGTCCGGATTAGCAGGAGGTTCCTGGCCCGCATCTAGCCGTTGGCTCAAGGCTAACTGTACCTGTCTTTGAACCTCTTCTTTCATGCTCTGTTGTGTTTGATTCATGCGTTCTTCAAGCATTAGGAGCTGTTGTGCCTGTCGGGACTTGCTTCTCACCCGACTCCTATAGGTATCGGCGTCCTTAGCGAACCCAAGCTTCCATGAAACGACGCCAACGCCTCGTGTACGTCCAGGGTGCTCCGAGTTTTGTAGGGCCCTTGTAAGCTCGTCGTTCTCCCTGTTTGGCACGAAGGTGCCCGGGGAAGATTCCTCGATCGACTTTACAAGTCTTTTGGCCACATCTGTCAGCACATTCCCGAACACCGTGTTTTCATCATCGTCAAGACCGCCGCCATGAGCATAGAACCAGCTCTTCGCTCTGTCTGGCCATTCCATTGTCGCGGGTGTGACACCCTTCGCCAGCAGTTCCTATTCCCTCTTCTCCCTTTTGTGCATCGCCTGGCGGTAACCACCAGGGCCGAGGTGGTGGTGGTATTGCTTCTTCTGAGCATTCTGGCTGTTCCTTTCGGTCATACTTTGACCTTCATTCGAATTCTTATAGTTCACGAACGCATCCTAGTTATTCTGCAACTTTGGATACTTGTTGAAGTCAGGAATTCGGTTCTTCTTGACGTACTCCGTGTTCAACTTCTTTTTATATGTTTGGAATGCGATGGCCATCTTCTTCAACGTGTAACTCTTCACCTTCTCTTTGGTCCCTTGGGGGAAGGTGATGTCTCCTTCAGGTCCGTCCAGATCATGTTCTTCGTATCTTCAGGGACATTATCCCATCTCATGATGCTAATTGGCACATGGTCCCTGACGTGGACGCCGCATGCCGAATTGAACGGCCCAAGCGCCCCTAGGGGTGCAAGAGGTTGGCCGTTATCGCCGACTTCGGTGATAACATGTCTTGCCTTCGACTTCTTGTTTGAACCTTGCTGACGTGATTGGATACTCGATTGAGTGATCTAAAAATATGGTACAATAATGTCTACGTGTTAGAATGTTGGTTTAGCATGATGGTGTCCTAGCCGGCATATACACATTCGATCTAATTACCATGGTCGTCTCAGCAGCCTCGGGAGCCTCATCGGTCTCGACGAGCCTTAAGGCCACGACAGGCCTTGCAGCCTTGACGGAATTGAATGGATCGGGATGTTGCCTAGAGGGGGGTGAATAGGCAATTTATAAATTTAAATCAAAGTTAACTATAAGCGGAAATAAGTTCAGACAGTCTGAGACTCGGACAGTCCGAGTTTGAACACGGTCAGTCCGAACTGAAGCAGAACAGAAATGCAGACTAAGCATTTTTCTCGATGAGAGTACGATTTTTCCTCTCGACCACCCCATTTTGTTGAGGGGAGTAGGGAGCCGAGAATTCGTGTTTAATTCCCTCTTCATCGAGATACTCCTCCAGACCACTATTTTTGAATTCCTTCCCATTGTCACTCCTTATTTTCTTGATCTTTACCTCAAACTCATTTTGTGCCCTTTGCATAAATTTCTTAAGTACTCCTTGTGTTTCGCTCTTGTCATGCAAAAAGAAAACCCAAGTGAAGCGAGAAAAATCATCAATAATCACAAGACCGTACTTGTTACCTCCTATGATTATATAGGCGATTGGCCCATAAAGATCCATATGAAGCATTTTCAAAGGTCTTGTGGTAGTTATTACATTTTTCGCGGGATGAGGAGCTCCCACTTATTTTCCCGCTTGACATGGGCTACACGGTCTATTTTTCTCAAACATAACATTTGTTAGTCCGTCAATATGGTTGCCTTTTAAAAGTTTGTGAAGGTTTCTCATACCAACATGGCTAGGCGGCGATGCCAAAGCCAACCCATGCTAGATTTAGCCATCAAGCACATTTCAAGGTTGGGTTTACCTATGGAGAAATCCACAAGATAAAGCTTTCCCTTTAAACGGTCTTTAAAGACTACTAAACCATCACTCCTTCTAATGACATCCACACCCTCATTAGTGAAAAGACAATTATAACCGGAGGCACAAAATTGAGGTACGGAAAGCAAGTTATAACTCAAGGAATCGACAAGCAATACATTTGAGAGAAATGCATTTTTGGAGATAGCAATCTTACCTAACCCGATGGTTTTACCTTCACTATTATCTCCAAAGACTATGCTCTCTCTAGGAAAGTCATCGGTGTTAAGCTCGGTGAATATTTCTTTCTCTCCGGTCATATGATGTGTGCATCCGCTATCAAGAACCCAACTTGTTCCACCAGAGAGATATTCCTACAAAAGATCATGCCTTCGCTTTAGGTACCCAAACCATGTTGGGTCCTCTCAAATTAGTTACAAGTGCCTTTGGGACCCAAATGGACCTCATCAAATGAACAGGTCGGTCTGTCTGGTGGTCGGACTGTCCGAGGTTTAGGCCCGGACTGTCCGAAAATTCCGGACAGTCCGAACTCAGTATTCGGTCTGTCCGAATTATTATTTTCCAAACAGCGAGCCTTGCAAGAGACAGACTCGATCTGTCCGAGGGTCCGGACAGTCCGGGTATCAGGGGCGGACTGTCCGACCTCTGAGGAAAGTTTTTCAAAGGAATTTTGTGGAATTTGACTTGGGTGACCTGAAATTCAAACTAAGATTTTTCTAGTGAGCACTTGAGATACCTAAAACATGTTTTCTCGGTTTATCCCTCTTAATAGTACGGCGGTCCTTAAGAACTCAAGATAAATGAAAAATTACAATTGTCGTTAGCGACTCCATCTTGCTTCATAGTTCCTGAGGGATCCACAATCATCCAAGATTCCATTAGATCAATCTTTTATCTGTGTTTATACTCATTGAAACTCATTAGTTCATTAATTACTTGTCATTAATCACCAGAATCTTTAAAGGGCCTAGATGCACTTTCAGGAATCATCGAGCTCGTAACCATCTTCTCCCGAAATCAAACTTCTCATGAACTCGTCTCCATCAAATCCTTCTCCCGCCATCGTAGCTTCGTAGTCTATAAGAAGGCATTGAAAATTAACGAAAAAAGATTAACAAAAGTATACTTGCACATTTCACATATACTTAATTATACATAAACGGGTGACAACAAGGAGGGCGGTAGGGAAGAGGAGGTAGATGAGGACGGGCGACGGCGACGAGGACGGTATATACATTATATTTCACAATTGACTTACACATCTCAGAATTCAAATTTGCTATAAAATTGGCATATACATATACATCTCAAAATTCATATAAATAAGATACAGAGGTCAGAATGTCTTCCATTATCTAAAAACTAGTACATACAAATAAGATACAAGATACACTATTCGATCCCATTAATTTGTTGAGCGGGATATCTTCTCCAAGATTACCGATGATATAAAATAGAGCGTTTCCAAATGATGAAGACCCTAAAATAATATTATGAGGTACTATTTGCATCATTCCATGCTCATTTTATTGCATGCTATGTTTTATTTTTTTAGTGTAAGAATTTATATCTTGGACCAATTATTTGGCAATTTAACTGCTTTACTCCCTAGTTCTGAAATCCTGGCTCCGCCACTGCGTAGGTTTGGGCATTTCGTCGAACACTCTGGGCGCACCGTGATTGTGCTCCTGTTGGTCGCGCCGCACTCCTGTCGGTCGTGCCCGCCTATGTCATGCTTGCCCGAGCCATCATGCTTGCCCGAGCCCGCACTCACTGTCCCATGCTCTGCCGGCCTGCACCTTGCTGAGGAGCGAGGGAAGGGAAGAAGAGAGGAGCACAAGGAGCACCTTGCTCGCGGGGTCGTCGGAGGCAAGGAAGACGGCAGCGCGCACGGGGACGTCGGTGACGAGGAGGACGGCGGCGCGCACGGGGTCGTCGGTGACGGGAAGGACGGCGGCGCGCGCTGGGTCGTCGGAGGAGAGGAGGACGGCGACGCGCGTGGGTCGTCGACGGTGGCGGGGGCTGAAGGCGGCGTCGGCGAGAGAGGTTGGAGACAATAAAACACTTATGCCTCCAACCTCTCTCGCTTTCGAATTTATATGATGGTGGTATCAGTCCCGGTTGGTATCATCCATCGGGACTGACCTCACATCAGTCCCGGTTGGTTACACCAACCGGGACCAATGCCCCCATCGGGTGGTGCCCTAGGAACCATCAGTCCCGGTTGGTATAACAAACCGGGACTGAATGCTCACTTAGTCCCGGTTTATTACGCCAACCGGGACGGAATCTCCCTTAGTCCCGCTTAATTACACCAACCGGGACTGATTTCCCAAAAATAAGGCGCGAGCTGGGCTCGAACCCGTCACCGTGCCGTACGGGAAGCCCGCGCTCAAGCGCACGCTGCTAGCCTCACTGACATCTGGGCCCATCTCTGGTGGATCCCACATGTCATTGGTACTAATTTGCTATTAATTTCTCGAAAATTATAGAAAACTGTTGGGAGCCTTGAAATTTCTCTTTAATTTTTCAAATTTTAGTATAAATTTTCACCTTTTAGATAAATTCAATTATTGCTTCATTGCTTACTAAAAAATAATAAATCATACTTATTCCACACTAAAATGATTTTAAAAAATAAAATAAAATAAAAATTCACATATTTTTTACAATTTAATTTTCCAACCATCTTTATACAGATTTTCACCGTTTTATATAAATTCAATTATTGCTTCTTTCTTAATAAAAAATTATAATTCATACACGGGTTTATATAACACGGTTGGACTTATTTGCTAACATACTTTGTAATTTATGGCAAATTACTACCACTGACATGTGGGAACCACAAGTCTGTGACCTCCATTTTGGGGGAAGCAATCCCGGTTGGTGTCTCCAACCGGGACTATGTAAATTCCGGTTGGTGTCTCTAACCAGGACTATGTGGGAATTCAAATTAACGCAATGTTGGTGCGAACCGAGGAGCCGCCTCTGCCTCTTCCTCTGCCTCTTTGTCTTCCTCGGCCTCTTCTATAAAACCGACGATCTTCCTCTGCCGTGCGCCTCTGTCTCTTCGATCCATGGCTTCTTCCTCTGCCTTTTTCTGTTCCTCGAACTCCACCCCACCACCATCACCGAAGCCTGCCCCACCTACGGGTCTGCCTCCACCGCCGCTGCCATCTTCCGAGGACAAGAGCCCCCCTCGGAAGCGCATTCGTCGCATCCGGCCGAGGAAGGAGTCCGTCTTCTACCCGGCGGAGTTCTCGATGTCGGACGAGTTGTCCGACGAGGACGAGCACGAGGAGGACTTCGACGATGAGGACATCGTCGCGGACGAGGAGGAGGAGGAGGAGGACGACGATCCGGAGGAGGAGGAGGAGAAGGAGGACGACGACGACGACGACAACGACGTCTCCGACGATGGCGCCGACGCCGACGAGGAGGACGACGACGACGACGAAGACGATGACTAGTTATTAATAATAGAAATTAATTATTAGTTAATTAGTTAATTAGTATATTATTAGAAATTAGCTTTTAGCATCTTTTGTGGTAACCCTGTGGGACATTGTACAGGGTACCATTATTTATAAATTATTATAATGGTATAATATATATACATTTCATATAAGATTTGTCCTCACATTTTTTGAGCCTATTACTATTTTCTACAAATTTTTATACATTTATTCACAAATACATTCATGTACCAAAAATTAAAAATCAAAAGTATAAAACATTCTGTATAAACTATAAATTATGATACTAAAGAAAATCACATTGGAAGTTGCTGTAATACACCGGGACTTCCCGCTTTTGAATTTATATGATGCGGGAATCAGTCCCGGTTGGTGTCATCCACCGGGACTAACCTCACATTAGTCCCGGTTGGTGTATTACACCGGGACTGCTTGCTCAGTCCCGGTTGGTGTAACAAACCAGGACGGAATGCTTACTTAGTCCCAACAGATTAGACCAAAAATAAAATGATACAGCGGCACGAGCGGGGCTCGAACCCGTGACCGCACGGGAAGCCCGCGCTCAAGCGCACGCTGCTAGCCAGGAGAGAGGAAGGGGTTTTGATCGGTCCTTCACGGTACAAATCTTTTTTTACCCTTCTTAGGAGAAAGGGATGAGCTCAATGACATGTGGGCCCATCTCTGGTGGGTCCCACATGTCATTGGTACTAATTTGCCATTAATTTCTCGATAATTATAGAAAACTGCTAGGAGCCTTGAAATCTCTTTAATTTTTTAAATTTTATTATAAATTTTCACCTTTTATATAAATTCAATTATTGATTCATTGTTTACTAAAAAAATAATAAATCATACTTATTCCACACTAAAATGATTTTCAAAAAATAAAATAAATTAAAATTCATATATTCTTTACATTATTATTTTCCAACCATCTTAATACATTATTATTCATACACGGGTTTATATAACACGGTTCGACTTATTTGCTAACATATTTTGTTTTTACAAGTGATCCTTCATTATGATCGTGTCATACATAGGGGGATTCCTCTATATCATTCAAGATAGTAATGTCTACGTCCACCATAAAAGGAGGTAGCTCGTCGAACTGATTGTACTCTTCTTCATCTATGACGCTCTCAACTCCGACGATTCTTCTTTTACTTGGAAGAACCACGTGGCACCTTGGCTGATCACTAGTCTTCTGCTTCTGCTTGTTATCTTCGGTAGGCTTGTCCTTCTGCTTCTTGCTTTTAGTAGGCCTGTCCTTCTACTTTTTCGGTTTGCTGTTCATGTCCATCACATAGAATACCTGTGTCACATTATTTGCGAGTACGAACGGTTCGTCCCTATAGGCCACTTGCTTGAGGTCCACCGTTGTCATACCGTACTCGTCGATCTCAACGGCTGTCAATTTGACTCATTGGCACCGAAACAGAGGGATTTTTAAAGGTCCATACTCGAGCTCCCATATATCCTCTATGTAACCATAGTAGGTGTCCATCTTTTCATTTTTGTCCTCTTTTCATTTTTGTCCAAGGCATCTATACGGACGCCGCTGTTTTGGTTGGTGCTCTTGCTATCCTGGGCAGTCGTGTAAAATGTGTACTCATTTATCTCATACCCATGGAATGATACGATTGTCATGGATGGTCCTCGAGCCAAGAGTTTCAACTGTTCATTGTCTGCCCGGGAGCCCATCAATTGCTTTTGTAGCCAACCACCGAAACGGTCCATTTGCACTAGTGCGATCCACTTTTCTGACTTCTCTGGGTATTGGTCGCGTAGAATCATCTCATGTTCATTGATAAACTCAGCCACTACAGTTGTTTGTTTCAAGACTGTGAAATGTGCTTGTTTAAATGAAAGTAGATCGTCGCTAAAGAATTCTCTTCTTCCTAGAGTCCCTTTTCCCCGTAGCCTCCCCTGATGGCGTGAAACAGGGACGCCAATCGGATTTAGCTCATCAATGTAGTCGACACAGAACTCAATCACCTCTTCTGTGCCAACACCCTGTGCAATGCAGCCTTCTAGCCGAGACCGGTTACGAACATATTTCTTTAGGACACCCATGAACCTCTCGAAAGGGAACATACTATGCAGGAACACGGGTCCGAGAATTTCTATCTCTTTGCCAATGTAGACCATGAGATGGACCATAATATCAAAAAGGACGGAGGAAGATCATCTCAAGGTCGACGGACTATCGACCACGCCATCCTGCAGCTTTAGATAAGTTCGTGGTTCGATGACCTTCTGCGACACGCGTTGAAGAACGAGCACGACTTTATGATTGTCCTCGTACCCGATCCGCGTAATACCCCTCGGCCATCGAGCAACTGTGTCATCAACATGTGACACTCATGTGATTTCGGTGTACTATCTTATTCTCTTTCGTGTTGATGAGTCTCCTTATGTTCGGGAGTATCCAGAAGGGACCTTCACACTGTTCAAGAATTTAATCATGTTTTTTCTCTTCCTTGCTCAAAGTGTAGCTCGCAGGGTGGAGGTAATGTTGTCCTTTCGCTCTCTTTTCCAGATGTAGGTCGTTCCTGAGTTCCTGAGTCCCAGTAGATGCAGGTCCTTTCGTGCTTGAAGTGTATCTTTTGATTTACCGTACATATCTAGGAAGCCTAGCAGGTTCACGCAGACATTCTTCGTGATATGCATGAAGTCCAGTGAGTGGCGGACCTCTAAGTCTTTCTAGTAAGGTAAATCCCAAAATATTGACTTCTTCTTCCAAATGGGCTTCGTATGACCTTGTTCAGTCGGGATAGATTTGCTACCAGGACCCTTTCCAAATACTACTTTCAAATCCTTTACCAGAGAAAATACAAGTGTCCCACTGCAATGCAGGGGCTTCTTACGTTTCTCTTCTGTCCCATCGAAATTCTCACCCTTCCGTCGTAACGGATGCTTCATATGGAGGAACCTACGGTGGCCCATGTACACGACCTTTCAGGAGTTTTTCAGATACTTGGTGTCCGTATCCTCTAAGCACTGGATGCAGGCTTTATATCCTTTGATAGATAGGCCTAACAGGTTACCAAGTGCAGGCCAGTCATTGATGGTTACGAATAGCAATGCACGTAGGGTGAAGTGCTCTCTTTTGTACTCATCCCATACACGTACACCATCGGTCCACAGCGTTAGCAGATCTTCCACCAACGGTTTGAGGTACACGTCGATGTCGTTTCCAGGTTGCTTCGGCCCTTGGATAAGCAACGGCATCATAATGTACTTTCGCTTCATACACAGTCAAGGAGGAAGGTTGTAGATACATAGAGTCACGGGCCAAGTGCTGTGACTGCTGCTCATCTCGTTGAACGGGTTCATCCCATCCGTACTCAACCCAAACCTTATGGTTCTTGCATCCTCAGCAAACTCCGGGTATTTTCTATCGACTTTCCTCCACTGGGAGCCATCAGCGGGGTGCCTTAGCTTTCCGTCGTCCTTACAATCTTCTTTGTGCCAGCGCATCATCTGGGTATGCGCTTTGCTCGCAAATAAACGTTTCAACCGGGGGATTATAGGGAAATACCAGACCACCTTAACGGGGGGTCTCTTCTTCTTACGCTGCCCCTCTTCCTCGCCTTGATCATCACGCCTAGTTTTATACCTCGAAGTTTTGCACACCGGACAAGCTTCCAAATCCTCGTACTCATTGCGATACAGGATACAATCGTTCCGGCATGCATGTATCTTTTGTACCTTTAACCCCAAAGAGCAGACAACTTGCTTGGTGTCGTATCTAGTTTTAGGCACCGTGTTACCCTCTGGAAGCAACTTCTTTATGAGGCAGAACAACTCGTCGAATCCCTTATCAGACAATCCATTGGTCGCTTTCCACTGCATGAGTTCTAGCGTAGTACGCAATTTTTTATGGCCCTATCGGCAGTTTAGGTACAATAGTGTTCTGTGGTCCTCCCATAGGCGCTGGAACTTTTCGTAATGTCTTTCATCGGTGTATTCCCCTCTCCATCAAGCAGCATCTGTTCTAGGTCATCATCGCCAAACTCCCCCAATGTATCTTCGAAGAACCGTGTTGGCCAAAGATCGGGATATTGTTTTCCCCGATCTTCTTCTTCTTCACCATCTTCTCATATAGTCTCTTCTTCACCATGTTTGGTCCAACAGGTATAGTTTGGCATGAAACCTCTTGAGAGCAAATGGAAGTGAAGGTGGCTGGATTTTGGCCACTCCTTCTCATTTTTGCAGTCTATGCATAGACAACATATGTAGCCTGACTTCGTGTATACATCGACCGCACGAAGAAAAGCTTGCAAACCCTGCAAGAACTTCGGGGTGCGTCGGTCCATGTACATCCATCGCCGTTCCATCTACAGTAGCCTGACATCAAAACAGCTATTAGCTCATTTTCCAATAATGAATTTTTTAACATTTCGGAAATTTCAAATTAAACCAATATAAAATTTATTTAAAAATTCTTCATCGAGCGATGGAATCAAAACCTAAATTTGAGCTAGATCCATACCTAACAACAAAGACTTAGTAGATCAAAGTCTAGATTCAAAATTCTTCATCGATCGATGGAACCAAAGCCTAACTTTGAACTAAATCCACACCTAACAACAAAGACCTGGTAGATCAAAGTCTAGATTCAAAATTCTTCATCGATCGATGGAACCAAAACCTAAATTTGAGCTAGATCTATACCTAACAACAAAGACTTGGTAGATCAAAGTCTAGATTCATAATCTTTCATCAATCATGAGAAAAGCTCAAATTTTCTTCATATTTTGTGGGCCCCGGCTCCGAAGAAATAATATCCAGGACCCATAATTGCGCACAAAGCGTTAGATCAGGATCAAACTAACACCGCGCATAAATAATACATTGAGCTGGGATCAAACAAGCCATTCTTTACTAAATATATTACATTTACAAACCAAGAGTAGTATCAAGGTCGGACACGTTACTACAAACGGAATTCCGACTTATTTTTGAACAATTAAACAAAAGCGGATGTAGTGAGGCGGCAACAGGTGAGTGACTGAAGTAGACCTTTAGCCTTCGTCTGATCCATTTTCTTTTACTCCGTCATCTTCGTCAAAGCAGTCGTATGGGTCTTCGTTGTCCTCCTCTTCACCTAAAATGTGAGTGGAGTGCGAGTGTGGCGCAATCAACCGCAAGGCCATGAACTAAAATCTTGTTGGATGCAGATGGGAGATGCAAGGCCATATCTTGGTGGGGTGATAGATATATTTTGTTTGCAGAAAAATCATGCTTTAAAAACTAATAGAGTTGAAAATCTTATGGTATGAGACATTTGTAAAAATTCAAAGACGTATTTGGTCATATATGTATACCAATGGTATTGAATACCAATGAACGACGATATCTCCATAATCGTAGCCTAGCTCCCATAGCCATGGTGAACTACCTCGATGTTATGGCTAATCCGTGTCCATATTACGCAGAGCACGATTCCCATCTTTCGGCGATTCCGTGTCCATATTACACAGAGCACGATTCCCGTGTAAATGGCGGTGAATTCACCCTCTTCGTCAAGAGGAGTGATCCCTTGAGCTCAACTAAGGCCTGGATTCTCAGATCCAATCATTAAATTCTCGAATGAATAGCGACTTTGTTCACACTCAGGCTAAGCAAATACCTGAGTGTATGGATTATTTCTTTGGCTAGTCGAGTGCAAGGAATTCTCCGGAGCGGGCTCGCCACATTTCCATAACTATGTACTCAAGATATTCACAAAGATTAGACTATCCAACATAAAGCCATTCAGATGCTTCAAATGTCGTAATCTTAATCCGAGGAATGTAACTCGTCGTGGTACATGTCATACAAATGATGGGACCGTACCTTAGAGGTACCGCTCACGATCTTGTGTTTGTCGGAATCGTTAGTATCGTTGATAGCAGCTATACCGCTGCACTTGCACCGTTGATAGCGGCTATGCCGCTACTTAGATTGATTCGTCATCCCGAGACCGCACTCGCTGATGACTAAGAAAGTGATCCATGGACTCTAAACTTAAGGTGTCTAAGCCATGTTTGAAGGCTCACTAGCCATAAAATCTAGTTTTCTAAACCTTAGGTTATCAAAGGATAAGATAGGAAAAGTTAAGATAAGGGATTATGCTTATCAAAGATAACTCACAAAGAGGATTAACTAGGCGGCTCTATTAGCATTTGGAAAATATCATAATATGTTTAGAAATCCATTTTTGGGCATGCAACTATCAAGATAAATCAACACAGCTCAAAAAGAAGAATCGTAAATAGAAATGGTCAAGGGATTTTAGCTACTTGTTTCTTCGAATCGGATCTTGTACTTGATCTTCTTCCAATGGGTCGTCGGCCGTCTCGCCCTCTAGATGGTTAAATAATCCGAGTAAATGTTTGGCAAATGATAAATATGGGTTGTTAGGGAATAAGGATTATTTGTAATCCCGCCGCAGATTTTTCCTACTTATTAATTTATCTATTCCTTATACTTAATGTATAGGTTTTTGGGGTGAGGAAATATAAATAAATTGAAATTGAATTTCTAGAAACTTTATAAGTCTATGTATTATTCCTTAAATTTTTGGCATATTTAGGTATATATTTATATATTCACATATTACTCTTAGGTCTTTCTTATTTAGTTTATTTAGTTGTTAATTTTAATGAAGTAAATCTTCTTGTAAGTCCTAAAATTTTATTTTTATTAAGTTCCTTCGACATTATAGTATTTTATAGAATTTTTGCATAAAGTTTGGAGGTCATTTGGTATTTCTAGAAATTGTATAGCAATATACACATTTCTTTTATCTATTAATTGAATTGGAAAATCTTAGAACAGTAATGGGCTCGGCCGTTATCGCCGAGGTAAATTCTCACATGGGACTCGACCTTTGGCCCATGAACGCCATGAGGCGGCCCACGGGCGCTGTTCAGCTTGCGTCGGTGACCAGATGGGCTCCATCGGCTCATGGCGGCGGGCGAGGCCGACAGCGTGGGCAGCGGTCCACGGTCGGGAACCGGACTTGGCCGAGTGAAGGCGACTCCACCGGTCGTCTTCCAGATAGGAAGGCGTCTCCAACGGGAAGGCGCGGCCACTTGGCCTGACGGGTGGGTCCATGGGCCCACCTGTCGGTCTCAGCCGAGTGGGTGTCGCGGGATTTTAAATCCCGCGCACTGTTGCACGGGGTCCCACCTGGCAGCGAGGGAGACGAGAGCGCCGCGTCGGCGTTCACCCGCGGCAGCTCCGGGCTAGACTCCGGCGAAGACTCCGGCGGCGGTTCTAGGGCGCTAGGAGACCTATCTCTACTGCTTTATGTATCCTACGGGTATCGGACACCTAGGCGCAGGTCGTCCCGCCGGGAATTTGGCCGGCGGCGAGCCGGGACGGCGGCGCCATGGCCGGAGCGGCCATTAGCTACGGTGAGCTAGTTCAAGGGCAATTTAGGCGTGTTTTATTTCGGATTTTACATGAAAAAGCATCAGGGAGCTTGGTGGGGGCTTACTTGATGTCTAATTGGGGTTGAAATGGTTCGGGTTGAGCTAGCGACGGCGAGGCCGTAGGCGGAAGGAAGAGGCTTCGTCGGCGGCCTTCCCTGGTGTCCGAGAGCTCAGTCCCGGCCCCGGGGAAAGTGGACGACGACCTGAGACTGCTTCAATCAGAAGATGAGAGCTGGAGCTGCCTCGGCTTGCCGGAATTTGTGAAGGGGGTGGTTTCGGCCGGATAGAAGAAACGGCCGAATTGGGACGTTGAGCTCCCTTTTATAGACTGGTTGACGAGGCAAAGGGTATATCCGACCTTTGCACGGCAAGGACGGTGCTGGAATTTCACTAAGCGGGGCGGATTTGGCCGGGGTTACGCCCGAGGTGGACGGGATTACGGCGGCGAAGTAAATCTCGCCACCGAGGGCACTATAATGATGGCGCGAAGGAGGAGGTGGCGCGACGGGGCTGTTCCCTCCGAGCTGACTCATCAGCAAGGGTCGGACTCAAGCCGGGCGGCCGAAGCACGACAGAACGGACACCGGTGGTGCGCCGGTGGTGGAGACAGAACCAGAGGAGGAAGGAGGAGGGAGGAAGAGCCGGGTGGGCTGGCTGGGCCGGCTTGATGCGGCTGGGCCGAGGTGAGGCCGAGTGGGGGAGGAGACCGGCCCAACCTGGCTTGGGCTGAGGAGAAAAGAAAAACAAAAATAAAATTGAAAGGGAAATGTCAAATAGAAATCTAGACCTATTAGGAGATATTTGATAAATTTTTCCAAAAACTGAAATCTTATTGTGCTTTATGCCATATAGTTTTCTATTAATAATTTTATTAGGGTGAATCTTCTATTTTCTATAATTTATATTAACATCATATCTCCTATTATGTTTATTTTAGAAACTCAAATTTCTTACCAAAATCCTCAATCATCTAAGGTATAGTTTATTTATACATTTTCATTGATTTGGGTTTCTAATATATTATCTTTATTGTTTTCTTTTCTCTATTATTCTAAATTTTTAAATTGGGGTGTTACAAAACCTACCCCCCTTAAAAGAATCTCGTCCTCGAGATTACTAACCTTGGGGTGAACAAGAATGGGTATTTCTCTCGAAGTTGATCTTCTGGCTCCCAGGTGAGTTGATCTCCAGTCTGATGGCTCCATAATACCTTACATAGTCGGATAATTTTGTGCCTGGTTTGTTTTTCTTGGGTATCGAGGATTTGCACCGGATGCTTAGGAAGAATAGAATCTAAGTCTTGTGAGATTTCTAGCGTTCTTGATGGAGACGCTTGTTCTTTGGGTTGTCGTAAACATTTTCTAAGTTGAGAAACATGAAATACATCATGTATTTTGCCTAGCTCAACTGGTAAATCTATTTGGTAAGCAGATTGACCTTTGCGATCTATAACTTGGTAGGGTCCAATATAGCGTGGAGCAAGTTTCCCTTTGACTTGGAATCGTTGAATTCCTCGAAGTGGGGAAACTTTGAGGTACACCCAATCGCCGATATTGAAACTTAGTTCTCTCCGTCGACGATCAACATAACTTTTTTGTCGTGATTGGGCTGCTAATAACCTTTCCTTTATTATTTTAACCTTTTCTTCAGCATCTTGTAAAATCTCTATTCCAAATATTCTTCCTTCTCCAGTTTCAGACCAGGATAAAGGGGTTCGACATTTTCGTCCATATAGAGCTTCAAAAGGTGACATTTGCAAACTGGCTTGATAACTATTATTGTATGCAAATTCTGCATAAGGTAGACATGTGCTCCAATCTTCTGAAAATTCTATAGCACAAGCTCTTAACATATCCTCTAGTATTTGATTTACTCTTTCGGTTTGCCCATCTGTTTGAGGATGATAAGCAGTGCTAAAAGTTAAGTTCGTGCCAAGAGCTGTATGTAGTTTTTCCCAGAACTGAGAAGTAAATTGACTACCTCTATCAGAAACTATTACTTTGGGCACTCCATGTAGGCACACTATTCTGGCCATATATAATTCTGCCAGCTTGCTACCTTTATAGGTAGTCCTAACTGGTATGAAATGGGCCACTTTAGTTAATCTATCAATTATTACCCATATTGAATCATATCCAGTTTTGGTGCGAGGTAATCCTAATATAAAATCCATGGTTACTTCTTCCCATTTCCATTCTGGTATTTTTAATGGTTGCAGCAATCCGGCAGGTTTTTGATGTTCAGCTTTTATCTGCCGACAAACGTGACATTTGGTTACAAATTCAGCCACGTCTATTTTCATACGGGGCCACCAAAATTGAGCTTTGATGTCTTGATACATTTTGGTACTACCCGGATGAATAGTGTATGGAGTTTCATGAGCTTCCCTCAAGATTTGTTCTTTAAGAGCTAGATCATGAGGAACAAATATCCGTTTTCCAAACCAAATAACTCCCTGATTGTCTTGTAAAAATCTTGATCCTTTATCCTTAGATATCATTTTCTTTATTCGTTCAGAGCTCGAATGTCCTTTCTGCTTTTCCTTGATTTGATCTACTAGAGTGGATTGCAACATTAACGTCCCAACTGTTCCTTGGTTTACAAGACTCAAATTCATTTGATAGAATTCTTTGGTCAGGGGTAGGGATATTTGCCATTCATTCAGGACATTGCATTGTGGCTGTCTACTTAAAGCATCTGCTACCACATTAGCCTTGCCTGGATGATAATGAACAGTCAATTTGTAATCCTTAATCAGTTCTAACCATCGACGTTGACGTTGATTTAACTCGGGCTGAGTAAATATATACTTTAAGCTTTTATGGTCGGTATAAATTTTGCAATGAATACCGATTAAATAATGTTTCCAGAGTTTGAGAGCATGAACAACTGCAGCTAATTCTAAGTCATGGGTTGGATAATTTTCTTCATGCTTTCTAAGTTGCCTTGAGGCATAGGAGACCACTTTACCATTTTGCATCAATACACATCCAATTCCTTGTTTTGATGCATCACAATAAATTTCAAATTCTTGGGTGATATCCGGTGTTGCCAAAACTGGCGCTGAAGTTAATTTAACTTTGAGTTTTTGAAAACTCTTCTCCGTATCTTCAGTCCATTCAAACTTTTTATCTTTCTGAAGTAATTGGGTCATAGGTTTTGCAATTTTGGAAAAGCCTTCTATGAATCTTCGGTAATATCCGGCTAAACCCAAAAAGCTTCTGACTTCTGTCACTGATTTTGGGGATTTCCAATTGGTAACAGCTACCACTTTAGCTGGGTCTACTTTTATCCCTTCAGCTGATATTATGTGCCCTAAGAAACTAATCTCGCTTAGCCAAAAGTCACACTTACTATATTTAGCATATAGCTGGTGTTCTCGTAGCTTTTGCAAGACTAGATGTAAATGCTGAGCATGTTCTTCAGCACTACGAGAATAAATGAGTATATCATCTATAAATACTACCACAAATTTATCCAGATATTCCATAAGGACTTTATTCATTAGGTTCATGAAATAGGCAGGGGCATTGGTTAATCCAAAAGACATAACAGTAAACTCATAAAGTCCATATCTGGTTGTAAAAACAGTCTTCGGAATATCTTTTTCACTTATCTTAACTTGGTGATAGCCTGAACGAAGATCTATTTTGGAAAAATGAGTGGCCCCTTTTAGTTGATCAAATAAATCATCGATCCTGGGCAACGGATACTTATTTTTAACAGTCACATCATTCAAGGCTCTATAATCCAATACCAATCTTTTGGTTCCATCTTTCTTTCCAATGAACATAGCAGGGGAACCCCAAGGAGAAGAGCTAGGACGGATAAAACCTTTAGCTTCCAATTCAGCTAGTTGTTTCTTTAGTTCTTCCGGCCCAAGGCATTCATCCGATAATAATTTTTGGAAATTGGGGCTGTTCTGTATAAGATTTATAACAAATTCTACATCCCGATCTGGAGGCATTCCTGGTAACTCTTCCGGGAAGACATCAAGGTAATCTCGGATCACCGGAACTTCTTCTATTGGAATTTCTCTTATGGAATTTGTGATTAGTTCACCAAATTTTGGGATATCTATATAAATTTTGGCACGATCATACGGCCATTTATTAATAGTTATAATTAGGTTGGCACAATCAATCATTCCTTCTTGTTTAGTCAACCAATCCATTCCTAGGATTATATCTATGGTTTGAGTGGGTAGAATTAATAGATTGGCCTTTAGAGGTATCCAATCTAAGATCAAGTCTACTTCTAGACAAGCTTGAGTAGCTAATAAGGATCCTCCAGAGATGATAAGTGCATTGGTTTCTTTAGAGTAAGCCTAGGTAGATGATTTTTAATGACTACATTATCGATATAAACGAATCCAAGCTCGTAATCAAAAAGTATTTTAACTGGGCTAGAGTTAAGAGAAAAGGTACCCATTAAAACTCCATTGGCTTCACGTGCTGCCTCTTCAAAAATATGATTAACTCGACCACGCCCTTGGATTGTTGATGCAGTTCGTGGCATGCGAGTCCCTCGAACTGGTCCTTTCTGTACCATGTTGGATGGTTGAACTCCTTGACTTTGAGCAGTGGTGGTATTAAAGCGGGTAGCTTTTTTAGGACATGTATTGGCAAAATGTCCTGGCTTTCCACAATAAAAACATGTAAGACTGGGAGCATTTCCAATGTTTCTTTGGCCTATTACTGCAGCCGGGGAGCTTCTAGGCGGAATTCCCATGGGGCGTGACCTTTCATTAGTAACATACCGCCTTTGGGCAAAATTGGATTTCCATTGATTGACTACAGGTGCCGGAGGTCTAAAGGGCTTTCGTTGACCAGAGCTGGCACCTTTTTGAGCAATCCATTTCCTTTTCCGAAAATTCTCCAATCCTCTTTTCTCATTTTCCAGTATAAGGGCTTTATTAACTAAATGTTGAAAGCTTGGAAAATCATGGGCACTCAATTGGTATTTTATTTCGGGATGAAGACCGTCTTGAAACTTCTCAATTTTATCTTCATCATCCTCCACATCTTTAATAGCATAACGAGCCAAGTGAGTAAACTTAGTCAAGTATTCAGTCACGGTCATGGTCCCTTGTTTTAGTTCCTTAAATTCAGCTTTCTTCATCTTCATTATTCCCTTTGGGATGAATGCGTTGCGAAAGGCTTTAACAAATTCATCCCAAGGGATTCCCACTAATGGGGCTTCTTCTTCTAGCATGCCCCCGTTCAGGGCATTATGTTGAATATTATTATTCTGATTATTTTGAATAACTCCTTGATCATCAGGTTGTTCTTCTTCTTCTTCATTTTCTGCCTCTTCAATTTCTTCTTCTTCTTCAACTTCTTCCTCAGATGCTTCTTCTTCTTTTTCTTTTGCTCTAGTAGCTATATAATTGTCCCACCAGCTAGCTGCTACTCCTTCCAGAAGATGGGTGGCAAAAAGTACTTTGTCTTCTTCTCGAATTCTTACAAGTGCCAACTTCTTTTCAATAGTACGAAGCCAGTCATCTGCTTCTAAAGGTTCTGAAGCTTGGGAGAATGTGGGTGGGTTGGTTCGAAGGAAGTCTCCCGCCTAGATCCATTTCACCGAATTTCCAATCGATGAGTTACTAGAGCTTGAAGAAGTCGGTCTCGATGAGCCATCACATCTGCCATGGTTGGATGAACGGGAGGGTGGGGGTATTGGATTTGAGCACGGCCTCTGCCTCTACCTCTACTCCGACGGCGAGGATGGACTCGGCATTAATTCTAATTGTTTTACGTGGTGCCATCTCGAGAAATAAGTGGAAGAGATTATATTAATATACCTATTATGACAAGTAGTTATATATACTTTTTAAATTTTGCGAGATATAGTTTACCCCCTTTTTTTAATACAATAAACATAGAGAAAAAGTTGACAAAAGAACATCATCACACGTATATATGGGGTATCAAATGTAGTACAGGATTGGAGTACAAAATCGATCACTGTCTAACCATGAAAACCTAGTCTTAAACCGCGAGGTAACAACACTCGCCTCCGCTATACGTATATGGCTAAGTACAAACCCAAAAGACTATCTACAACAAAAGTCTAGATACTGTCTTCCTATCCCACTACCAAAAGTAGTCTACTCGGACGGGTTTCAGCAGAGGTGTCAAGCACATTACTCTGCTGTAACCAGAACTAAGATTACTACCCCTCCTCGTAGCTCGACTACAAGCTTCGAGGGGTACAAAACACTGCTAGAGTAGTACTCTAGTGGTACTAACGGTCTGAACTCCACTACGGGTGAAAACGCTGGCACTGCTCACAAAAGTGTAAACTCCCAGTAGAGGGTGTACTGGACGACGGTCCCGGGCTAGCTGCTCCATGCGAGGTCGTTACCGGCGTCCTGGTCGCAGATGGACGCCTCGTCACCGGACGACGCTGAAAGCAGCGGTGTGTGTCGGCGCAAGGCTGGCGCTGCAGTCGCCGACTAACGCGCATCTGAGAAGGTCCTAGTCCGAAGATCCTGATCGGGACCCAAGTCGAGGCGTAGTAGTAGTCACAACAGGACGACTGAGGTGGAGGTGTCAGAATCGAGCAAAAGCACGAGGTCCAAGTGATCTCAGAGGGAAGTGAGGGTGCGATGGGGAAGGAGAAAAACCCGTGGAACTCCGGTCGTGGGGACGGGTGACACGTGGGGTCCAAGGGCTCGGGCGTGGGGCGTGGTCCTAACGGGTCCAAGACACTGTGCCAGTGTAGGTGTAGGAGTAGCAAAAGGTAACACCGGACAAAGCAGCAGTGATAGTGGCAAGTGGTGTAGACGCTAGGTCATGTGCTGGAGCTCGAGTCGGGTGTGGTAAGGGTACTCCGACAACGGGCTGGGTCGTAGTAGCAGGTGGTGGTGCAGAGCCTACGGTGTCGGTGAACCGCAAAGAACGGTAGACCGCTACGAGCTGTGGTGAGACCGACCGAGTAGGAAATCTGACTCGACTACGTACAAGTCAAGACTCAGAGGGTGTGTCGCAGCACGGAACTCACCATCGTGGTCGGCGGTAGGCGCAAGTGCCAGCGTAAAAGGATCAAGAGCGGCAAGGTGGGGGTTGTCATCCCCAACCCTCCAAGCAACCAAAGGTCCTGTCCCATCTCTACGGACTGGCCAAAAGTGTAAAGCAGACTCGCGTAACTGTGTGCGGTAGCGACCGGCCAGGGAAGCACAAGTCTCAAAAGCCGCAGCCTGTACTGCTAACTCGGGAGTCAAGTAGGCCATATCAGCACTAAACAGCAACACGCTGTTGGTCGCCGTAGGGACGGTGACCTCGGCGCGCCAGAGGTACAAAGCTCCTAACTCAACCCTCTGACCAGTAATCAGGGGTCCCGGGGGAAAGCCTAAAACCTCACAAATCCTAGTAAGCATGCGGAGGGTCTCCCCGCGTGGTCCTGAACGCTCTCCCTCAAAGACAAATGTATCCCCAGAGTCCGAAAAAGTGAACGCCATCGCTGAAAATCAAATTTTAAATAAAGACTAGAGTAAATATGAATTCAAGAACAACAATAGAAACAATTTTCTTATATTTTTTTTTTACCAAAGCAAATATTTAAATATATAATTATCATATTCTTTTGTTCTTTATTATTCTACATAGATTTTAGTTATGTAGATTTATAATACTCTAAATTTTAAATTTTAAATTTATCGTTCAACGTTAAGGGCTTCTACAGTCACGAGGCTCTGATACCAGCTCTTGTGGGCCCCGGCTCAAGAAATAATATCCAGACCCATAATTGCGCACAAAGCGTTAGATCAGATCAAACTAACACTGCAAGATAAATAATACATTGAGCTGGGATCAAACAAGCCATTCTTTACTTAAATATATTACATTTACAAACCAAGAGTAGTATCAAGGTCGGACACGTTACTACAAACGGAATTCCGACTTATTTTTGAACAACTAAACAAAAGCGGACGTAGTGAGGCGGCAACAGGTGAGTGACTGAAGTAGACCTTTAGCCTTCGTCTGATCCATTTTCTTTTACTCCGTCATCTTCGTCAAAGCAGTCGTATGGGTCTTCGTTGTCCTCCTCTTCACCTAAAATGTGAGTGGGTGCGAGTGTGAGCGCAATCAACCGCGCTCGCGAACTAAAATCTTGTTGGATGCAGATGGGAGATGCAAGGCCATATCTTGGTGGGGTGATAGATATATTTTGTTTGCAGAAAAATCATGCTTTAAAAACTAATAGAGTTGAAAATCTTATGGTATGAGACATTTGTAAAAATTCAAAGACGTATTTGGTCATATATGTATACCAATGGTATTGAATACCAATGTAACGACGATATCTCCATAATCGGTAGCCTAGCTCCCATAGCCATGGTGAACTACCTCGATGTTATGGCGAATCCGTGTCCATATTACGCAGAGCACGATTCCCATCTTCGGCGATTCCGTGTCCATATTACACAGAGCACGATTCCCGTGTAAATGGCGGTGAATTCACCCTCTTCGTCAAGAGGAGTGATCCCTTGAGCTCAACTAAGGCCCGGATTCTCGATCCAATCATTAAATTCTCGAATGAATAGCGACTTTGTTCACACTCGGGCTAAGCAAATACCGAGTGTATGGATTATTTCTTTGGCTAGTCGAGTGCAAGGAATTCTCCTAAGCGGGCTCGTCACATTTCCATAACTATGTACTCAAGATATTCACAAAGATTAGACTATCCAACATAAAGCCATTCAGATGCTTGTTGTCGTAATCTTAATCCGAGGAATGTAACTCGTCGTGGTACATGTCATACAAATGATGGGACCGTACCTTAGAGGTACTGCTCACGATCTTGTGTTTGTCGGAATCGTTAGTATCGTTGATAGCAGCTATACCGCTGCACTTGCACCGTTGATAGCGGCTATGCCGTTACTTAGATTGATTCGTCATCCCGAGACCGCATCGTTGAGACTAAGAAAGTGATCCATGGACTCTAAACTTAAGCAGGTCTAAGCCATGTTTGAAGGCTCACTAGCCATAAAATCTAGTTTTCTAAACCTTAGGTTATCAAAGGATAAGATAGGAAAAGTTAAGATAAGGGATTATGCTTATCAGCATAACTCACAAAGAGGGATTAACTAGACTGGCTCTATTAGCATTTGGAAAATATCATAATATGTTTAGAAATCCATTTTTGGGCATGCAACTATCAGTATAAATCAACACAGTTCAAAAAGAAGAATCAGGTAAATAGAAATGGTCAAGGGATTTTAGCTCGCCTGTTTCTTCGTAATCTGGATCTTGTACTTGATCTTCTTCCAATGGGTCGTCGGTCGTCTCGTCCTCTAGATGGTTAAATAATCCAGAGTAAATGTTTGGCAACAGATAAATATGGGTTGTTAGGGAATAAGGATTATTTGTAATCCCGCGCAGATTTTTCCTACTTATTAATTTATCTATTCCTTATACTTAATGTATAGGTTTTTGGGGTGAGGGAAATATAAATAAATTGAAATTGAATTTCTAGAAACTTTATAAGTCTATGTATTATTCCCTTAAATTTTTGGCATATTTAGGTATATATTTATATATTCACATATTACTCTTAGGTCTTTCTTATTTAGTTTATTTAGTTGTTAATTTTAATGAAGTAAATCTTCTTGTAAGTCCTAAAATTTTATTTTTATTAAGTTCCTTCGACATTATAGTATTTTATAGAATTTTTGCATAAAGTTTGGAGGTCATTTGGTATTTCTAGAAATTGTATAGCAATATACACATTTCTTTTATCTATTAATTGAATTGGAAAATCTTAGAACGAGAACGGCTCGGCCCGTTATCGCCGGGTAAATTCTCATGGGGACTCGACCTTTGGCCCATGAACGCGCCATGAGGCGGCCACGGCGTTCGCACAGCGTCGGTGACCGATGGGCTCCACTGGTCGGCGGCTGGGCGAGGCTGACGCGTGGGCCAGCGGTCCACGGGTCGGGAACCGGACGCGGCCGAGTGAAGGCGCACTCCACCAGTGCGTCTTCCGTATAGGAAGGCGTCTCCAACGGGAAGGCGCGGCCACTTGGCCTGACGGGTGGGTCCATGGGCCCACCTGTCGGTCTCAGCCGAGTGGGTGTCGCGGGATTTTAAATCCCGCGCACTGTTGCACGGGGTCCCACCTGGCAGCGAGGGAGACGAGAGCGCCGCGTCGGCGTTCACCCGCGGCAGCTCCGGGCTAGACTCCAGCGAAGACTCCGGCGGCGGTTCTAGGGCGCTAGGAGACCTATCTCTACTGCTTTATGTATCCTACGGGTATCGGACACCTAGGCGCAGGTCGTCCCGCCGGGAATTTGGCCGGCGGCGAGCCGATTTGCGGCGCCATGGCGAGCGCCATTAGCTACTGTGAGCTAGTTCAAGGGCAATTTAGGCGTGTTTTATTTGGATTTTACATGAAAAAGCATCGAGGAGCTTGGTGGGGCTTACTTGATGTCTAATTGGGGTTGAAATGGTTCGGTTGAGCTAGCGACGGCGAGGCCAGAGGCGGAAGGAAGAGGCTTCGTCGGCGGCCTTCCCCGGTGTCCGAGAGCTCGATCCGGCCCGGGAAAGTGGACGACGACCTGAGACTGCTTCAATCAGAAGATGAGAGCTGGAGCTGCCTCGGCTTGCCGGAATTTGTGAAGGGGGTGGTTTCGGCCGGATAGAAGAAACGGCCGAATTGGGACGTTGAGCTCCCTTTTATAGACTGGTTGACGAGGCAAAGGGTATATCCGACCTTTGCACGGCAAGGACGGTGCTGGAATTTCACTAAGCGGGGCGGATTTGGCCGGGGTTACGCCCGAGGTGGACGGGATTACGGCGGCGAAGTAAATCTCGCCACCGAGGGCACTATAATGATGGCGCGAAGGAGGAGGTGGCGCGACGGGGCTGTTCCCTCCGAGCTGACTCATCAGCAAGGGTCGGACTCAAGCCGGGCGGCGCCGGCGAGCACGGACAGCCGGTCGGGTGCGCCGGTGGTGGAGACAGAACCAGAGGAGGAAGGAGGAGGGAGGAAGAGCCGGGTGGGCTGGCTGGGCCGGCTTGATGCGGCTGGGCCGAGGTGAGGCCGAGTGGGGGAGGAGACCGGCCCAACCTGGCTTGGGCTGAGGAGAAAAGAAAAACAAAAATAAAATTGAAAGGGAAATGTCAAATAGAAATCTAGACCTATTAGGAGATATTTGATAAATTTTTCCAAAAACTGAAATCTTATTGTGCTTTATGCCATATAGTTTTCTATTAATAATTTTATTAGGGTGAATCTTCTATTTTCTATAATTTATATTAACATCATATCTCCTATTATGTTTATTTTAGAAACTCAAATTTCTTACCAAAATCCTCAATCATCTAAGGTATAGTTTATTTATACATTTTCATTGATTTGGGTTTCTAATATATTATCTTTATTGTTTTCTTTTCTCTATTATTCTAAATTTTTAAATTGGGGTGTTACAAAACCTACCCCCCTTAAAAGAATCTCGTCCTCGAGATTACTAACCTTGGGGTGAACAAGAATGGGTATTTCTCTCGAAGTTGATCTTCTGGCTCCCAGGTGAGTTGATCTCCAGTCTGATGGCTCCATAATACCTTACATAGTCGGATAATTTTGTGCCTGGTTTGTTTTTCTTGGGTATCGAGGATTTGCACCGGATGCTTAGGAAGAATAGAATCTAAGTCTTGTGAGATTTCTAGCGTTCTTGATGGAGACGCTTGTTCTTTGGGTTGTCGTAAACATTTTCTAAGTTGAGAAACATGAAATACATCATGTATTTTGCCTAGCTCAACCTGGTAAATCTATTTGGTAAGCGATTGACCTTTGCGATCTATAACTTGGTAGGGTCCAATATAGCGTGGAGCAAGTTTCCCTTTGACTTGGAATCGTTGAATTCCTCGAAGTGGGGAAACTTTGAGGTACACCCAATCGCCGATATTGAAACTTAGTTCTCTCCGTCGACGATCAACATAACTTTTTTGTCGTGATTGGGCTGCTAATAACCTTTCCTTTATTATTTTAACCTTTTCTTCAAAGATCTTGTAAAATCTCTATTCCAAATATTCTTCCTTCTCCGTTTGCATCAGATAAAGGGGTTCGACATTTTCGTCCATATAGAGCTTCAAAAGGTGACATTTGCAAACTGGCTTGATAACTATTATTGTATGCAAATTCGCATAAGGTAGACATGTGCTCCAATCTTCGAAAATTCTATAGCACAAGCTCTTAACATATCCTCTAGTATTTGATTTACTCTTTCGGTTTGCCCATCTGTTTGAGGATGATAAGCGAGTGCTAAAAGTTAAGTTCGTGCCAAGAGTCAGTATGTAGTTTTTCCTTAACCGAGAAGTAAATTGACTACCTCTATCGAAACTATTACTTTGGGCACTCCATGTAGGCACACTATTACGCCATATATAATTTCGCCACTTGCTACCTTTATAGGTAGTCCTAAGCGGTATGAAATGGGCCACTTTAGTTAATCTATCAATTATTACCCATATTGAATCATATCCAGTTTTGGTGCGAGGTAATCCTAATATAAAATCCATGGTTACTTCTTCCCATTTCCATTCTGGTATTTTTAATGGTTGCAGCAATCCGGCAGGTTTTTGATGTTCAGCTTTTATCTGCCGACAAACGTGACATTTGGTTACAAATTCAGCCACGTCTATTTTCATACGGGGCCACCAAAATTGAGCTTTGATGTCTTGATACATTTTGGTACTACCCGGATGAATAGTGTATGGAGTTTCATGAGCTTCCCTCAAGATTTGTTCTTTAAGAGCTAGATCATGAGGAACAAATATCCGTTTTCCAAACCAAATAACTCCCTGATTGTCTTGTAAAAATCTTGATCCTTTATCCTTAGATATCATTTTCTTTATTCGTTCAGAGCTCGAATGTCCTTTCTGCTTTTCCTTGATTTGATCTACTAGAGTGGATTGCAACATTAACGTCCCAACTGTTCCTTGGTTTACAAGACTCAAATTCATTTGATAGAATTCTTTGGTCGGGGTAGGGATATTTGCCATTCATTCAGACATTGCATTGTGGTCGTCTACTTAAAGCATCTGCTACCACATTAGCCTTGCTCGATGATAATGAACAGTCAATTTGTAATCCTTAATCAGTTCTAACCATCGACGTTGACGTTGATTTAACTCGGGCTGAGTAAATATATACTTTAAGCTTTTATGGTCGGTATAAATTTTGCAATGAATACCGATTAAATAATGTTTCCAGAGTTTGAGAGCATGAACAACTGCAGCTAATTCTAAGTCATGGGTTGGATAATTTTCTTCATGCTTTCTAAGTTGCCTTGAGGCATAGGAGACCACTTTACCATTTTGCATCAATACACATCCAATTCCTTGTTTTGATGCATCACAATAAATTTCAAATTCTTGGGTGATATCCGGTGTTGCCAAAACTGGCGCTGAAGTTAATTTAACTTTGAGTTTTTGAAAACTCTTCTCCGTATCTTCAGTCCATTCAAACTTTTTATCTTTCTGAAGTAATTGGGTCATAGGTTTTGCAATTTTGGAAAAGCCTTCTATGAATCTTCGGTAATATCCGGCTAAACCCAAAAAGCTTCGACTTCATCATCGATTTTGGGGATTTCCAATTGGTAATGACTACCACTTTAGCTGGGTCTACTTTTATCCCTTCACTGATATTATGTGCCCTAAGAAACTAATCTCGCTAGCCAAAAGTCACACTTACTATATTTAGCATATAGTGGTGTTCTCGTAGCTTTTGCAAGACTAGATGTAAATGCTGAGCATGTTCTTCAGCACTACGAGAATAAATAAGTATATCATCTATAAATACTACCACAAATTTATCCAGATATTCCATAAGGACTTTATTCATTAGGTTCATGAAATAGGCGGGGCATTGGTTAATCCAAAAGACATAACAGTAAACTCATAAAGTCCATATCTGGTTGTAAAAACAGTCTTGAATATCTTTTTCACTTATCTTAACTTGGTGATAGCCTGAACGAAGATCTATTTTGGAAAAATGAGTGGCCCCTTTTAGTTGATCAAATAAATCATCGATCCTGGGCAACGGATACTTATTTTTAACAGTCACATCATTCAGGGCTCTATAATCCAATACCAATCTTTTGGTTCCATCTTTCTTTCCAATGAACATAGCAGGGGAACCCCAAGGAGAAGAGCTAGGACGGATAAAACCTTTAGCTTCCAATTCAGCTAGTTGTTTCTTTAGTTCTTCCAGTTCCAAGGCATTCATCCGATAATAATTTTTGGAAATTGGGGCTGTTCCAGGTATAAGATTTATAACAAATTCTACATCCCGATCTGGAGGCATTCCTGGTAACTCTTCCGGGAAGACATCAAGGTAATCTCGGATCACCGGAACTTCTTCTATTGGAATTTCTCTTATGGAATTTGTGATTAGTTCACCAAATTTTGGGATATCTATATAAATTTTGGCCTGATCATACGGCCATTTATTAATAGTTATAATTCGGTTGGCACAATCAATCATTCCTTCTTGTTTAGTCAACCAATCCATTCCTAGGATTATATCTATGGTTTGAGTGGGTAGAATTAATAGATTGGCCTTTAGAGGTATCCAATCTAAGATCAAGTCTACTTCTAGACAAGCTTGAGTAGCTAATAAGGATCCTCCGGGAGATGATAAGTGCATTGGTTTCTTTAGAGTAAGCCTAGGTAGATGATTTTTAACAGCTACATTATCAGATATAAACGAATCCGAAGCTCCAGAATCAAAAAGTATTTTAACTGGGCTAGAGTTAAGAGAAAAGGTACCCATTAAAACTCCATTGGCTTCACGTGCTGCCTCTTCAAAAATATGATTAACTCGACCACGCCCTTGGATTGTTGATGCAGTTCGTGGCATGCGAGTCCCTCGAACTGGTCCTTTCTGTACCATGTTGGATGGTTGAACTCCTTGACTTTGAGCAGTGGTGGTATTAAAGCGGGTAGCTTTTTTAGGACATGTATTGGCAAAATGTCCTGGCTTTCCACAATAAAAACATGTAAGACTGGGAGCATTTCCAATGTTTCTTTGGCCTATTACTGCAGCCGGGGAGCTTCTAGGCGGAATTCCCATGGGGCGTGACCTTTCATTAGTAACATACCGCCTTTGGGCAAAATTGGATTTCCATTGATTGACTACAGGTGCCGGAGGTCTAAAGGGCTTTCGTTGACCAGAGCTGGCACCTTTTTGAGCAATCCATTTCCTTTTCCGAAAATTCTCCAATCCTCTTTTCTCATTTTCCAGTATAAGGGCTTTATTAACTAAATGTTGAAAGCTTGGAAAATCATGGGCACTCAATTGGTATTTTATTTCGGGATGAAGACCGTCTTGAAACTTCTCAATTTTATCTTCATCATCCTCCACATCTTTAATAGCATAACGAGCCAGGTGAGTAAACTTAGTCAAGTATTCAGTCACGGTCATGGTCCCTTGTTTTAGTTCCTTAAATTCAGCTTTCTTCATCTTCATTATTCCCTTTGGGATGAATGCGTTGCGAAAGGCTTTAACAAATTCATCCCAAGGGATTCCCACTAATGGGGCTTCTTCTTCTAGCATGCCCCCGTTCAGGGCATTATGTTGAATATTATTATTCTGATTATTTTGAATAACTCCTTGATCATCAGGTTGTTCTTCTTCTTCTTCATTTTCTGCCTCTTCAATTTCTTCTTCTTCTTCAACTTCTTCCTCAGATGCTTCTTCTTCTTTTTCTTTTGCTCTAGTAGCTATATAATTGTCCCACCAGCTAGCTGCTACTCCTTCCAGAAGATGGGTGGCAAAAAGTACTTTGTCTTCTTCTCGAATTCTTACAAGTGCCAACTTCTTTTCAATAGTACGAAGCCAGTCATCTGCTTCTAAAGGTTCTGAAGCTTGGGAGAATGTGGGTGGGTTGGTTCGAAGGAAGTCTCCCAGTCTAGATCCATTTCGACCAGAATTTCCAATCTGATGAGTTACTAGAGCTTGAAGAAGTCGGGTCTGATGAGCCATCACATCTGCCATGGTTGGATGAACGGGAGGGGGTGGGGGTATTGGATTTTGAGCACGGCCTCTGCCTCTACCCTCTACCTGACGGCGAGGATGGACTCCGGCATTAATTCTAATTGTTTTACGTGGTGCCATCTGAGAAATAAGTGGAAGAGATTATATTAATATACCTATTATGACAAGTAGTTATATATACTTTTTAAATTTTGCAGACATAGTTTACCCCCCCCTTTTTTTTAATACAATAAACATAGAGAAAAAGTTGACAAAAGAACATCATCACACGTATATATGGGGTATCAAATGTAGTACAGGATTGGAGTACAAAATCGATCACTGTCTAACCATGAAAACCTAGTCTTAAACCGCGAGGTAACAACACTCGCCTCCGCTATACGTATATGGCTAAGTACAAACCCAAAAGACTATCTACAACAAAAGTCTAGATACTGTCTTCCTATCCCACTACCAAAAGTAGTCTACTCGGACGGGTTTCAGCAGAGGTGTCAAGCACATTACTCTGCTGAACTGTAACTAAGATTACTACCC
Source organism: Olyra latifolia (assembly GCA_036346145.1). Lineage (NCBI taxonomy): Eukaryota > Viridiplantae > Streptophyta > Magnoliopsida > Poales > Poaceae > Olyra > Olyra latifolia. Next base: position 44,841,851 of record CM070531.1, read on the forward strand.
CTCCTCGTAGCTCGACTACAAGCTTCGAGGGGTACAAAACACTGCTAGAGTAGTACTCTAGTGGTACTAACGGTCTGAACTCCACTACGGGTGAAAACGCTGGCACTGCTCACAAAAGTGTAAACTCCCAGTAGAGGGTGTACTGGACGACGGTCCCGGGCTAGCTGCTCCATGCGAGGTCGTCGGCTGAGCGTCCCTGGTCGCAGTGACGCTCCTCGTCACTGGACGACGCTGAAACGGCAGTGTGTGTCGGCGCCTGCGCGCCTGCAGGTCGCCGACTAAACGCGTACGAGAAGGTCCTAGTCCAGAAGATCCCACGATCGGGACCCAAGTCGTAGGCGTAGTAGTAGTCACAACAGGGACGACCTGAGGTGGAGGTGCTGTAACTGGAGCAAAAGCCTGAGGTCCAAGTGATCCTGTAGGAAGTGAGGGTGCAGTGGGGAAGGAGAAAAACCCAGGGAACTCCGGTCGTGGGACGTGGGTGACACGTGGGGTCCAAGGGCTCGGAACTGTGGGGCGTGGTCCTAACGGGTCCGGCACACTGTGCCCAGGTGTAGGTGTAGGAGTAGCAAAAGGTAACACCGGGACAGCAGCAGTGATAGTGGCAAGTGGTGTAGACGCTAGGTCAGGTGCTGGAGCTGGAGTCAGGTGTGGTAAGGGTACTCCGACAACGGGCTGGGTCGTAGTAGCAGGTGGTGGTGCAGAGCCTACGGTGTCGGTGAACCGCAAAGAACGGTAGACCGCTACGAGCTGTGGTGAGACTGACTGGAGTAGGAAATACAGCTCGGCTACGTACAAGTCAGCACTCTGTAGGGTGTGCTGCAAAGTACGGAACTCAGCCACTGTGTCGGCCAGGTAGGCGCAAGTGCCAACAGAAAAGGACTGAAGAGCGGCAAGGTGGGGGTTGTCATCCCCAACCCTCCAAGCAACCAAAGGTCCTGTCCCATCTCTACGGACTGGCCAAAAGTGTAAAGCAGACTCGCGTAACTGTGTGCGGTAGCGACCGGCCAGGGAAGCACAAGTCTCAAAAGCCGCAGCCTGTACTGCTAACTCGGGAGTCAAGTAGGCCATATCAGCACTAAACAGCAACACGCTGTTGGTCGCCGTAGGGACGGTGACCTCGGCGCGCCAGAGGTACAAAGCTCCTAACTCAACCCTCTGACCAGTAATCAGGGGTCCCGGGGGAAAGCCTAAAACCTCACAAATCCTAGTAAGCATGCGGAGGGGCTCCCCGCGTGGTCCTGAACGCTCTCCCTCAAAGACAAATGTATCCCCAGAGTCCGAAAAAGTGAACGCCATCGCTGAAAATCAAATTTTAAATAAAGACTAGAGTAAATATGAATTCAAGAACAACAATAGAAACAATTTTCTTATATTTTTTTTTTACCAGCAAATATTTAAATATATAATTATCATATTCTTTTGTTCTTTATTATTCTACATAGATTTTTAGTTATGTAGATTTATAATACTCTAAATTTTAAATTTTAAATTTATCGTTCAACGTTAAGGGCTTCTACAGTCACGAGGCTCTGATACCAGCTCTTGTGGGCCCCGGCTCTGAAGAAATAATATCCAGGACCCATAATTGCGCACAAAGCGTTAGATCAGGATCAAACTAACACTGCGCATAAATAATACATTGAGCTGGGATCAAACAAGCCATTCTTTACGAAATATATTACATTTACAAACCAAGAGTAGTATCAAGGTCGGACACGTTACTACAAACGGAATTCCGACTTATTTTTGAACAACTAAACAAAAGCGGACGTAGTGAGGCGGCAACAGGTGAGTGACTGAAGTAGACCTTTAGCCTTCGTCTGATCCATTTTCTTTTACTCCGTCATCTTCGTCAAAGCAGTCGTATGGGTCTTCGTTGTCCTCCTCTTCACCTAAAATGTGAGTGGGTGCGAGTGTGAGCGCAATCAACCGCGCTCGCGAACTAAAATCTTGTTGGATGCAGATGGGAGATGCAAGGCCATATCTTGGTGGGGTGATAGATATATTTTGTTTGCAGAAAAATCATGCTTTAAAAACTAATAGAGTTGAAAATCTTATGGTATGAGACATTTGTAAAAATTCAAAGACGTATTTGGTCATATATGTATACCAATGGTATTGAATACCAACAGAACGACGATATCTCCATAATCAGTAGCCTAGCTCCCATAGCCATGGTGAACTACCTCTGATGTTATGGCGAATCCGTGTCCATATTACGCAGGAGCACGATTCCCATCTTCTGGCGATTCCGTGTCCATATTACACAGGAGCACGATTCCCAGGTAAATGGCGGTGAATTCACCCTCTTCGTCAAGAGGAGTGATCCCCTTGAGCTCAACTAAGGCCTGGATTCTCAGATCCAATCATTAAATTCTCGAATGAATAGCGACTTTGTTCACACTCAGGCTAAGCAAATACCTGAGTGTATGGATTATTTCTTTGGCTAGTCGAGTGCAAGGAATTCTCCGGAACGGGGCTCGTCACATTTCCATAACTATGTACTCAAGATATTCACAAAGATTAGACTATCCAACATAAAGCCATTCAGATGCTTCAGTGTCGTAATCTTAATCCGAGGAATGTAACTCTGTCGTGGTACATGTCATACAAATGATGGGACCGTACCTTAGAGGTACCTGCTCCGCGTACTGTGTTTGTCGGAATCAGTTAGTATCGTTGATAGCAGGCTATACCGTTGCACTTGCACCGTTGATAGCGGCTATGCCGTTACTTAGATTGATTCGTCATCCTGAGACCGTACCGTTGACAGCTAAGAAAGTGATCCATGGACTCTAAACTTAAGCAGGTCTAAGCCATGTTTGAAGGCTCACTAGCCATAAAATCTAGTTTTCTAAACCTTAGGTTATCAAAGGATAAGATAGGAAAAGTTAAGATAAGGGATTATGCTTATCAGCATAACTCACAAAGAGGGATTAACTAGACTGGCTCTATTAGCATTTGGAAAATATCATAATATGTTTAGAAATCCATTTTTGGGCATGCAACTATCAGTATAAATCAACACAGTTCAAAAAGAAGAATCAGGTAAATAGAAATGGTCAAGGGATTTTAGCTCGCCTGTTTCTTCGTAATCTGGATCTTGTACTTGATCTTCTTCCAATGGGTCGTCGGTCGTCTCGTCCTCTAGATGGTTAAATAATCCAGAGTAAATGTTTGGCAACAGATAAATATGGGTTGTTAGGGAATAAGGATTATTTGTAATCCCGCGCAGATTTTTCCTACTTATTAATTTATCTATTCCTTATACTTAATGTATAGGTTTTTGGGGTGAGGGAAATATAAATAAATTGAAATTGAATTTCTAGAAACTTTATAAGTCTATGTATTATTCCCTTAAATTTTTGGCATATTTAGGTATATATTTATATATTCACATATTACTCTTAGGTCTTTCTTATTTAGTTTATTTAGTTGTTAATTTTTAATGAAGTAAATCTTACTGTAAGTCCTAAAATTTTATTTTTATTAAGTTCCTTCGACATTATAGTATTTTATAGAATTTTTGCATAAAGTTTGGAGGTCATTTGGTATTTCTAGAAATTGTATAGCAATATACACATTTCTTTTATCTATTAATTGAATTGGAAAATCTTAGAACAGTAACGGGCTCGGCCCGTTATCGCTCGGGGTAAATTCATGTGAGGACTCGACCTTTGGCCCATGAACGCCATGAGGCGGCCCACGGCGCGTTTTGCGTCGGTGACCATGGGCTCCACCGGTGGTGGCGGTGGCGAGGTCGACGCGTGGGCAGCCGGTCCACTGGTCGGGAACGAGACGCTGCCGAGTGAAGGCGCACTCCACCAGTGCGTCTTCCGTATAGGAAGGCGTCTCCAACGGGAAGGCGCGGCCACTTGGCCTGACGGGTGGGTCCATGGGCCCACCTGTCGGTCTCAGCCGAGTGGGTGTCGCGGGATTTTAAATCCCGCGCCTTTGTTACGGGTCCCTTTGGCGGCGAGGAGAGAGAGCGCCGCGTCGGCGTTCACCGCGGCGACTCGGGCTGAACTCAGCGAAGACTCGGCGGCGGTTCTAGGGCGCTAGAGACCTATCTCTCATCGCTTTATGTATCCTACGGTATCGGACACCTAGGCGCAGTCGTCCCGCCGAATTTGGCGGCGGCGAGCCAGGCAGCGGCGCCATGGCGGAGCGCCATTAGCTACTGTGAGCTAGTTCAAGGGCAATTTAGGCGTGTTTTATTTGGATTTTACATGAAAAAGCATCGGGGAGCTTGGTGGGGCTTACTTGATGTCTAATTGGGGTTGAAATGGTTCGGGTTGAGCTAGCGACGGCGAGGCCGTAGGCGGAAGGAAGAGGCTTCGTCGGCCTTCCCCGGTGTCCGAGAGCTCGATCCGGCCCGGGAAAGTGGACGACGACACGAGACCGCTTCAATCGAAGATGAGAGCCGAGCTGCCTCGGCTTGCGGAATTTGTGAAGGGGTGGTTTCGCCGGATAGAAGAAACGGCCGAATTGGGACGTTGAGCTCCCTTTATAGACCGGTTGACGAGGCAAAGGGTATATCCGACCTTTGCACGGCAAGGACGGTGCTGGAATTTCACTAAGCGGGCGGATTTGGCGGGGTTCGCCCGAGGTGGGCGGGATTGCGGCAGAAGTAAATCTCGCCACCGAGGGCACTATAATGATGGCGCGAAGGAGGAGGTGGCGCGACGGGTTGTTCCTCCGAGTGACTCATCGGCAAGGGTCGGACTCAAGCGGGCGGCCGGCGAACCACGGACGGCCGGTCAGGTCTTGCCGGTGGTGGAGACAGAACCAGAGGAGGAAGGAGGAGGAGGAAGAGCCGGGTGGGTGGTGGGCGGGCTTGATCTTGGTGGGCGAGGTGAGGCCGAGTGGGAGGAGACCGGCCCAACCTGGCTTGGGCTGAGGAGAAAAGAAAAACAAAAATAAAATTGAAAGGGAAATGTCAAATAGAAATCTAGACCTATTAGGAGATATTTGATAAATTTTTCCAAAAACTGAAATCTTATTGTGCTTTATGCCATATAGTTTTCTATTAATAATTTTATTAGGGTGAATCTTCTATTTTCTATAATTTATATTAACATCATATCTCCTATTATGTTTATTTTAGAAACTCAAATTTCTTACCAAAATCCTCAATCATCTAAGGTATAGTTTATTTATACATTTTCATTGATTTGGGTTTCTAATATATTATCTTTATTGTTTTCTTTTCTCTATTATTCTAAATTTTTAAATTGGGGTGTTACACATTTCAAGCAAAGAAGAAGCTCCATTTTACACCAAATGTAGTGAGGAACGATGTTACTAACCTTGGTTAACTTGGCTGGGAGTAAAATGACCAAAATTTTGGCAGCACCTCCCCCTTTCTTGAAGCTCTTGGCCGGCGCTGCACTGTTCTTGATCGATCATGAGAAAAGATCAAATTTTCTTCGCATTTCAATCAAAGAAGAAGCTCCATTTTACACCAAATGTAGTGATGAACGATGTTACTAACCTTGGTTAACTTGGCTGGGAGTAAAATGACCAAAATTTTGGCAGCACCTCCCCCTTTCTTGAAGCTCTTGGTCGGTTTTGACTTTGTTCTTGATCGATCATGAGAAAAGATCAAATTTTCTTCGCATTTCAAGCAAAGAAGAAGCTCCATTTCACACCAAATGTAGTGAGGAACGATGTTACTAACCTTGGTTAACTTGGCTGGGAGTAAAATGACCAAAATTTTGGTAGCACCTCCCCTTTCTTGAAGCTCTTAGCCGTATTTGCCTTGTTCTTGATCTGGCGAGTGTGGGGAGGAGGCGGGAAGAGGATATTCAAATAAAGGTCGCTTAGTCTTGGTTTAAGAAACCAGCTGCATCTTGATGCTCTAACATCGGTCCCGGTTCTTGTAACCAACCGGTATTAAGTAGGCCGAGTTCCGGTTGGTGTAACCAACCAACCGGTACTGATGTTAGAGAATCAATACCGGTTGGTTTCTTCAGTCAGTCCATGTTATGGAAGGCCAAATCTGTCCAGGGGGTTGCTGTACCGGCCCATGTTATGAACCGGTACTGGTGGGGCACCCAGATCACCATTTCAATGCAAATCAGCATTTGCACATATCACCAATTCTTTGCACAAATCACCATTTCAAATTGAAGAAAAAGACTTAACATAGAACCATAACTCATTTGATGAACATTTGCACAGATCACCAATTCATTGCACAGATCACCATTTCACATATTCATACTTGTACTCATTTATTGATGAACATTTTTGCACATATCAATAATTCATTGCACAGATCACCATTTCACCATAACTAATTTAATGAACATTTGCACAGATCACCACCACTCACAAATAACCATTTCATCATCCATCAGACACTGATACAAATAATTCATAATTAAACACTGATCCCATTCCATTACAAAATAGTTCATCACATACATACATAATTAAACTACATACACTGATCCACTACATCACATAATTAAACTACATGCATAATTAAACAACATCCACTATATTTTAGTCATCCTCCTCTGCCATCAGCGTCTCCCAGTCGATTTCATCATCGTCGGGCAGAGGACAAGGCGCAGGGTGGAGGACGAGACGGCGCACGCGGCGTGGGATCCCCACCTCCATGTGCATCCGATCCTGGAAGCTTGGCGGTGGCAACAGCGGCGGCAGCAGCGAGCCCAGTTCCTCCCAGCTGCGAGGTTGATATGGTGGCGCCCAGTAGATGGGGCGCCGGTGGCCGAAGGCCCTCCATGCCTCCTCCAGGTTGGTGCCGGAGGTTGCGGCGGAGGTGAGCGGGGCGGCTCGCGAGGTTGCGGCGGAGGAGGTGGGTGGGGCGGCGCGGGCGGTTGCGGCGGAGGAGGTGGACTGGCCTGCTCTGGCGGTGGAGGTGGATGGGCCTGCACTGGCGGCGGGAGGTTGCAGCGGAGGATGGGGATTGCCATTCAACCTACAGGTCTTGAGGCGGCGAACCATGGCGGAGGGAATGCGGGCGGTTGCGGCAGAGGAGAGAAGATCGAAATGGTGCGGTACTGTTCTCCATGTGGATGGCAGGGGAAAATATAGGGGAGGGGAAGATAGAACGTCGGATCCATTAAACACACGGCAAATTCCAATGCAGGATCAAATGTGATCGATTAAACATACAAAGCAAATTCTAATGCAGAACTACAAAATCCAATGCGAAATCGATAAAAACAAGTTATAATGAACCGAAGAAAACCAAGAAACTGCAAAAGTTTAGGAACTGAAGAAAACCAGGGATAAACTAAAGCTGAGGTGGGAGCTAGAAAGAAGAAGATTGTGGGGCTAGCCGGGTAGGCGTTCAAATAAGGCTGCTTAGTACCGGTTGGTTGCACCAACCTGTACTGATGTTAGAGCATCAGTACAGGTTGGTGTAAGCAACCGGTACTAAGCAGACCCCGGGCCAGCTAGCCTGCTTAGTACCGGTTGGTTACACCAACTGGCATAGATGTTAGAACATTAGTATCGGTTGGTGTCTTCAGCCCGTACTGATGTTCCTCCGGACCCGTAGACCGTTGAACCGGGATTGATGTAACTGTCAGTCCCGGTTCATGTATAACCGGTACTGATGTGCCGGTATGAAAGGTCATTTCTGTAGTAATGTAAGGGTGGTTCAAGGGAATGAAATGAGAGTACTTAATAAATCTGTCCACTACAACTAGGATAACATCTTTGTGATCAGATTTTGGAAGACCCTCAGTAAAATCCATTGAGATGCTAGTCCAAGCTTGTTCAAGTATTGGAAGGGGTTGCAAGCAATTCCCGAAAGTTAATACAATGAAAGGAAAATTACCTTATAGCAAGCACATTACGAGCCTTCTTACAATATGGTATTTTACAGGTGGCTATTACAAACTATACTACTTATAAGATGTGAATGCACTTTTCAAACTATTACAAGCCACCTATAGTTTGTAATATAAATGTCCTTGAGATGTAAGCATTGGCATTGGCTGAACCTGCATGACTAACAAATATCATGCCCAAATATCAAGCTTGCAAGTCCTGGTAGGACATGCCACGACTTGTTATGTACTGCTTAGATGAAGTTGTCATGACTCACTGTTTCAAGAGTACAGCAATAATGATTATTATATACTCCAAACTGAGTTCCATGAAAATTTTTGTAAAGTCCACTTTCCATATATAGCATAATTTGTGTATACATACAGCTTTTATATTCATCTTTTATATACGGAAAGGGTATATTGCGAAAATTAAAGTCTATATCGTAAAATTATACTAGTATCATATATAGAATTTGCATTTAAGAACAACGAGGTTGAATAAATATGTATAACGTGTACGTATATTGGTTGTGTATATAGTGAAGAGCCTATTTTAACACACCTATACTTTGAGCCAGCTACATGTGTTAGCTGCTGGAGTATCTGTGAAGCTCTTCCTTTTTCTCAGTACGTTAGTCTGCCAGTGTGCCGGAGCTGTCAACCTGCAGCAGTAAAAATTAAGCAGCTCTGCCTTCTCCTGAACACGTTTAGGTAGATCTGCCAGTGCAGTGGAGCTGTCGATCAGCAGCAGAAAATTAAGAAACTCTGCCTAGCTTCTTCTCCCTCCAAACCTGATGGGCCATGCGCCCATGCACTATGCTGCTGATTTTGGCGCACTCATCAGAAAAATTAGAACAAAAGTAGTGCGTGCTAGCTACTCCCTCCGTTTCACAATGGTTATAGTTCTAGCATTCAAAATTTTTATCAAAATGGTTGTAATTCTCACATTCCAATACAACTTTAGAGCCAATATAACCTTTGTACCCTTCATCAATGCAGTCATCTATTTAAACTAATCTGTTCAACTACCCTTCATTAAATGAGGGTAGACAAGTCATTTTTCATGTCTCCTTATTTTGTGTGCATTTAGGTAAAACTACAACCATCGTAAAACGGAGGTAGTATTAAACTACGGCGTCTTAGCAAGCAAATCCTACATTAATGGTATTTCACATTGAAGTGCGACTGGATATGGTAGTCATATGGGAAAATAATCATGGAAGACTAGAACTTTTGATACATCGATCATCTTCTTCAGTGTGAGTTTAGAGAGCACCGACGACACTACGGCCGGCCCCTCCGTCAGTACCGTTGCTGCGCCAGCAGGTCTGCGTTATACATATATCACGATGAAATAAATAGGTGGTTGAGATGTTTTGTTTTTTCTCGTTCAATGTATGGATCATGATATTTTGCCACGATTAATGCTACAATTTTTTCTCTTAGAATTAGCGAGAATCTGGAGGGTCCTTTAATTAGTGCAGAAAAACATAACATAGGGACTTAATTATAAGAGAGCCTCCAATAGTAGATAGATAGATAAATAGCCTGACATATACATTTTGGCTTTAATACTAACCATGCAAGATAGATGTTAATACAAATTTTTCATGTGCCCAAAATATTATTTGTAAACAGAGACATAATATTGGAGTTGATAGGTTACATAAGAGACCATGTTGCAATATGGTACATATCCACAAAAACAAGAATCAAAACGTGATCTTGTTGTAGGATACAAATATATAAAAGCTCGCGAGTGCTTTAATATGTTTCCAAAACAAAGTTATATAGATCATATAGTAAGCAAGCTTGTCAACTAGCTCTCTCTACTTAATGATCCGTTCAACTTTGCTCTAGAAAGCAAGCACTCCTTTTTGTATTGAATTCCATGGAAGCTAGAGCACACCGCACGCATATAGTAAACCACACCGACTTTAGGAGTATTCGGGAGCACCGTTTCATGGATAGACCTCGAAGACACTACGAGCACCCAGTTTCTTGACAATCTTATAGTCGCTGAACCCTGCTTTCATGAAGAGCTGGCTGAAGTCGTTTTCGTCTCTCTGACGGCCTCTGGTATAAACCAACATGAGTATGTCCATCAAGAGATGGGTCTCCAACATTGGCTCTGACGAAGTAGAGCCGAGCACTATGTCACTGACAATCACCTTCCCTCCCTCTTCTCGCGAAGGAATGGCCTTCTTGCATTGAGCCAGGATCTTCACGCAGTCCTCGTCGCTCCAGAAGTGCAGAACAAGCTATTTTAATGCATAAAATTTCACAAAGTTACCCCAGGCATAGCAGAGGGTACGTGTTATATTTAATTCAAAGCTTTAAGGAATAATTTATTTGCATCGATCACTTTACCCAATGGGAAAACTGCAATCCATATATAGCCCATACCTTGAGCATTACAGCTTGAGCAGGTGGGATGGACTTGAACATGTCACCAGCGACGTAGTTGACGACACCATCAGAGGGCACCTTCTCGATCACCTGCGGAAGGTCCAGAACGGTGCACTTGATGTGCGGGAAGGCCTTGGCGATGGCCCTCGCCGTCGTGCCGTCGCCGCCGCAGCAGTCAGTCAGCGACGTTATCCCCTTGAACACGTCGGCAAGCTCGCGGACTACCGCGGCGATCCCCAGATGGTCATGGGCGTCCAGAGCTTCGTGGAACACCTCGTGGGCCTCCGGGTCCTGGCGCGTCATGCTCTCCTCGAAGAGTGTGGCGCCATGCACGTCTTCAAATGGCGACGGCGGTGGTGACGCCACGACGTCCTTCCTGAACCAGTCGGCCAACCCCATCGCCGCCTCTACGTAGTGCCTCGAGGATGTGGCGAGCACGATGGCCTTCTGGCTGGCGTTGCCGTCGACGAGGACGCCGTCCACCAGGAGGTAGGAGAGCGTGTTGAGGCAGTAGACCGGGGCTCCGGCGGTGTCGTCGACGGCGAAGACGCCTGATGTGACCAGCAGCCGCATGAGGCGGCCAAGGAATGGCTGCTTAGCCGGCGGGAGGGACAGCCCGGTGATCAGCTCGGGCAGCGAAGCGGCGCCGCCGAGGCGGCTGATGGCGGTGGGGATGCCGAGCTTGACGGCGCAGTTCAGTGCCATGGGTTTGAGGTAGCAGAGGCAGAGGCGCCACAGGTCGGCCTGCGCCTGCAGCAGGTTGGCGTCGGTGGATATTAGATCAGCCTGAGCCGCCATTGCTTGCCCTATCTGCCCGTCTGCTCTGCTTGCTTGGCTATGAGTTATATAATGTGCCAGCTACATGGGATTGTGGATAATATTTAGTTATTATTCAGCTGCCGTATTCAACTATTCATATGGCAGGATGTAGATAGCGGTAATCTCATGTGGAGGCAACAGACTGATGACACTACTAGAGATCACTGGGCATTACTACCGGTCCATTACTACCGGTCCAACGGCTACAAAGACATCCAAGACCAGGGTGGGGTTGAAGGGGGTTGTTTTACTACCGGTTGGAATCATAAACCGGTAGTAACTCTTCCACTACCGGTTGGTGATACCAACAGGTAGTAGATAATTGGGTTCCCAACCGGTTGGTGATACCAACCGGTAGTAGATCACTGGAGTCTTTCCGTCCTACGATTTAAATAGTTGTCTTCCTCCCAGAGCTGTCACCCATGAACAGAGAAGGGAGGGAGGTGCTGCTCATGGCGATTTTTGAAATTTGAGGGGAGGTGCTGCCCAAATTTTTCAAAATTTAATGATTTTACTCTAATCCAAGTGCTTGAAGGTTAGTAACATCAACGTCACTTCATTTGTAGTTAGATGTAGATACCTCTTTACTTTAGATTTGAAGAAAATGTGGTTTTTTTCATGATTCATGAAAGATTTTGAATCTAGATCCAATCCAAGTGTTGGCCGTGGCGATTTTTGAAATTTAAGGGGAGGTGCTGCCCAAATTTTTCAAAATTTGGTGATTTTACTCCAATTTAAGAGCTTAAAGGTCAGTAACATCATCCTCACTTCATATAGCTCACCTCATTTTTGAAGTAGATTGCTAAAAACTTGTTATGTATGTTTGAAGTTACTTAAATTAAGATATAGCTCCAACTGAAGGTGGGGATGTAGCTCAAATTTGGAATTAGAGTTCACATGATCGATGAAGGATTTTGAATCTAGAGCTAGCTCGATCATTTTTGGAAGTATATTGCAAATAACTTGTTAGGTATGTTTAGAGTTCACTTAGATTAAGATGTAGCTCTTATTGAAGGTAGGAATCTAACTCAAATTTAAAATTAAAGTTCCTTGATTGATGAAGGATTTAATTTAAAATTTAAAAAACTTTTGGTACATATTTGAATAATTTAATTGATTAATTTATGTGCAATGGTGAATAGCCTAGAAAAGGGTTAGAGTCCAATTTAGCTCTAATTTATGTACATGGTAAATTAATGTAGGTTTCACTAGGTCCTTCTTGCTATCTACTTAGATCGCAACCAGATCATTATTTTGACTCACAAAAGAGACCCGTAGAAAAATTGGAAAAAAATCATACGCTTGCTTAACAGGTAATATTGTTTCTTTCATTATTATTCTAGTAATATTTATTTCAAGTGAGTCGAACTCTAATAATTACTACCCGTAATCACGCGCAGTGCATTCGCAAGTTTCCGTGCACAGAAGGGTGGTCAATTTAAGGAGGCACTTCATGTTATAACCGACTTTCCAGTACGTAGCGAATATTCATGTGTTGTACCACTTTTCATGCCAATAATGATTTTGATCTTTCCATGCCAATAATGTTTTTCAACTCTTCCACCGCAGTGTATGAGGCAGGAGTCGGAAAACTAACTTATGCGGCTACTATGTTTGTGAGTTCATGCATTATTTCACCATCAACCACAATCAAATACAAAGTACCGAATGGGTGTGTACATACTTATCGATTCCTAATTCTCACTTCCTACGTATCAAAGTTCACAGATTGATTGTTTTTTTCACTTCACCTAATGACAGCTCACCAACTCTGAGAAAGGCATACTCTCGCCGCACCGAGTCAACGCAATCCAAGAACAACTCGCCGTCTTCCTTGTTGATGAGGTCATATCTCCAAAGGACGAGTTCCACGAACATGCGTTCAGAGCGTGCCCTTCGATAAGGACTAGCGAACTTAAGAGCTCAACCTCGGTTTCAAAAAGCGATGGACGAAAAAAATGAACTATTGTATTTTGAATTGTAAACTTCAGTTCTCTCATGTACTTGATGTGAATATGTGTTAAATTAATTTGATGTGAATATTATTAGAATGTGAATACGTACTTTGTTGAATTAATTAATATTGTGAACGAATTAGTTGTGTTGTGAATGAATTAGGTGTACATTTTGAAAACTGATATACAAATCTATGAATTATGAATCTGATTGAAATATTGATTGCAATTAAGCCTTAAATGAAAGTAATTTATGGCCTGTTGTCAGATGGGTAATAGGGTCTCTACTACCGGTTTATAATACAAACTGGTAGTGAATCCCTAGATCGACTACCGGTTTGTAATACAAACCGGTAGTGAATCCCCTGTTGGTACCAAAAAAGCCTCGTTTTCAGGCAAGGTGTAATACCGGTTGGTAATATAAACCGGTAGTAGATACCTTGCAGCGCCATACGTGCCCCTTCTTTCTGGCAAGCTCTACCGGGTAGTTCAACCGGTAGTGGAACCCCGTGGACATCACTCCCGGATGCCTATAGCCGATTCCAAAACCGCTACTAGAGCCAGTTAATTTGAAACCGGTAGTATAAGCCCCTTGCCCAGTAGCGTGAGAACTGAGCACACAAGAATTAAATGTGAGATCTACCGCCTTTGACTATGGCCTCGTACGTCGCGTTCATTGGCGAGTAAATGAACCTCATGACACGCAAGAGAAACTAATGGACATGGCAACGACACGTAATTAATCACCAGCCTGCAATAATTAGGGTAACCACCGACAACTTATCACTAGTGAAAGCATAGCAACTTTAATGCACATACTCTTAATCATGCTGTTTATTTCCACGCCAGACACGCGCTCGCATGCAATCAACGCACAAATTAAATCTCATGCTACCCTGATCGAGTCCCACGGCTCCCGAGTCCTCACTCCGACGATAGCGCCATGGACGGCCAGCGTACTTCTATGCCCTAGCTGATAAACGCAGCAGCAGACATACATTATTAGTGCCCTGCTGTCGTACGACCTAGCTAGATATATATCCATAATTTTCACGTGCGCATTGGAAGTCATGACTAGCTCGGTCTTCTCAGTCGTCCTCACCTTCTCCTCCGTCCTCCTGGCCGCCGCCGTCTATTTCCGCGGTGACGCCGGCCGTGCCACCGGCAGCACCTCCGCTGCCACTGCCATGCACGCACCTCCACTTCTACATGCACGACGACTATGCTAGCCACGGCCGTGCTAATCGTGCCTGCTAGACATGTATTCTCAGTTCAGAAACCTTTTTATATCGACCTTAATGAGTGTTTCTATGTATTGCTATCCCATCCCCAACTCGTAAAACGTGGCTCACTATAGAAATTTCAAGAAAGGTCTATGCAATATCCAAACTTGGTGAGGTCTACTCCTGCTACTCGAAAATTGTCCGTGGCGTGGATAGGCTGAGGTAGCTCTCAACTAGGGGTGTAAACGGAGCGGATAATTTCCGACCGACCGACCGACCGACCGACCGAATCAGTTTGGATAGTGATTTGGATAATTATACGGATATCCGGTTGTTTTTTACGGATATGGATACGGATATGGATACTGGGTGCTGGATACGGATACGGATAGGGATAATGCGGATATTATCTGACAGATAATATCTGAAGAAAAATATGGATAATATTCGATGGATATAATATCCGAATCCATTCTAGGGGCTATGGCGCCTACCAGCCTACCGAGTGACCCACAAGAGTTTAGTAAACCACGATACTCTCCATCCCCAGCCTACCGCACCAATCACCAGCCCACCAACACCAAGAACATAAACAAAACTCAAGAAACAAGACTGATGTGTGTGTTCCTTGTTCTGCCATATTAATCTGATATTACTACATGCTTTCAAAATTATTTTCTTTAACTTAATTTGCAGTACGCAGTGGGTAGCGCTATACTGCTATATCTTTTCATTGGTGAAATTGTTCACTCCAAAACATATATTGATTCTTTTTCTAGCATATGTTTTCGAATAAGTGTATTATCCGAGGAAATATCCGTTTCGACCAATATCTGATCTTATATTATCCGTATTCGTATCCGACACTATCCGTATTCGTATCCGACACTATCTGTGTCCGTATCTGTATCCGGCACTATCCGTATCCGACCCGTATTCGAAAAAAAATATGGATACGGATACAATATTAGTGATATCCGACCGTATCCGATCCGTTTACATCCCTACTCTCAACAAGCTTGAGATCCATATGAAGACTTACTTGAAATCTCCGAAGTAAAGTCGTTGATGCTCGTGGGAATAGCAGCAATGCATAGCAACACTAATGTACATTTACTTGTGATATTAGTAGTTCGAGAATGATATTAGCTACCTGAACGAGTGTTCATGTGGATATGGCCCACCACCGTGCCACAAATCACAATGGAAACCAATATTTGTTTAGTCTTTAACATGGAACAATGGGTCATTGCTTTGTAGGTCGTGAAAATCACATTTCTGATTGATGACATGATCCCAGATGAAAGATGCAAGCTCTCCCTGAAAGTCAAGGATTTGAGCATTTAGGAGTCATTCATCCGACATTTTCATGTGCTACCATTATGAAAATGTAATATGTGAATGAAATCAGAAACTAAAACATACGAATTAATGTGTTTTGACATACAAACCACTACGTCCATGTCTGGAATCGTGGAAGGACATTTTTGACATATAGTTATATACATGTAAAACCCACACAAAAATTGGTGCCTTGGCACTGCCTCTTACACTAAATAAAATAATAATCGCATATGAAATACACATATAATTATGTACTTACCAGAAAATTAGTTCAAAGTGATGGGGTTTTTTTTTTCAAATGGTGTGTGAATGGTTCTGGACTTGCGTTATTTCTTGAATGCCTTATTCGATCGGACTATTATCTCATTGTATTCTTCTTCACCTTTGTTAAGTGAATCAGGGATAACCATCTTGCTCTTGTTAAGATTAATTACCAAGAGAATCCAATGAAATTTACGCATGTACGATCAATATCAAATATCAAAATACAAGTGTCGTGTTGCGTGTAAAGACCCAAATAATGGCCTGTTGGAATTCTGGAAAAATCACAATGCATGCATCTGTGAGAGTGCTTCACCCTCTTTCCCTAGCTAGAAGAGGTGTTTCTTGACCAACATCCACCTTATGACTTTTAGAATAAATGGACAAGTTAAGGATGAGATTTTATCTTGGATTAACTTGTTAGATGATCCTTAATTCTCTGTAATCTTTTGTTCTTTGTCCTTGTACTTCTGTAAATATTTTATAGTAATATATCATAGTGGGAGTCACTCACTGTGGTTTTTGCGTAAAAAAAAAGACTACATAACTAATAAGTTTGTTACATATGAAGGATTAGCACAGACATAACTTCACGACACAGGTACCAAGGAGTCCTATAGGCAACGTGATCTCAACCCCTCGAAGGAAGGCATGACAAAATTCTGATAAATCCACCTTGTACCACTAGGCAATGTGGAAGTAACACAAAGGGTGTGACTAAGGTAGCTACAAGTTGAGGATCAAGTCCTAAGTAGGATCCAAGGTACCTCCAAGATCAACAAGCCTTCCCATCAGTGGGTAGGAACCTATAAGGTTGTGGTGGTGAATCGCACGGGGCTTGCATGTCTAGCACTTGAGGCATTTGAGGGTTAAGAGAGTTGACTAACACGTGGAATATCTATCAATTCCATAAGTTCTAGCCCTATATCATTACCTGAATTTTCTTATTAGCTTGTTCTTTGGAAATTATGCCTTCTTTTTGAAAAAAATGATTTATACGCCCAAGTGATAGGAGTTTTGAACCACGCTAACTTGACGTTAAACCACGATAAGCCAACTAATGTCCGGTGGGGGCTAACTTATTCAACATGCATGCTAAAAAGACTTTACCTCATGACTACAACCTAATTACAAAATAAGTGCTTGCAGACATAGGTGGCAGCGAGGGCTATATGAGGAGGGCAGCGGGACCAAGACACTGCTTCTCCCCGTCCTCCGGCTCCTACTTGCTGCCAGGCTCCTCCACTGCGCTGGAGTTCGAATCAAGGTGTACCTCGAGTTCCTCCGCGCTGTTGTCGGAGTCGGAGTCCTCCTCAACACTGGAGTTCTGTGACAACAGTGGTGAGTCAGGCGCCAATAGAGTGATGACCAGCCCGAGACGAGAGCAGCGACCTAGCCTACCTAAGGGACTAGACCACGCATGCATAGCACCACTCTCAGGCTTTTGTTCTCGCTTCGCCCAAAAGGGTTAACCGAGGTGCTATGTTTGGTCCATCTGGCACTATACGCTAGTACAACTCTCTAAAGACTAGAGAGGTGGTGCTATTCCACTACAACCAATCACATGGGCCACACGAGCTAGCCACACATCTCAAGGGCTAGGGTATTGCACTCACCCCCCTTAATGAGCTGACACCCTCGTTAGCACACCGCATACGCAGCAAATATCTAGAACCTCTCCTCGGTACGTAACCGTGCGTCCAGTGCCGACCCATGTATCATGCCGTGTGACCACTTTGGGCTAGTGCTGGCCAATGGGCCGAACCGTGCGGGCCCGGTTTGGTTAGGCCTGGTTCAGTTTTGGCTCGGTTACTATGCAAACCGCCAAGCGGGCCGGGTCTCGAGCTCAGTTCGGTTCACTTCTTGGCTGGCGAATCGGTAAGCCCGATTCTGTCTGCCCATTTGGCCCGGTTGGCCCGGTTTGCATATTATATGTCCATAAAATCAGAAAAAAAGAGGATTCCAAAAATAACAACGAAAATTCGTAAAAGAGATTGAAAAAATTGCAATATATAGAAAAAAAATATTTGAGAAGCATTGAAGGGCGGGACTATGAAATTCAAAATAAAAGCGGTAAAGCGGGCGGCCGGTCGTTCAACCGAGGCGGGCCGTCCTTGTGCGAACAAACCGGCCGCCCGACGCAGACTAAGGGCGAGCCTAGGTTCGGTTCGCCAAGCCGAACCGGGCCGGTCTGGTTCGTTTCCGAACCGAACAGAATTGTGCCGACCCGATGAATAGTTTCGGGCCGCCTGGTTCGGCCCAAAAGATTTGCCCCATTTGGCCAGATCTACTCTGGGCCCACATGCATCATGCACCATATGCCCCCGCCACTAAGCCCACACGCACCCGCACAACGAGGATTGATGCACTGATACCATCGGTAACACCCTGGCCAAAATTCGCTTAGAACCTAGCCCACCTAAGAAAGTGGCCCATGCATGCATGGCACCACTCTTCGGCTTTCATCATCGCTTTGCCCAATAGGGTTAACCCGAGGTGCTATATTTAGGCTCATTTGGCATTATATGCTAGTAGAACTCTCTCTAGACCAAAGAGGTGATACTATTCCACCACAACCAATTACATGGGCCACACGGAACACAATCTCAAATGGGTCGGGGTATCACATGGGCAGATCGAGAAGATGAAGAGATCGACATGGCGTGGTATGGAGTGGGGAATCGATCGGATCGAAGTAGCAAGTAATGGAGTTATAGTACTAAATTCCATGCTTTACGTGTGAAATTTGTTATTTGTACTTGTTGTATTTATATTATGGTACATATATTTTTCATACTTTTTTGTGGATGTTCGTTAAATGAATAAATTAAACATCAATTTCGGTTGTTATTTAGAACTGATATAGATAATAAATTATGTGTTTCGGTTAGTAAATGGAGCACCCACAATTATGTGTTTACACTGGCACATAAGAGCTCTTCCCACTAGCCCACATATGAATCGGCTGTAATATTCTTATATATATCGGTTCTATATAAAGTGGCACTAATATATCAGTACATATGACATGTTTTTGTTGTAGTGTTGATAAAAACATGACATAATTAATCTTTGTTCGCTGGCCTATTTGATTATTGTTTAGAGAAACATGTCTCCATAAAATGAAGTTTATTAGTTGAATGTATATGTTAATTATTTGAAAGATCTATGGTTATAAGTTTTCTATTTCACTTGTCTATGCTAAGCTTAAGTTTTATAAAAAAACGAAGAAAATATAGAAGAACCAATATGAATAATTGAGCAATAAATATTTTTTAGTATGACGATAAATTTTTTTGTCCACTAGTTTGGATGAGAAACAATACTCCCTCTGTCCATTTTTAGAGGGCATATTTTTGATTTGAGTAAGACTTTGAGGGTAGACTTTGACCATTAAATTTTTCTATGATATATTATCAATTGCCATGAATAACATTGTATCGTCGAAAGAAATTTGAAATATGAACATATTGATACAACTTTTGTACATTAACGATGCATATAATTTGAATAATTATTAATCAAAACTTACAAAGTTTGATATTTTTAAATAAAAATATGCCTTATAAAAATGGATGGAGGGAGTATATAACGCAGCTTGGTATGTGTCATAGAAAATTGGAAATGACTGGTTTAAGATCTTCTTTGCTAGAATCATTTTTTTAATACTTTCTTGCAATGCACAGACACTCCTAGTTGTGTATATATAGAGAGAAAATTCCTTCTATGTCACTACAGAAGTCCACAATCCCAAAACTACCATCACTGGAGGACCTCACACATCTGTGCTATCATATTTGCTTGTTGTTCCCTTCTTTGCCATTGATCAAAAGTTATCTTTTTTGCTTAAACTTTATAAATATTTTCAAAAATATTTAAAAAATCATAGTGCTACCAAATATGTAGTACCTTAAATCTAGATTTTTTTTTGGAATTTTTATGATTAAATTTTGGTGTTAAAAATGTTGATTAACCGTTTATACATTGTTTTTGTAACATATTTGTTCATAAAAAAATAAAAAATCCAGATTGAATGTACTAATTTTTTTTACAGCACTACGATTTTTTTCCAGAATTTTTAGAGATGTATATATAGCTTTAACAAAAAAGGACAATTTTTTATCAATGCAAAGAAGGGAACATCTTATAAAATATGATAGCACGTAAAGATGGATATTTAAGTGACGGCAGTTACAAGATTAAAGATTTAGCACTTATGGAGTGGCATGCATATATATAGAGAGAGACACACGCGCGCGCACACACACAAATAACCACACCAAAACTCACGCATGCTCGCGGGAGCCATATGTGCATGACTAAGCGGCCAGCATGTGCACGTACACATCTATCTCAACGACGCCTCCCTTGGCTAGGTCGTAGTCGTAGCTCCTGCTCAGGGCGTAGCCCCGGGCCAGCCGGAAGCCGCCGGTGCCGCCTACGATGACCGACTCGCGCACCTCGACGTCCGTGTCCACTCTCCCCACCACCGCCAGTGAGCTGCCGCCGTATTCGCCGGCCTCCAGGACGAGGTGCAGGCTCAGGGCGTTCACTGCGCCGCGCTCGGCCACGCGCACGGTGAACCCCTGCGCCGTGCCGACGCGGTCGCTGTCGCGCCCGGGCCCCACCGTGAGCAAGTTGTTCATCACGGCGATGTCGCCGAACCGCCGCTGGCCGGAGGCTGCCTTCGCCGCATCGGTGGCGTTGTCGTCCGAGAGCGGCGGCCTCCCCGGCACGATGAGCGCGGCCGTGGGGCGCGGGCTAGCGTAGTCGTCGTGCATGTAGAAGTGGAGGTGCGTGGCAGTGGCAGCGGAGGTGCTGCCGGTGGCACGGCCGGAGTCACCGCGGAAATAGACGGCGGCGGCGAGGAGGACGGAGGAGAAGGTGAGGACGACTGAGAAGACCGAGCTAGTCATGACTTCCTATGCGCGCGTGCAAATTATGGATATATATCTAGCTAGGTCGTACGACAGCAGGGCACTAATAATGTATGTCTGCTGCTGCGTTTATCAGCTAGGGCATAGAAGTACGCTGGCCGTCCATGGCGCTATCGTCGGAGTGAGGACTCGGGAGCCGTGGGACTCAGAGTTTTGTGCGTTGATTGCATGCGAGCGCGCGTCTGGCGTGGAAATAAACAGCATGACTAAGACTCATGCAGGGCAAATAAAATCACTATGGCGATGGCCATGGGATCGACGGCTCAGCAATTAATCATTTATCATTTACTACTACAAATTAAAAGGCTAGTGGTGACTTGTACGTCGTTTTTAAATTTTAAAATCGCAAATGGTAAGTTCCTCTTTCCATGATATGATTGTTGTATCTCTTTCTGTGATCCCCCTGCATTACTCTTCTTGTGGTTGTTCTCTCTGTTGCCATTCGAATTACAGGGAAACGATCAGCGTGAGTTTCATGTATGGAATATTGAAGTGGGTAAATAGGGTATGGAAACATTACAAAGCGAATCAATTAAAATCACTATATTTTGAATGCTTATCTTCATTGATACAGTTCCATATGTATGTTCAAAGAAATCATGCATGATAGATCCTATAATACAAATATATACTATTATAATTTAGAAACCTATCTCAATATCATTTTTAAATCTCCAAGTTGACAAATGTGATATAATTATCAGAATAATCAGGAAAGTACTTATCCCGCTCTTGATTTGGTCTCGTTTCTTAATTTCGCGCATTGTATTTTGGGATCTTATGATTCTTCCACTTTCTCCGGAAGTGTATGGGTGAGTATATGTGGAGACACTGATTACACACCATAGGCCGCCTGCGCTTGTGGTCCGTCAGGCCGCCCTATGCCACGATGACTGCCAATGACATCCCCGTCGCTAGCTTTCTAGTTCCCTTTCTGCTGCATCTCCCCGATTGCACAAAAACATTTTGTTGGACTAAGTCCTCTACCAATAAAAAATATGGAACTCTAACTAATACACAATGGGGTCAAGGGTGTAAAAGCACAGTCGAGGACGAAAGCAAAGCAAAACTAAGGGCAGAGGGCCGAAAGCATGGAGGTGCTTGCAGTCAAGCGTCGTACAAAGTTGAGGGCATTGGTCAAGTATTTCTATCAAGGTAATACTATGTTTTTTATTCATAGCAATGCACGAGAACTCGGCTAGTTTATGAATGCAATTTGAGCCAAATATATACTTACGCACCAAAAAGTTGTTGTATCAATCTTAATGTTGAATTTCAAGGAAAATTGGAGCGGAAGATCTTACACACAATTTTTTTATTTGGTAGAATGATAATGCTGTCACAAAAAATATGCCATTTTTGTTAGAGATTTTACGTAATGCGATCTAGCAATGACATGAGAGGTATGATGTTTGATAACGCAGTTCGGCGCTCGCCTACATCTACGGGCAATAATGAGTGCTCCTCTCCAACATTGCAGCATACGGACCACCCAAGGCCACTGCCACCACCACATGCCAACCACGACACGCTACGTGCCTATGCCGCTACTTTTGTTATTATGGGTTACAATGGCAATGCCTCCTTTATTTAGGGATCATAATTACAGAGTGCGACTCACACTCTATACTACCATGCCTATTACAACTTAGAGTCCAACTGTAACTCTACTTGTACACATATTCGACACAAACTGTAACAATATTAAGTTGCACATTGTATCATATTTCAATTACTATTTTAAAACTAGGTAGATATGGACTTGCCCTAAAAAATATTAACAAACAGATTCCACTTTTTCTAAAAAATACTATCTTAATTTCTCTCTACTATTATAAAACAAATATAGTCAGTTGTTATATATAAAAAATATAGTGGCAGTATTAATATTGTTCTATTTCCCCTCCCATCCTAAAAAAGCGTCTCCATTTGGCAAACGATTCCTAAGGGCTCCTCTTACCCCTTCCATCGCTCTATCTGACCCCCTAGTGTTAAGACCGGTATGTTCAGCTAAACCTTAGATCGTAGAAACGTTTACAGCCAGAAAACTCAATGTTGACAAATTAAAAAGACCTAAGAAAATCAAGTCACAGATAATCCATCTCGATAGTACGCTGTAATGTCCAAAATGTAAAGAGGTCGGTTATGTGGGGATGGCCAGGTGCCCGGCCGTACCTGTACTGGCCATCAGCGACGGCGCCAGTGGCCTTAAAAATTCATAACAAACACATTCCTCGTCCTTAGAAAATCTTTAACAATATTAACGAAAATAGCTTAGTTCTAATGGCTTTGTGACGCGACGCATTCAAGCACCGTAGACACGATGTACCGGAGCACTAAATTGGAGCTGAGAATACTGTGGGCTATATAACACATCTATCATCTATCATGACATGGTAGGAAGTAATGTAATAATATTTTCTTCTTATCCAATTGATCATATACATTTGGCTATTGACAATAAACGGTTTAGTTCTGATTACATTGCGATCATGTATAAGAAAGCAATTGAAGCCGCCACTACTAGAGATATAGGCATCACAAAGGATTCATTGCGAACCCCTTGTGATAGTGTCATCACAAGCGGTTCAAAAGGCTGAGCCAGGATAGGACTTTTACAAGCGGTTCGGGACACGAACCCCTTGTAAAGCTTGGGCTTTACAAGGGGTTCGTGTCCTGAACCCTTTGTAAAAGTTCTACAAGCGGTTCAGGACACGAACCCCTTGTAAAGCCCTTCAAAAGGCTGAGCCAGGATAGGACTTTTACAAGCGGTTCGGGACACGAACCCCTTGTCCCGAACCGCTTGTAAAAGTCCAGTTTTTGAAATGCTAAAAGGAAAGCTTGTTTTATCTCATCAGAGAGCACGCGTGGGATGAGTTGGCTAGCAGAGTGAAGCGTGGGTCACGAGAAAGGTGAGGTCCTGGGTTCGAATCCCACTCCTCCCCAAAAATTATTTCTCTTTTTAACCGATACCCAGCAGCACTACAAGCAGGTATAAAACCGCTTGTGATGCCCCGGAGAGCATCACAAGCGATTGCTTACAAGCGGGTATAAAACCGCTTGTGATGCCCCGGAGAGCATCACAAGCGATTGCTTACAAGCGGTTCCAAAACCGCTTGTAACAGTGGTTTGGAACCGCTTGTAAAGTCCATTTCGCTGGTAGTGCGCGTTTTTAGGCATCAGCTAGGATGGTTGCAGTAACAATCTTGGTAGGGGCAGTAAAATCTAATGACCTATTTAATTCAAAGGAATTTCAAGGAAAAGTGGAGGAGTGGAAGATCCTACATAGAATCTTTATTTGGTAGAATAATAATATTGTCACGATTAATTATGCCCTTTTAAGTTGTATGGTTTCACATTTATAATATCTATATTTTGAAAACGGGTAGCTGTGGATTCAATGACCTTCCTAAAATCTAACAAAAAGAAAATAACACAAAAAAATACTTTCCTAAAAAATATCTCTTTATCTCTACTATTTTAAACCCATTTTAAAAAGTATAGTGGCATTCTATTCCCCCACGCATCCTGAAAATTAGCGTCTCCAGGTGGCCAACAATTTCTCTAGTTTCCTGTTACATCCTCTTAAAGCCCTTAAATAAAACTGTAGAAAACAAATTAATAACAAATAAATTCTAGCTCCCAAGAAAATCTATTAACAATGAAAATATCTTAGTTCTAACAAGAGGTACGATGCAGCGAATGTAGAATTAGAGCCGATGGTGTCAACCACAATACAGAGTACACAAGTAGAGTTGAGTGCATGACCAATCAACACATGCATGGTGTGAAGTACGTAATATGATTTTTTCTGTTAGTAACAGATTAAAAACATTAAGCATTTCATTATTATTTGTATAGACATAAGACAAACAATGTTATTTCGTGCGCGCACTACGCTTTTTTTTTTAAATAAACTTGAGAATTATTATTTTAAGTACAACATATTATCATGTTCACAAAATAGAATCATTATTTTAAGCATAACGTATTATCATATGTTCACAAAATACGCGTTATATAGTCAGCTTCTGTTGACTGCATTATAGATGTTCGATGAGTTTGGAAGGACTACAAACAACTGTGACCATGAACTACAATTTGAGGTAGTTCAGGTGGAACTGTCCCCAATAAACCTACACCAACTAATTAATGAATGGATGCCAACTTATTATCCAATCGAACTAGAGATGAACGGTCCCGAATGAATCTCCCACGAATAAATGATTTGATATCTTTCAACATGCATTGCAGTGTCTGTCATCATTAAACAGAAGGAATGCTACCACTACTAGGAAATTGGCCTTTAATCCCGGTTGAGAACGGGCTTTAGTCCCCGTTCTGGAATCAGGACAGGCCATCCGGGACTAGGGCTGGGCAAAAAGCTCGAGGCTCGCAGCTTGGCTCGGGCTCGGGCGAGCCTGGCTCGGCTCGCGCTGGCTCGTGGCTCGGGGCGAGCCCGAGCCGAGCCCAGTTTTCTGGCTCGCAATTTAGGCGAGCTAAGCCGAGCCGAGCCACAAGCCGGCTGGCGAGCCAACGAGCCGGCAGAAATCATGTTGCTGTCGGATTGTCCGAAGGCTAAAATATTCATCATGGGTTTAATGGCTTGGTTGGTCATGGTCATGGTTGTTTCTATGCTTTATTTTACAATTATTGTTACCTGTTGATCAATGTTGGTCTTTGGATGGCTCTTGGAGTCTTTGTCGTGCTTGTCTTTGAAGTCTTTGGGCGGCTGGCTCGGCGAATAACGAGCCGCTCATGAGCCGAGACCGAGCCGAGCCGAGCCACCCTTTTGGGCTCCCTGAATCACCGAGCCGAGCCTGGCTCGGCTCGGCTCGGGCTCGGGCTCGCTACCTGACCGAGCCCGAGCGAGTCGAGCCGAGCCGAGCCTCGCTCGGCTCGTTTCCAGCCCTATCCGGGACTAAAGGTATTAAGCACAACATATTATCATGTTCACAATATAGAATCATTATTTTAAGCATAACGAATTATCATATGTTCACAAAATACGCGATATATAGTCAGCTTCTGTTGACTGCATTATAGATGTTCGATGAGTTTGGAAGGACTACAAACAACTGTGACCATGAACTACAATTTGAGGTAGTTCAGGTGGAACTGTCCCCAATAAACCTACACCAACTAATTAATGAATGGATGCCAACTTATTATCCAATCGAACTAGAGATGAACGGTCCCGAATGAATCTCCCACGAATAAATGATTTGACATCTTTCAACATGCATTGCAGTGTCTGTCATCATTAAACAGAAGGAATGCTACCACTACTAGGGAAATAATGGCCTTTAGTTCCGGTTGGGAATGGGCTTTAGTCCCGGTTCCAGAATCGGGACAGGCCATCTGGGACTAAAAGTATGTGACCTTTAGTCCCGGTTCCCCCTAACTGGTACTAAAGCGTAGAAAATATCTAAAAAATAAGGTGAATCTAAGACTCGAACCTGGGACCTCATACCACCACGTGACTCCCCACTCACTCTTCTAACCAACCCACCCACCCACACATATTTAATAAACTAGGATATGCATTCCTTTTGAAGTATGCTGGAATGAGTCTTTAGTATCGGTTCGTGTTACTAAACGGGACTAAAGGCCTACCTTTAGTACCGGTTCGTAACACGAACTGGGACTAATGTGTGCCTGTGCTAGCTAGCACGTATCTGCTTGCTAAAGCCACCTTTAGTGTCGGTTTGTGACCGGTACTAATGTGAGCGAAAAATCATGCTTTTAGCACTGTAGCCACGAAACGGGACTATTGCCACATCAGTGACTGATGTGCCGGATCTAAAAGCCATTTCTCTAGTAGTGTACATATCTGGCATTTTTATTCTTTCAACGTGAAACATGTGGGAGCTCTAACGTGGTTTCTTTATATTTGTTTTCTTCGTTCTTAATTTGGCACGTACTTGTGTTTGTGTCCATAAGCAAGCTACCGGCCAGCGTTTTATTAGTCTTTACCTATGAAATCTAGCTAACATATAACTGTTTTCATTAATTCTTAAATCTTGAGCATGGATATGGGGCATGTACCTGTAATTCCATGCATACATCCGACCATCAGATCTGCTCCAACATTCATGCTCAGCCACCACTCTTCCTCACATGCTCTTCTAAAAAAACCAAGAAAATTCAAGAAAATTTATTGTTTGTCTCTCTTTAGAGGTGGTTTCACCCAAATGCCACTCTAGAAATGGCAAACATTGAAATGCCACTCTCTATCTTGGCACTTCATTACTTTGCCATTTTGGCATCTTAAAAAATATTTTCAGCTAATATTCCCTTCACTGAGCACGCGAAATGACCTTGTTGCCCCTATCTTCTTCATTCTCCTCTCTCTCTCTCTCTCCCTTCCTCTCTTGCACTGCCACCACCGGCGCTGGGCTTGGAAGAGAAGATGCGTTGCCAACGAGGAGAAGGCGAACGAGGTAGAGGGGAAGGGGAGGATGGTACCGTCCAACACAAAGTGCCAAGCCTCCTCGAGGAGCGCGGCGGTGAGAGGGGACACAATTTGGCTGCGGCGGAGGAAGGAGAGGAGGTGGGGGTCGTGATCGGCGGCGGTCTCAAAAAGCACTGCCACTGCCGCTATTCGTCATCAAAAGCCACTAACGTCCCAGCTCTCACTCTCTCTCTAGTGCAAGCCTACCACGGCACCACCACTGCCCCACCATGATGCTGGTCAGCAGTGAGCTAGAGAGGCAGTGAAGAAGAAGAAAATAGGAGGATGCTCAGGCCACAGCTGCCACCCGTGCATTCTATGCGCTGCCCTGTCCTCTCCGACGTTCTCGTTGGCAATGAGGGGAGGAGAGAAGGAGGAGGATGACGTTAGCATTTCTCCGATGTGGCCTTCCTCGTCGGAGATGATGGGGAGGCTAGCGGCTAGTCGAGAGAGGCAGTGCAGAAGAAGGAGAGAGGGGTCTAGGGAAGAAGAATGGCACAACGAAATTTCTCATGCTGAAATAAGGTAAAAAGGCCGAAATCGAAAAGTAGAGAAGCGGAAACATAGAGAGTGTCATTTTAAAGCTTGTCATCTCCAGAGTGGTATTTGGATGAAATTAAACCACCTCTAGAAAGTGGCAAATAATCAATTTGTTTGAAATTTTCAGAGAAAACCCAATTGGATCCTTCTTCCTCCCCCTCTCTCTCATCCTCTCCCCTCTAGCCCAGCCGAGTCGGCTGGTCTCTGGGGGCAGCACCGCTATCAACCACCACCCCTCCCTATCGGTGACCATAGCGGCCCCTTAGGAGTCACCACGTTGGCTATGGCCGCTCGGCTCAGCAAGGGTGCATCAGCTTGAGTGGAGCACGCGACCATGTGAGGGGAAGTTCCGAGTGAGCAGTCAAATGCATGGATGGAGCTACATGTACACATGATTTGGCTTTCCCGTCCATCCTTCCGTTCATGTCACACCTTGCTGCCGGCCCTTCTCTGATCCCTTCGACTCGACACCACAATTTCTTTTGAGGTCACCCTGCATATATCTCAGCCCTCATTAGCGTAGGACATTAATCCAGCTCGCACACATGATACGTGCATGAAAATTACACTCGTCAGCTCCACCATGTCGCATTCACGTGTCCAAGCCACAAAAATTACACTCTAATATGCCGCTTGCTGCAGCGAAATTTTGCCCAAGCCACAAAAATTTTCGGAGCCACTGAATACCAGCAACAGATTTGATAGCCTAATTAATTAATTAGTTCACATGCATAGATATACACCTGAAGCCAACGTGCAAGCTTACAGTAACAGGTTGAGGCCGTCACCTTAACTAAACCTCCAATGGCTTTCTCCCTGGTGATCATGGTGGTAGCCGCAGCACTTGTCCTCCTCCACTTCCTCATCAGCAAACCCCACAGGGGTTGCTCGTCCTACAACCTCCCGCCGGGCAACCTCGGTTTCCCCGTCGTCGGCCAAACCTTCTCCTTCCTCTCCGCCTTCCGGCGCAACACCGACGACCAATGGTTCAGAGACCGGATCCACAGGTACGGGCCGGTGTCCAAGATGTCGGTGCTCGGCTCGCCGACGGTGCTGCTGGCCGGGCCGGCGGCCAACCGCTTCATATTCGGCAGCGACGGCCTCATCCTGACGCAGACGACCGCGCTGAGGGCCCTCGTGGGGCGGTCGGTTCTGACGTTCGCCGGCGACGAGCTAAAGCAGGTCCGCGGCGCCCTGCAGGGCTACCTGAGGCCGGAGATGGTGAGGAGATACGTGGCCAGCATGGATGAGGAGGTCAGGAGGCACATCGAGCACTACTGGGTTGGTCACAAGACCGTCACGGTACAAACACTTTTGACATATCTATTCTCTTGTACGAATGCTAGTTATCCACAAGAGCCACCAGAGAAAATTAAGCAACCCACATATATACAGTAATACAACTTATCTATGTTAGAATATGGCATGTATGGCATGTCCCGTAGAATATGCCGCACGCGTAATCCCCTGATTATGCATGCATTTAGTGCTATTAATAGCCTGCCCCGGCCCCTCTCCAGACTATATATATATTGTACCCTGTACTCTCTTGTATTATTATCGAAAGATCAATTCTCCTATCCCTCTTCTTTCATGGTATCAGAGCGGGCATCCTTGCCCCTCTCACACTTCCGCAAACCATAATTCTACTATCCTCGTCCTCATGGCCAACTCTGACAAGACCTCCACTGGCCTTGCCAATACCGGCCTCTCTTCCTTGGAGACGATTACTGTCATCTCCTCCTCACCGGCTGTTGGCATCATCCCCTGCTGTGACGCACGACACATCTTCTTCCACCGCTGATCTCGCAAGATTGGCTGCAGCCATCTCTCCCCTGCCCCCGGAGGCACGGGAGGCACTCCTCTCCCTTGCCGGTCCTATCCAATCCCTACCTACTCACTTTGGCGACTTCTCAGGCAACGTCGGCGACCTCTCCAGCCATCATGAAGGCGGCGTCGGCCACGGTGGCGGCAGCCCTACCACTCTCTTCCTCGGCAGTGGCAGGCTGGCCGTCGGCCTCTCCTTCTCCAGCACGCACGGGGGCGGCGCGGTCCACCCCTTCCTCTCCAGCGCGCATGGGGGCGACGCGGCCCACCATGGCAGCACTGGTCACGACAGTCTCACCGCACATGCCCCCTTCTCCGGCGCGGCCCACCCCTTCCTTTCCAACGCGCACGGGGACGGCCTCGCCCTCGCCTCCGGTGTAGTCGGCGCCCATGGCGGCCCCTCCGGCACCGGACTTGCGGGGGCCGACGTTCCCTCCGGCGCTAGCCTGCCCGTCTCATACGGCGGCGGCGGCTGGCACCCCATGGCCAGTGAAGTTGGGGGCACCCTAATGCCCCCGGGAGCAATATTGGAGCCGGTATGTGGGCCGGTGTGGGACTCCCCTCCACGGCAAACTTTCCCAGTGTGGGCCTCCCTCCTAGTGCTGGCTCCGGCGCTGCCCTAGCAGCCGCCTACGCTCCTCCTGGCGACCCCAGCATGGTTGCGGCCCTCCATGCACAAGCGGTCGGGGTCATGAACATCGGCTCCCTAGTGCCTGTTATCCTTGGCCTCGCCAGCTCGAACTACCACAAATGGCGGGGCCTCTTCTTGGTCGCTCTCGGTCGGTTCGCCCTGGCCGACCACGTGCTCTCTCCAGATGGATGGCCACATGATCCTCACTGGGCTCATATGGATTGTGTGGTCCTCTCCTGGATCTATAGCCGCATCTCCAGCAACCTACTCGACGGCGTCATGAGCACCGTCACCACCGCTCGCTCAGTGTGGCAGGCACTAGAGCATCAATTCCTCGGCAACTAGGAGACTCGGGCCCTTTACATTGAGGCCCAGTTCCACTCCTTTGTCTAGGGCGACCTCTCCATCACCAATTACTGCAACCACATGAAGGGCCTAGCAGACAAACTTGGGGACCTTGGCGAACCGGTCAGCGACCGCATGCTGGTCCTCCAAGTGCTTCGTGGTCTATCCGAGCGATACAAGACAGTGTGCACTGTTGTTCGCAACACCACGCCTCTCCCGACGTTTCTCCAGGTGCGGGATAAGCTGCAGGTTGAGGAACTCACTCAGACCCCTGCTTCGAGTGATTCCTCTACCGCACTGGTCGCCACCACACCTTTCGGTGTTAGTCGTCCGCCGTCTGGTGGTTCCACTTCAGGCTCCTCCACCGGTGCACCACGAACCAACAGCAACAGTCGCGGTTACAATAACCGCAACCATCGTCGTGGTGGAGGTAACGGCGGCGGTGGTGGAGGTCGTCCTCCCACTTCGAGTGGTGGGGGGCGGCCCTCACTCTACTCCCACAGGAAGTGGGGGTACTTCTGTCTCCGTGTAGTACAACCCCTGGACCGACACAGTTCAACTGTGGTCTCATCAGGGTCCGGGAATTCTCGGGCGGCCTCCCATGCCACCTCGCCAGGCTTCTCATGCCTTGGCAGCTGTGACTGCACCCGGTGCAGTCAACCCTCCTCAGACTCTGGGAGTGCCCACTAGAGGGGCTTGGCAGGCCCCAGGTGAGGGTGGCTGGGACAAGCAGTCCCTAGTCAACGCCTTCAACACTATGACCCTGACTCCGCCACCTGTTGATACGGAGTGGTACATGGACTCTGGTGCGACCTCGCACATGACCTCCGATGCTGGTACTCTCTCCTCTGCCCATCCTCACTCTCGTTCTTGCTCAACCAGCATTGTTGTTGGCGACGAGTCCCGCCTCCCTGTCACCCACACTGGTTATCACTCGTTTCCTTCTGCTAACGGTTCTCTAGTTCTTCGTAATGTTCTTGTTACACCCAACATTATTAAGAACCTCATATCCATTAGAAAATTCACTATTGATAACCAATGTTTTATCGAATTTGGCCCTGCTGGTTTCTCTGTGAAGGATCTTTGTTCGGGGAGCGTGATCGCCAGGTACAATAGCTCTGGAGATCTCTACTCCTTTGCCCCGGGTCCAGCCTCAGCCCACACCTTCACTGCCATCATTCCTTCCTCGACACTTTGGCATCGTCGTCTTGGTCATCCTGGTCTTGAGTCGCTCTCTAGATTAGCCAAGTTATCCTCTATCTCCTGTAATAAAGCCGACCACGAACCGATTTGTCATGCTTGTCAACTCGGTCGTCATGTTCGCTTTCTGTTTTCGCCTTCTTCCTCTCGAGCTACCTAGATATTTAGTTTGTTGCACTGTGATTTATGGACATCCCCTGTTCCTAGTATTTCTGGTTACAAATATTATCTGGTTATTCTCGATGACTGCTCTCATTTTTTATGGACTTTTCCCTTACACCTAAAATCTGAGACCTTCTCCACTATCACCAACTTCCTCGCCTATGCTCACACCCAATTCAACGCTACCGTTCAACATGTCAAGTGTGACAACGGTCGTGAGTTCGACCACTCCGTGTCTAGGGCATTCTTCCTTAAACATGGTATTGCACTTCGCATGTCATGTCCCAACACATCCCAGCAAAATGGCAAGGACGAACATGCCATTCGTACCACTAATAATGTCGTTCGCACCCTTCTCTTTTAGGCCAGCATGTCCTCCTCCTACTGGGTTGAGGCTCTCTACACTGCCACACACCTTCTAAACCTTCGTCCCACATCCACTCTCACCGAATCCACTCCTTACTTTGCCCTTCATGGCACCCACCCCGTCTATGACGATCTCCATGTGTTTGGCTGTGCCTGCTATCCCAATGTCTCTAGCACTGCCAAGCACAAACTCGCCCCTCGATCCATCCTTTCTGTCTTTCTCGGTTATCCCTCGAACCACAAAGGGTATCGATGTCTCGATCTCACGACCAACCGCGTCATCTCGCGGCATGTTGTCTTCGATGAGTCCAGCTTCCCCTTTGCCTCCACCACATCCCACACTCAAGCTGACCTCGATTTTCTTTCAGACCCCGAGGATTCTCTCGGGCCTTGTGCTCCTATTTTCCCCACAGGTACCTCGTCAATGCCACCTTCATCGGGCCCGCCGACATTACCGGCCGCCCTGGCCCAGTCGACTCTGGCCGCGTCGACTCCGTCGACCGTGCCGGATGCCTTTGCAACCCCGGCCTTGCCGTCGGCCCCTGCACCGACACCTACTGTGCACCTCGCTACCCTTATTGGATCTCCACCTCAGGCTGCTGCCAGTGGGGTGCCAGTGCACCCTGCTGCCCCTGTTGGATCCCCTCCTTACGTTGCTACCAGTGGGGTGCTCCCAGCTGTCTCGTCGCCTCTGCATGTCACTGCCCCTATTGGACTTGCTCCACAGGTTGTTGCCAGTGATGTGCCGCCTCCCGCTGTGACCAACACTCATCGTATGGTCACTCGTCGGAAAGCCGGACTCTCCGTTCGGCCCTGGGAACGTCTCAACCTTCACGCCACTGTATTGTCTCCCCTCCCGAAGACATATCATGGCGCCCTGTCAGATCCCAATTGGCGCGAAGCTATGAGCAAGGAGTTCGATGCTCTCCAGGCCAACTGCACGTGGGACCTTGTGCCACGTCCCCCTGGCGCCAATGTTGTCACTGGTAAGTGGATCTTTAAGCACAAGCTTCATGCAGATGGTTCTCTCGATCGGTACAAGGCTCGTTGGGTTCTTCGTGGGTTCACCCAGTGCCCTGGTGTTGACTTCGACGAGACCTTCAGCCCAGTTGTTAAGCCGTCCACCATCCGAATTGTTCTCACACTGGCTCTCTCTCGTGGATGGTCTATCCATCAATTGGACGTCAACAACGCATTTCTGCAAGGCACCTTGACAGAGACAGTGTATTTTGCTCAGCCATCCGGGTTCGTTGATCCCTCCTTTCCAGATCATGTTTGTCGGCTCAACAAATCATTGTATGGTCTGAAGCAGGCACCTCGAGCATGGTACAGCCAGATCACCTCTCATCTGCTCTCCCTGGGCTTTGTTGAAGCAAAAGCAGACACGTCCCTGTTTGTTTTTCACCGCGGCGCCGACACTGTCTATCTTCTACTCTATGTGGATGACATTGTCCAGACTGCCTCCTCGCCTACTCTCCTAGACAGGACCGTTGCTGCCCTTCAGCGTGAGTTCTCTCTGAAGGATATGGGGCCTCTCCATCACTTCTTGGGAGTCTCTGTTCAGTCACAGTCTGGCAGCTTGCACCTTTCGCAGCGACAGTACATTCTTGATATTCTGGACCGTGCCGGCATGTCAGACTGCAAACCCTGCAACACTCTTGTTGACACTCAGTCCAAGCTTTCTGCTGATGGTCCTCCTGTCTCTGACGTGACTCTCTACCGCAGTTTAGCAGGTGCTCTTCAGTATCTCACATTCACTAGGCCAGATATCACATATGCAGTTCAGCAGGTCTGTCTCTTCATGCATGATCCCCGGGAGCCCCACTTGCTGCCCTGAAGCGCATCCTCTGCTACCTCCAGGGCACTCTTGAGCTTGGGCTGTTCCTGCACCGCACCACGCCTGCTGACCTCACCATCTACTCGGATGCTGATTAGGTTGGCTGTCCTGACACCTGCAAGTCCACCTCAGGCTACGGTGTGTTTCTCGGCGACAACTTGGTCTCCTGGTCTTCTAAACGCCAGCACACTGTCTCCCGCTCTAGCGCTGAGGCAGAATACCGCGCCGTTGCCAACGGTGTGGCTGAGGCGTGCTGGCTACGGCAGCTTCTCCAGGAGCTCCAGAGTCCCCTTCGCTGTGCCACCATTGTCTACTGTGACAACGTCAGCGCGGTCTAACTCTCCACCAACCTAGTACAGCACCAGCGCACCAAGCATGTCGAGATCGACCTGCATTTCGTCCGAGAGCGGGTGGCTCTCGGGCAGGTGCGCGTTCTTCATGTCCTGACGTCATCGCAGTACGCCGACATCTTCACCAAGGGGCTACCTTCTTCGGTTTTCACCCAATTTCGGTCCAGCCTGAACGTCCGTGATGCTGCCGTTCCGACTGCGGGGGAGTGCTAGTACTCTTTCTTTGCTTGTACCAGTCTCAACGGTGTCATCCGCCGTTCAGACTGCGGGGAGTGTTAGAATATGGTATGTATGGCATGTCCCGTAGAATATGCCGCACGAGTAATCCCCCTGATTATGCGTGCATTTAGTGCTATTAATAGCCTGCCCCCTCTCCAGGCTATATATATATTGTACCTGTACTCTCTTAGATTATCATCGAAAGATCAATTCTCCTACCCCTCTTCTTTCAATCTAGTTTGACTAAAAAAACTCTACTTATTAAATTTAGTATTTAGCGCTGTGCCAATATATATCTAATGATCAAAAAGATGACTACATTAGACCAGGTAGGAGAACATCAACGAAAACTATAATGAACTGGCCCACACGATCGGTCGCACGAATATAATTAATTTAGTACTACTTGTTCTCTACGAGTAGCTTTTCCGGTGGCATACCAGAAACTGTCCCTATAAAAATGTACTGCATATATAATGTAATGTTCATGTTAAACTAATGATTAATAGATCTCTTTATATAATAGATGTTCTGCTCATAATTAGGTGAAAATTAATATTATCACGCTGATATATACCCACAGAAAAGTATGTATAATAAGTACGTTGTCCCGTGCATTTGCGCCCATAGATTTGTATCAAAATTTAATACACATTTTGCACATGTAAAGACTAGTACGGGTATTGTCTATGATATTTTCTAATATAGTCCATGCTCCCAATCTAGTATAATTAGATTTACTTTGAATATGTCTTTTGTATTGGCCATTATAAGCTCTAGCTAATATGTTTTATGTATAATCCAAATGATACATAATAACTTCTATCTTGTTAGATCTACACTAATGAAATATGAACCTACTACACTGATGATGCATGGTGTATATATTTTCTTTTTTCTCCAATTGATTTGGAATTTCTAGTTTCTTAGATCGTGCGGTGGCCCCTTTTCTCTTCTACTATGATTTGCGTCAATGTTTAAGAGACATGTTGTAAATATAATGATGTATACTCTTTGTAGCCATGATAAGCTCTAATATTATTTTATTTAGAATTCTTTGCTTTAGCTTAAGATTTGTACATATCCAACTAGTGAATTTATTTAAATTTTATTCTGAATTTTACTTGTGCTTTTAAGTTCATATGAAAAATAAAATTATTATTTTTTTATTAGGATATGATCGCCTTTTGCATGCATCTTTATATTTTGCGACCAATGACCCCCCCTCCTCCTACTCTCTACCTTGCTGGGTAGGGGCATTTATATAGTCTTCGGCAGCGTATGTATCGGTGGCCTTGATCTTTTGTTAGGTTTTGGAGCTCTAATCAAACATCATCCCTCCTTTGACCTTTCCATGCATGTGGGACATGTCACACGTACTCTATATGTGTAACCGGCCATTGAAGAGTACCTGCATTTAAAGAATATATCATCTAAAATCAACTGCCTCTTATGACCTAGGAATGCCTAGAAGTTGGTGGTTATGAGTTAGGACTGCGAGTTGAGTCACTCACGACCTGAGGGAGGACGAGTGATCTATAACGGAGTCCAGATCGAAGCACCGTGAGCTATGAAGCCGTGACCTAAGGTTCGCGACCTGTGCCCTCAACAAACTATAGGGGGAATATAGCTCTTCAGGGCTACAGACAAATTAAAAATAACCTTTAGGGCATCTCCACCGGTGGTGCCTAAGCTCCATGCCCATCACTGTAGCAAACAGTGATGAGGCATTAAATAGAAAAGTAGAGTGTGTATGAATAGTGATGGAGCAGTTGTTGGAGAGGTGAATAGGGATGGGACAGCCCCATTTGGTGAGGTGGCACGTGAATGGGATGTGGCAAAAAAGAAATGGGACGGACTGCTAGAGATAATGGGACCCCTAACAACTCTCCATGAGCCTTTGTTGCGTACCTATTTGAAGTTTGAGCTCGACATCAGCACCGTCCAACATGTGTTCACCGTCTGCACCCTTGCTGCCCCTCCATGCATGCCGCTACCTACTCCCATCACCGCCAACAAAGCCTACATCGATCCTTGCCATCCCTCTACTAATTTTGGAAACTCCATCTACACTTTTCAAAACGGAAAAATTATTTGACCCCCGTAAACTAGTGCTCATCGTCTAACTCCCTAAACTATAAAAATAGGTATATTCCAGCCTACGAACTATACAAAACCGGACAAAACAAATAATCCCCTAAGGGTGGTTTTGCCACACAAGCTGCACACATGTGTAATTTTTGCCACATCAACGTCCCCATGTGCAAAGTCACACTCTTCTTTCTCTCTCTCCCCCGCTGCTTCCTCTCTCCCCCGAAGCTCCCTCGTCCTCCTTTCGCCAGGTAGCCACCTCCCTCCTCGTCCTCTCGGCAGCCAGCCACCACCCCCGTCCTAGCTCGCCACTCCGCGGCCAGATCTAGAGGGGTGGCTGTCATGCCTGCCCTAGCTCGTCATTGGAAGGGTAGCGTTGATGTGCCTGCCTTGCCATGCCGGTCCTAGCTCACTCTAGTTGTCATCGATGCATAGAAGATGAAGAGCGCTGCCGCCGCTGCTGGAGCATGCGCCACCATTGTCCACCTCCTCCATGTTGCGCCCTTGCCTCGTCTAGCTCACCGCCATCCTCCTCACTGTGCTCCCGCCACCATGCCCCCACTGTCCTCCCCCTCCTCCCCACTATGCTCCCACTACCATGCCTCTACCGCAGTCAATAGCACCATCGTGCCAGAGCCGGAGCATGCACATCCATCGCGGAAGGAGGCTCGTTGCCGCCATCTGCGAGAGCATGTGCCACCGTCATGGGAGGAGGAGTGTTGCCGTCCCCGAGGCTCGGTGGACACGGTGGGTGCCCAACAGTGATGCGGTCTAGCATGGAAGGAAGAGGCAGATGGTGCCGCCATTGCAGTGAGGAGGACTAGAGAGAGAGAGAGAGGAGGTGAAAGACAGAGGGATGGGAATGAATGATGTGGAACACGTGTCGCTGAGAAGGCATGATATTCATATGTGTGTAGTTTGTGTGGCAAAACCACCATAAAGGATCACCCTTAGGGGGTTATTTGTCTAGTTTTGAATAGTTTGTGGGCAGAATACCTGGTATTATAGTTCAAGGATTATGTAGACGAAGGGCGATAGTTTAGGTGTCAAGTAGACTTCTTTCTTTCAAAAACTTGATAAAATAATTCATTGGGTAGCAGCAAAACTGATAACCAGTGGCTACTGATTTTTTAAAAATATGTCCAGATCAAATTTTCTGAATTAAAAATTTGAATTTGTATCGGTCGATAACACAATTATTTATTTAAGAGTTCAATGCGTTGATTTTTTTTATGAAATTGATTTCCTTGCGGTGAACCTTTGCCTAATCCAGTGAACCTAACCCTAACCCATTGCTCCAAGGTTATAAATTGCGTTTTACGCAGCTTTGTGGCGAGATGCGAAAAAAGATATAAAAGCTATCGCGGGCTACCGTGGAGGCTACCCTATATAGCGTTTTAATATTAAATTTATATGAAATATGAATTATTAGCATAATATTAGTCACATCTAACTAAATATGAAACAAACAAGTTACTTTAGAAGTACTTGTACTCTAATATATGTCCATATGACCATAGCGGCCACAAAAATAGCGGTCATAGCTGTGTTCGTGGAATTTTAGTCCTTAGCGTAGCGTTTTAGTTTAAAAACGCTATAGTGGTTCTATTGCGGAGTTATAGCGGGCTATTTAGAACTTTGCATTGCTTTAAAACTATATAAGGTGTCCCATCTGTAAGTATGGAATTACTCAATTCAATAGATCTCTACTACTTAAAAGTAGCTTATGGTGAGTGATGATGAGTGGTGATCCATTTTTACTGGACCATTCTACCCTTCATCCTTACATTAACTACACATATACCCAGCCCCACTACCTTCCTCGTCTATTCAAAATTTGAAATCACTGTCGGTGGAGAGGCAATATTTTGAAATCATTCTTGAAATGGTTATTTACTTCATTTTGATCCAATATTTTAAAAATGTAAAAATATAATAAAAACCATGTAATCCAAGAAAATTGACTAAAACAAGAAGACAATATTTAATTGCTTGAAAAAACATAATACTTCATAACTAACGAAATTACTAGGCAATTAACATTGCATGTATATGATAGATTCTAATTTTTTTTTACTATTTATATTTTCGTAGCAACGCACGGGCATTCAACTAGTAGCAACTAGAAGCAGTTTACCTCACGAGACATTTGCGTATAAGGTGAATAAGGTAGTCGTGCCAAAGTGCAGCATATATATATAGCCATTTTGTAGCTAGCATGCTAAGGGAACTAACTGACATCATTTGATTTTGAAACAGTAAAAGCTTTACAATGGTTATGCATTTTCACGATGATCATGAAACGCCGTCAATTTTATATGCATTTTTCCTAATCCTCAGATTATGAAAACTAGCTAATCCTCAATTCTGCAGGTGTTACCTTTGGCGAGGAGACTTTCACTTGGCATCATCTGCTCGGTTGTCTTTGGACATGAGGCAGCCCCCCTCAAGGAAGCCCTCGCTGCTGACTTCGTCACTCTAGGGAAAGCCATCATGTCAGTTCCGGTGAAGATACCCTTCAGCAGGTTCAGCAAGGGCATGAGGGCGAGTACAAGGATACGTGCAGCCATCACAAGGATTGCCCACAAGATGAAAGAGACATGGATGCTGCAAGGCCGTGCTCCTTCCAGTACTGACTTTATCACCTACATGCTCAATCTACGCTCACAAGGTGCTCACTCCCTAACAACGGAGGACATTGTGGACAACGCTATGGGCCTCATCATCGGCGCGTATGAGACAACCTCTGTTCTTATCACCTTCATGATACGGTACCTTGCGAACGAGCCAGACATCCTTGACAAGATCACACAAGGTGTGCTAATATGTTGGTGTTGTTTTTTTATTTCAATCCCCAATATGTATGTCCTTCGGTGTCGTCGAGAATAATCTGATACTATTTGATATTGTGATCAATTACAGAACAAGAAGAGATTGCAGTGAACAGAAGTCCAGAGGACGCTCTAACCTGGGATGATGTTGCAAAGATGAGGTACACATGGAAAGTGGCAATGGAGACACTGAGGACTGTTCCTCCGGTGTTTGGCAGCTTCCGAACAGCTACCAAAGACATCGTATACCAGGGCTACCACATCCCTAAAGGCTGGCAAGTAAGCACATTAACATCTCCATGCATATTGAATCTTTCTTCTTGTCAGAACTCTTTCGCACGGCTTTATCCTCTTAACATTATGCCAGGTCTTCGCGGCGCAAAGCATTACACATATGGATGCCAAGCTCTTCAACGAGCCTAGGAAATTTGATCCTTCTCGGTTTGAGAAATCGATCCCTCCGTACTGCTTCATGCCATTTGGGGGAGGCCCAAGAATGTGCCCGGGCAATGAGTTTGCTAGGGTACAAACAATGGTGGCCATGCACTATCTAGTGAGGCGGTTCAGGTGGAAGATGCTCTGCCGAGAAGAAACCTACACGAGGGATCCAAAGCCGACGCCTGTTCTTGGACTCCCAATTGAACTCAAGTTGAGAGGTTCCCGTGAGAATGCTGAAGCTTGAATTGCCACATGGATTCTGAAGTGTCTGGGTATATGTTTGTGTCCATGCATGTGCCGTGTGTGATCTACAGAATGTTAAACA
This sequence comes from Olyra latifolia, assembly GCA_036346145.1. NCBI lineage: Eukaryota > Viridiplantae > Streptophyta > Magnoliopsida > Poales > Poaceae > Olyra > Olyra latifolia. The sequence goes on from CM070531.1 coordinate 44,882,229, forward strand.
TTGATTGATCAGTAAATTTATAGTTACTTGGATTATTTTATAGGATCCACTATAAGAGTGCAATTTACAACTGCTTGGAAAACTTTTGGATGGATCAATAGATTCTAAGGCGAGATATTAATTGATGCAACGTTGTATTATAAAACTAACTATTGTCTGAACATGCTCCGTTGAGCATGTAATGTTTTTAGTCCTTCCTGCAAATTGCAACTTGTCTCGTTCTAGCACCTCACTTGTCATTAGTGAGTATATTGTCACTAGTCTGTACATTTTATTTCCCTTGTCTTGTGAGGGCATAGAGCTTTTCATGACACAAATGTTTTGTGGTGGGCCTTGAACTGACTGACATCCTCAAAATTGGAAAGTTAAAAAATTCAAATTTAAAATCTAAACTTGAATTCAAATCCAAGCTAAATGCAAATTGGAATCCCAAATTTTGCAATCCAAATCCAAAATTTCTGAAATTTTCTAACTCTTTCCTCCTGTTCATCTTGTTCTCTCCTTTCTTTCCTTTTTCCTTCCTTTCCTTCCTGCCTTGGGCTTCAGCTTTCTTTTGTGTTCAGGCCCAAGCCGTCGTCCTCCTCCTCTTCTTTCTTTCTTGACCCTGTGAACTATTGAGCATCGTCTACTCTACCTGAATTCAAAAACCGGGTATTTGACCCCTGAATTATACAAAACCGGTTAAATAAACCACTACACCACTATGTCATGCGACGCGGCTGCAACATTGCAACAATGGACAATTAACCTTTAAAAGTTTGTTGTACCCACATGTGACATATTCGTGCCATTAACTCACCAACATGATTATTATGGTGATAAAATAAGACGAGGCAACCGACTACCTTTTCTACTTTTCAACGTGAAAGCGTGTGGTGCGATGCCATACTCAGATCACTATTTGTTATCACAGCAATTTTTTACCTTGCTAGCTCAACAATTTTTTGTCTTAACAGGCTCTCACCCCATATGGGTCGTAACATTTCCAGCCTACCCATCCATAAACCCTATAATTTTCCACGTCCCACCCAAACAGGCAGGCACCCAGCCACTTCTATGCCCTCTGTCCAGTCCTCAACTACTCAGAGCAGCAGTAGAGGGAAGTCATAGGGGGAGCACAGGAGAGGAGACGAGCAGCAGGCCAACAAGCGGTGGCGGTAGTAAGAATCTTAAGTGGCAGCAGCGGCATAGAATCCACGAGATCCCGTGCTCCTCGGTTCCACCATGACGCATACAACTACAATCGGCTAGTATGGTCGATCAAATCACCACGCCCTACCATACCAAAAACCAACAGCTTCAAAGCCACTATACGCCGGCTTGCCACTCAAGACCGCCCTGATGGTTTTGGGACACTTTAGCAGCGCCTCAGTAAGCCTGCTCACAATTTAAAACTAGTTCCCTCTATCACTAACTCTCTCATACCAGCCACAACATCTCAAGCCTGCATGCAATCTTCACATTCGCCAGAGCATCTGTCCGGGCCACTGCTATGCCTACGCGTCGCACTGGCTACCCAATACTTTGTTGCCATCAAAAATGCATCCACGCTCAGCTATGGAGCTCCCCATCTTATCCTGCCCCTCCGTTGTGCATCGAGATGCGTGGCTCATCATCGGCACTTCCATCTCCCTCAACTGAGCCCGCCGCCACCCGCCGCCGCCGCCGACCATCCTCAGCGCCGGCGCGACCACGCCGGCTTGGCCTCGCGCGCGTGGTTCGGCGGCGCAGCGCGCTCGGTGGCGCGACACGGCTCGGCGACGGATGGCGCCGTGTCCTTCCATCTCCTCCACCGAGCCCGCTTTGCACCGCCGCCGCCGCCACCGGCGACCATCCCAGCGCCGGCGTGCGACCACGCCGGCTGGCCTCGGCGTTGGCGAGATGGCTCACGCCGCGGCGGCGGCGGCGGCGCGTGGTCGTCGCGCTGCCGGCGGTGGTCGCCGCGCGCCGGCCGTCAGGTGAGTGGCGACGCGGGGGTGGAGGCGGGTGAGTGGTGGCGCGGCGCGTCTGGGTAAGACGAGGAGCTCCATATGGGGGCACAAAAGCCGTGCTCTTGTTGCCATCGCTCACTGCTTCCGCACTGCCTCTACTCCATGCAAGTCCTCCACCTTACCTGCTAGGCCCTTGCACCATGCATCATCACTGGAGTCGAAGCTTGGACACCAATGTCGCACTCCCACCGGTGGTTGGCCGACCCCTACACTGCCTACACTAGCACCGGGACCGTGAGGACAGAGAGGGACGGTCTCACCGCTAGATCTGCATATGACGGTGTTGGCGGCAAGATTTGCCGCGATCGACAAGAAGGGAGGTATTTGAGGGAGGTGGCTGTCATTGAGGAAGGAGAAGGATGGAGGTGGCCGCGACCGTCACGGAGAAAGGAAGAGGAGGAAGATGGAGGTGGTCGGGGACGACGGGAGATGTGGCACCGAACTAGAAGTGGCATTGACGTGATGCAACGCAGGAAGAGTATGTCGAGGCGACGCACAACACCGGTGGGTGCGGCATGACTGAGTGAGGGCGGCTTCACTGCTGGTGGCAATGACTAGAGCCATCTGTAGGTGGTGGTTGGATAGAGAGAACTCAAAGGGGGTAGAAACAGAAGAGGAGAAGGGCGGCGCATTTGCCCATCTCCTTCGCTTGCTTTGCCAGATAAGAGAGATTAGAAGGAGATAGGGGAATAGAGGGGGAAAGGAGAGAGATTAAATACAGGGAGAGGGAAATAGAGAGTGAGGAAAGAGAGTGTAACTTACAAGTGGGCCCTCACTACATTGTAGACTCGTCACCACCTCCAAGAGGTTATTTATATGGTTTTTCATATTTTGTGGGGGTAGAATATTGGGTTTTTTGAGTTTAGGAGCTAGAGTTGACCATATTCACTGGTTCAGGGGTCAATTAGGCTATTTTCCTTTCTTCTTTCCTGCCCATGCGCTAAGGGCATGTTTGGTTGGTGCCACGCTTTGTCTAACCTAACCTTAGCCAAATGTGGCAAGCCATACTTTTGTGGCTGAAAAAATCAGCGCCACACCTTAGGCAAAATGTGGCAAAAAAAAATCAGTCTATGACACGTGGATCCGATTGCTAAGAAAGTGTGGCAAGCCACAATTGTGGCGCGAACCAAACACCAATCATAAAAACTATGACGCCTAAACTTAGTTGTGGCAGATTTGACAACAAACCAAACAGACCCTAAGTCTCCACCTTCCTAGGCCTCTCCACTATCTCCAAATCAAACAAATAGACCAATTCCCTCAACGTTGTGGACCTCCCAAGCTGCTCGCTGATGTCTCACAATCGCCAAAGCACCACCACGAGCCTATCGAAGTTCTATCACTATACTCTTCCATGCTACTGCACCGAGCTATCCCAGTCCAATCTACATCGCCCACAACTAGTGCCACGCTAATATCTGCCACCTAGAGCTCCACTTCCTAGATGCCAAACACCTCGTCGCCTCCCTTTGGCCAACAATGTACCACCATGGCTGCCACCCATGCTCTGCTTGCCACTCTGCCGCAATACGCGCCTTTCTAGGTCGTGTCATCGCCGCCCCAAGCCACCGTCTCTTAGCGACCCTCACCAAAGCGCCACTGTGTATCGTCAATCACCGGCAAAAGCCCGAGCCCACTACCACTCCCGTTCTGCCTCTGGTCCTCTCTCTCTCTCTCGCCTCTTTTAATCTCTGCCTCGCCCTCCCTTTCCTGTTGAGCTAGGCCCACCGATCCAAGCATGGAGCTCAGCCATGCCAAGTCGATGCACCGTCCACATCTCTCTGCTGAGCAAGACCACTTTGTTGGCAAGCTCATGCCTAGTTGAGTCGCATGTGCTATGCAGTAAAAGGAAACATTTGAATTGTCGGAGCTAGCTGCTAGATTTGAGTGAGGAAGAGAGAGGGAGATAGAGATAGGAGGAAGGAGCTAGCTGCTAGATTTGAGCGAGGAAGAGAGAGGGAGATAGAGATAGGAGGAAGATGATGGTGATGGGTGCCACATCATTCTCATGTCTACGCGTTGCAGCCACCTCATCTCTATTTGACACTGGAAGGCAACACATCAGTTACCTGTGAATCACAATGTTATCAAAATACATAGTACTAATTGTTATATACTTCTTTTTTCCTTTATTGATTAACATTTTATTTTTTATAAGTATAAATTAAATATAAACTTACATAAAAATACCTAAAATAGATTAAAAATACTGTATATTTTATGAAATTATGATTTTGGGGATTTTTAATATTTTTGTAGTTTAAACAATAAAATTACAAATGTTACAAGCCATAACAAAAAGGTAATGTGATTGCACAATCGCTTAGACCCTGTTCTTTTGGGCTTATCTAATCTGACTTATCTCGAACTTCGAGAATTTTCCGAGGTGGCCTCGAGAGTCGGATAGACTTGATTTTTAGGATTTAGGGAGCTTTTAGACTGACTTATCTGACTTTTTTTTATTACTTTTTGAATCCGTTTTTTTATCTCGTAGCCGAGTCTAAAAGCTCCTAAATCCTAAAAATCAAGGTCATCCGACTCTCGAGGCCACCTCAGAAAATTCTCGAAGTTCGAGATAAGATAGATAAGTCAGAGCTCATAAGCCTAAAAGAACACCCTCTTAGTGATGGGCATACGAGAGTCTCAAGTGGATCTACACTAGTGGCGTACAAAATATTGTTTGCATATATAGGGACTGTTTGGTTCATGGCCTAAATTTTTCACGCCTAAGCTTAGTTTTGCCACAAGAGCTAAGGCATATATTTGGTTTCCTACTAAGCTAAGGCTTGCCACAGGACGTTAGGAAAATTTCCATTTATTTTCCCTAGAATTTTCGTCACAATTGTGGCGGACAAATCATCCACCACACTTGCTACCACGCTTGCAGACCGATCCGCATCCTGGAGCTCTTTATCGTATCGTTCCATATCTACCCCTAATGGCGATGAGGAGGACTGCGCTGCAGCCCCGTTGGATCCAAAATAGAGGAGGAGCTCACCTCAGAGATGGTAGCATGAGGCAGAAGATCGCCAAGTCGGAGCAGGGAAGCTGCTCGGCATGGGCCAGGGAGCTCGCTAGAAGAGATGGCGGCGCTGGGCAGGAGCAGGGTAGCAGCTCGCCATGGGTGAGATGGCGACGCTGGGTAGGAGCTCGCTGGGCTAGAGCAGGGGAATAGCTTGCCATGGGGAACTTGCCGGGGGAGATGGTGGCGCAGGGGAAGTGTGGCTAGTGGGAGCAAGCTCCGAGCCATACAAAGGAGTCGATGGTTGCAATAGAGTTCGGCTTCGGTGGTGGCAGTAGTATGGAAATGTGGCGGCGGAGATTGACAAGGATCTACACACCATGCCCGTATCTCGCCATGTACAGGAGGGAGACAAGACTGTGCCTTCTTCACATCCGATGTGCTCCATGCTCATCTTCGGCTAGAATGAGCATGAGCTGAGATTAGTGGATGCTTCTCGTGATACTTTCTTTAGTGGTAATTGCTTCAAAGATCCTTGAGTGTTGTTGTTGTTGACATCATTAGGGTGGGTGGCATGAGCTCACGGAGGAAGAAAACCATGTCAGACGAGGTTTTTTAGTTGCCAACCAAACATGTACCACTTTTTTTGCCATGCCTAATATTAGTCGTGGCTACTGAACCAAACAAAACTAGGTAGCCGAAAGTTATGCATGTTACACATGTGGCAAGCACCTAACCTTAGGCGCAACAATTATAGTTGTCAACCAAACAGACCCATAAGCTCCCAACATTTCACAAATTTGTTTCCCCGTAGCGGCACTCATGGCCACCCGCCGGCACTGGCAGCTCTTCTTCCTCCACGAACACGTACAACACTACTCCTCTTAAGCCACTAGTTTGGATCATGTTTCTTCCTTTCCACCGGAACTCTCTTAGATCCCATCCCCTTCCACCTCTTCGGTGAGTTGCATGCGGTTGCCCACCTTCATTGCCTACAGGAACAAAGATTTCATAAAACCATTTGCCTCCTAATGCATCTCAACCTTCTCATTATCGTCTTTGGTGGCCCCAAGCCTCCATCTAAGCTAGTGATCACTACACCAATATATGTCAATATATCTGTACATCCATACTACCTCAGTTAGAACCAGCACATATATGTAAGGTTACTAGTGTCAGTTATTCAGTGGTCACGTGGCAAAAGCTTTTATGTGTTGGTACTAATTACGAACCAGCACAAATTACATAATATACGTGTCAGTTCAGATTGTTCTGATTACCAATTGGCACAGATATATCAGTGTTTGTTCGTATAACGACCCAGGACATATAATCTGTATATGTGGCGGTTGAAAATTAGAATCAGCACATATAAAGCTTTTCCCACGTTTCCATTGAAGAGGCGCGTCGCTTCATAGTCATCTGTTCCGATTGGTCATTAGAATTGGCATACATAACGTTTCATCTCCTGAGGGGTTTGCGTGCAAGGTTTTGTCTCCATGATTCAATCCCCTTCTTCTCCTTTATCGCTGATGCCTTCTCCACCCGCCTCTGCATCGCTGCCCCCTCTCTACCAGCCTCATCGTCCCTGCCCTCTCCACTCGTCTCTCCGCAGCGGCCGGTCTCGCCATGGTCGCCATGGTCCGCTGGCGATCCGGCGCCTCATAATTAAGGAGCCAGCATCGAGGAGCCCCGTGAGGAGGAGCCCATTGGAAAGGAGCCCTGCGACGAGGAGCCTATCGGCAAGGAGCCTCAGGATGATGAGCCGATGCCCAAATGGCAATTGGCCACGTCACCGGATCCGTCTTTGGAACCTTTAGTGCGTGCCCTGCCGGCGAAGTGACAGAAGAGGAGGACACGGACGGCAACGGCAACGACAAGGAGCCTACTCCCATATCGGAGTAGGAGGCGGAGGGCCATGATGACGACGACGACGTCAACCGCTATTCTAACCCTGAGCCAGTGAGCGACGATGATGACGACGACACCTTCTTGTAGATAGCTAGCTAGGTAGGATTGTACAATATGTAGGTAGTAGTAGTAGCCTAGGAAGCACCAGTGTGGTGTTATCTAGGCTAGATAAAATAATATTTTAAAATGTATATACCGGTTCTAGCCATAAACCAACAGACAGAATAAGTCATCTGTACCGATCCGAAACTGACACAAATAACTAGCAAACATCAATGCCTATTATTTTGGATCAGTTTAAAAATCGGCACTAATAACTGTTTGGAACCTATACCAATGATACAATAGTGGATGGACGTTGGTGAACCCCAATCCCTAAATTGGTGAACCTCTCCAAAGGCCTCGCTAGAGCATGAATCTTGAGGCGTATCTAATTAAACGTGAGAAAATTGATTGTACTTCCTTGCTTGTGAAGCAACCGTGATCTAGCAAACTTGAAATTATTATTTTTTAACAAACTTGAAATTATTACTGCAGGTGCGCTAAACATCCTGGTAGTCACCGTACCAATAAATGATAGCACTGTGCTAATAAACAATATGTGCCTACGTGTCCAATTCATTTCCATTTTGTATTGAACTTGACTGTCACTACGAGCATCCCTGCACTGCAGTTTATTTGCACGCGAGACACGCGCGACGCGACTTGTAATCCGAGTATCTTTGTAAAGCCTCTAAAATAAAATTTTTTCTATATTTAGAGTTTCTCGTACTCAGCAGAGTCTCTATCTCAATCTCTAAACCTAGGGCCTGTTTGGTTTGCGGTTAAGGTTGCCTAGTCTAAGTTTCGTAGTTTGTGGCTGTAGGGACCCGTCAAACGGAGTCGAGTCCCTTCTGTGCTTTAACTGTACTAGTCCCTGAATCAGTAGCTAGTACATACAGTTGAACAGTTTGGATCATTGCCATTGAACGTAAAAGTATAGATTACATCAGAGTGCGCCAAGCATGGCGTTAAACAACAGAGGGCTCATTGGCCTTACAGGGGTGAGACTAAAAGTCTCAAAACTCAAAAGAAGACCCAAAACAACTCCACAAGCACGGCCGAAGTAGAGCTCCTAGATGTCGGAGTAATCCTCATCTTGAAAACTTGCGATGGGGCCTTCATCTTCATACGTCTCCACCTTAGGGTTCTGCTGATCGCAACCTGCTCGTTGGAATGAGCAGCCCCGCATAAAAGGCGAGGGTGAGTATACAACATACTCAACAAGCAAGGCTGACTAAATACATCTAAAGTTTACAAAGGAAGGTTATGGTTCTTTTGCATAAAGCCAGTTTTGCTAGTTTTATCTAGATTTTGTAAAAGGTTTGAGATGAGTTAAGAGAAAACAAATATTTGAATCATTTCCTTTTGGAATCTCTGGCCTAAACCGGTTTTGCCCAACCTGGCTACTCACGGCACCCACCGTGCAACACCCTCATCGCTCACAGCACCCACTGTGAGGAGAGAAAACAAAACTCACGACGGCGGTCGCGGTTTTCTTTTAAAACACTATTTTGAAAACAAGTAGATAAGAAGTACCATGAGGCAGCTTCCCGTCGTCCGTCCTTGACCGCGGACACGGCTATCATGATAGTTGTACACTCTGCAGAGGTTGCACGCTTTACCCATGCGAGGTGGTTCTTTCTCGGGTGCCCCCAAAGAAAAATGGTCACCACAAGGCCTTTCTCCAACCTTCCCCTAGCTAGGACATTCCCGCTGAGGTTTCCACTGCAATGCCCCTCTTGCGCCTGCAGGACAACACCGATTGCCTACTCCACCGACTGGAATGCCCTAACTAGAAGTCCGAAGGATACTAGACCAGGGCCCGCCCATACAGGCACACATGGTCGCACTGTTAAACTTAGCTCGTCTACCTCAAGGAATCGGTCCTTAGGGACCGAGGTGGTTCCCGCACTGGACCCAAGTCTCGTGCTTACTGCACCAACCTTGCAACCAGCCACCCGATCAGGTTTTATAAAACATTTTACCCGATAGCACCCACTATCAACTACACCCATTTGCAAACACGACAGCACCCACTGTCTTTTAAAATCATTGATGAAATAAGCATTGAGATTATCATGTCCAAGTTCCATGTGATTGCAACTAAGCAGGGCTAATATGATTTAAAACCTAATTCAAGGGTGTAGGCATTATTACACAATATAATATTAACCTAAGGTGGCAAAGAAGGTGTTTATATTGATATTGTTAGTGGGGTGTTTAGCTAGCATCTAACCAATTAGCATTTTTAACTTTAACATAGCATGCAGTTTAAATATCTAATAAAACCATTTTAAAATCATAGGACCAAGATTCAGCACTTGCCTTGACCAGCAGAAAGCCCTAAGTCTTCCACGCGATGTCGGTCACAATCTCCGGAGTCGCACGCTCCTAATCGCGGAAATAACGATAAATGAAACAATAAACACCATGCGGAAATATGGATGCACATGCATGAAAATGCTCAAGTAAAGTGTACAGGGCAGTAAAAAGGTGGTTTAAAACTAAATAAGCCACTGTACATTTTTCTGGAATTTAAATGGAAAGATTATGCACTTAAACTAATTAATTTGCTAACCAAAAATCTAAAACAGTGGGTAAAATAGTTATCAAAAATCTCATGGAAATTACAGATGCAAGGTAAACATTTTAAAGTCATTTTAAAATTGGTTTGACAATTTTTGGACAAGTAAATCTCCCTAGATAATTAAAACAATGCTTAGCGATATTTAAATAATTCAAAACAATTTACAACAGTAAAAGTAGATAAAATTACATAATTAAATAGGTTTTAATTTTGTGAGTCTAACAAAACTAGTTTGGGGATTTTAGATTTTTCTACAATTAGATATGAATTTTGGAAGTTTGGGCAAAACCAGGAAAAGGAAAAAAATGAGGGAGGGGTGGCTGGCTCGGCTGGGCTGGGGCTGGCTCGGCTTGAGCCGGGCCACACGGCAGTTGGGAAGGAAGAGCCGGGCGGCTGGCTCAGCTGGGCCGGGCCCATGGTCACGAGGGAAGCAGGGAGGCGGCGGGGCACTGGCTCGACATGGCGGCCCCATGAGGAAGGAAGAGAGGACCTCGGGGACGAATGACGGGTCGCTGGGCGGAGCGGGAGGCAAGGCATGGCGCGGCGAGGCGGCGGCGGCCACGGCTATGGGCGGTGCGGCGCCCGGCAGGCGGCGGGAGAGAGGGCTGTGAAGGTTCATGAGCGAGAGGAGGCTCGGCGGCGCGGCCGAGGCCGGGTGGCCGAGACGGCGGCGCGACGAGCGGCCGGAGGGGAAGGAGGAGGAGGCGGGCAGGCAGGGCGCCGGGCGGGGAGGGGGGCGAGGTCTAGGAGCACGGGAGCACGGGAACCCGTGGGGTGGTTTACCGGCGCGGGGAGAGCAGGCTGGTGGCGACGAGGCCGGCCATGGGAGGAGGAGCACACCGGCCATGAGCTACTGACCGCCCTAGGGCCAAATTGGCCGAGGGAAGGTTTCGCCTAGGCCTAGGGAAGCTCTAGGGAGGTAAGGGTGAGGGCTTACCGAGCAAAGGCGACAATTCGGTGCACGAAGAACTTCGGTGAACTCGGGCTCCTCCTTCAAGGCCCAATTCCGCGAACCTAGACCACGAAACAAGGAAAGATGAACATGAAAGTTGTTCATGAGTCAAGACGAACAATGTCCTCGGAGGAATCGACGAACGGAGCTCACCTCGGCGAGAAATCGCAGAATCTAAGGAAAGGAACCGAGGTGGCTTTGGGGGGCGGTTTTTAAAGGGATTAGGGAGGTGAAAGGGGACGGATTAGTGGTGATTAACACCACTAATCGCGAAACGGCCGCCATTAGGGAGGACTAATGGCAATTTAAGCTAGTGGGGGAGATGAAGGATCAAGGAGGGGAATTCCTGCGTGAACAGGAACGAAAGGGAAGAGAAGAAGAAGAAAGAGAGGGAGAGGATGGCAGGTGGGGCCCACATGTCATAGAGAGGAAAAATGTAATGGGATAAGATTAATAAATTGAAATTGAATTTGGCTTGGGAGGGAAATTCAAAATGGAATTTGAATTCCAGGGTTAGAGATAAATGGAATCAATTTGAAATCGATTTGAATTTAAAATATGGTGACAGAAACATTTTCAAAAATCGTTTTGGTTGGAAAATTATGCAGAGGTGCTCCTGATGTATGTGATGCACATGTTTTGATTTTTGAAAATGGGGATGTCACAAATCATATTTGAATTTTGAATTTAATTGTCAAATTAAAACATTAGAGAAAGGATTTTATTTAAATTTGAATATCACTTGGGGAAAATCAAAGTTTTGTTGCTTGGGTTCAAAACCAAATATGAGTTGGAAAATAAAACATTTCCTTTAAATAAGTGAAATCCTTTTAGAGGTTTGAATCCAAACAGTATTTAAATCATGTTTGAAAGGGGATTTTAGTTTTGTTTAATCGGGTACAAAATCAAATACCACACAAAGGGGGGGTTTTGGGCTTGCAATAAATTGGAGGTTGAAATCCATTTCAAAACCCCATTTATTAAATAACAAATCGTTTCCAATTGTTTTTGAATTAAAAGAGTTTTGAGAGCTATAGTACCAAAATGTTTATTAAACCAAAACTTAAAGGATAATATCATTTGTTTATAAAATATTTGCTTCCTTAGAAATTTAAATCTCTTTGAAAAGGGTTTTATGGAAATTCAAAATATACAAAACGGGGCTTTTAATTTTATTTGCTTGAACTCAAAATCTGAACATGATACAATATAGTTTGTTTATTTTGAATCCAAAACGATACGGCAAAGCTTTTAGGTTTTATAAAGCTCAAGGGTTAAAATAATTATTTTAAGGAGTTAAATATTTTCCTTATTGACATTGAAAAACAAAATTGCTCCTTTTTGGAATTTCAAATTCCTTTGGAAAGATAGCTTTAAAGGTTTAAATGTTTGGGCTCAAAACCAAACAAAGCTTAATTTAAGCTTCGCGAAAATAAAAACCCAAACACTTTTCTTTTAGGGCTGAAACCATTTTCTTGTAAAGTAGTTGAAAACAAACTTTTGTTTTCATTAAAAATCAACTTTTGTATTTTTTTGTGAAAGTTCAAAAATATATTTTAAAGGAACATATAATCTCTCTTTATTGAATTTAAAGTTGGCAAAGTACAAGTGTAGGTTGATAATCCAAAACCTAAAACAAGAATTTAAGGAGTAAAAGCCTTTAGGACTTTTCAGAAATAAATAGTTTTTCCACGTATTCTTTTAAGATAATTGAAAATGAAATTCTTTTGTTGGTAAATCAAATTACTTTATATTAAAAACCTTAGTGTTTTGATATTGAAGTTCAAACCAAACATTTATTAGTTTATGAATACAAATCTTTTTAAAGCAACCATTTAGGAAGTGAAATTATTTTTCCTCCTTTGAAAATCAACCAAAACAATAAATATTTTGGCAAGGCATTTTGTTTGAAAACAAATGCTCTGTTTATTTGGAATTCAAATTACTTAGAATGGAAATTATAAAGATTGATATTGAAAGTCAAATAGGATCATTGGTTTAGAAAACCACTACTTAAAATGATCATTTTTATGAAAATGAAATCCTTGGGGGTTTGATATTAAAATCAAATCAAACATTTTTAGGTTTATAAGACCACCCTTAAATCATTTAGTTTAATAAAATGAAATTATGTTTATTTTATTCGAAAGAAAACCACATTTGAACTCAATTCATTTTATAACCCACAACAGTTATCCTCTTTTGAAAACTCAAGCAATTAGAAAGGTGTTTTATTTTCAATCAAAACACTAGTGAAACTAAATTAGTTTTCACAATTTAAATGTTTTTCAACAGTAACATACTCATTTTCAAAAGTTTTAAATTTTAGGGATAACATGTCATGACATGATGCACATGAGTTTTAGCTTTTGAAAATGAGGATGTTACAGTGGCACGGCTAACTCGGCTAACTTGGATAAAGTTAAGTGGTGTTTGGTTTGCAGCCACACCTAATGTTAGGCTAGGCAAAAACTTGGACAAGTGTTTGGTTGTGGAAGTAAAAAAGAGCAATTAGTGAACTAATCATGCTAATAAATCGATTTGTCCAGTGAAGTTTAGGGCGCGAAGGTTGTGGCGAGATCAATTAAGCAATTAGTGAGCTAATCAAGCTAATCAAATAATTAATTAATCAACTAGGGGCGTGCAGGTTGTGGCGAGATTCTGTGGCGCTCGATTTATTCGCCATAGATTGCGGCGCAAAAAAGTGCAGTGAGTTGCCTTAGGGCATCTCCAGCAGACGCCTAATTTTCTCTTTTGTCCCATCCCTATTCACGTGCCACCTCACCAGTGGGGCTGTCCCATCCCTATTTATCTCCCCAACAACTGTCCCATCACTATTCATACACTCTATTCTTCCTATTCATGCCCCATCACTGTTTACTACAGTGATGGGGCATAGGGCTTGGGCACCATTGCTGGAGTTGCCCTTAGCCTGCCTAACTTGTTGCGGCGTGCCGCATGTTAGTAATGATGCAAGCAGCTGCCTAGGCACTTGTGGCATGGCTAAAGTTAGTTGTGGCTGGCTCAGTAAAGCAACCAAACAGCCTCTTAGAGTTTCTCTCTCCCATTCTCTAAATTTAGAGTCTCTTTATATCAACGTTTATAGTTTCTCTGAATAGAGGTTCTGCTGCAGAGAATGGAAATATAGAGAGCGAACAGTACGACTTAGAGGAGATGTATAAAGACCCGATTTTAAAGCATCTGCTAAAGATGCTCTTGCACGTGAGGCCTGACCCGTCGGTAGCACCTTGGCCCTCCTCGCGCTTCACGCGAGGCAAGTGTCGTTGCAGGTAACTAGTTTACCAGTGTATAACAGTACTGGAAAATGAAGGCGATATTAATGCTCTCCATAGTCCATACCAAAGCAAGGCTGTATTAAAATGCTCTCCATACCCAAGCAAGAATTATCTACTCTCTCCGTTTTTTTATAGCCCTATAAAAATAAAGGAAGGGAGTACCATTTTTTTTGACAGGAAGGAAGGGAGTACCTAAGTAACGCACACTCGGAGATAGCTCGAGTAATGGCAGCTCGCGCCCAGGAAATGCTAGCTCCTACCGACGCCGAGCTGCTACAGGCACAGGCCGACCTCTTAAGTGCACAACCCGCTGAGGCTTACGAATCGACAGTGAGAAGTTATCATTGCTGGTTCTGGTCTAACCGGCAGTGATTGGAGAGCACGGATGACCATTTTTGTAGTAGTGATGCCTAGTTGAGTCTCATGTGCTATGCACTAAAAGGAAACATTTGAATTGTTGGAGCTAGCTGCTAGATTTGAGCGAGGAAGTGAGAGGGAGATAGAGTTAGGAGGAAGATGATGGTGATGTGGCACCCACGTGGGTGCCACATCATTCTCATGTGTACGCGTTGCAGCCACTTCATCTCTATTTAACACGTGGAAGGCAACACATCAATTACCTGTGAATCTAATGTGAATCACATTGTTATCAAAATACATAGTACTAATTGTTATATACTTCTTTTTTCCTTTATTGATTAACATTTTATTTTTTATAAGTATAAATTAAATATAAACTTACATAAAAATACCTAAAAATAGATTAAAAATACTGTATATTTTATGAAATTATGATTTTGGGGATTTTTAATATTTTTGTAGTTTAAACAATAAAATTACAAATGTTACAAGCCATAACAAAAAGGTAATGTGATTGCACAATCGCTTAGACCCTGTTCTTTTGGGCTTATCTAATCTGACTTATCTCGAACTTCGAGAATTTTCCGAGGTGGCCTCGAGAGTCGGATAGACTTGATTTTTAGGATTTAGGGAGCTTTTAGACTGACTTATCTGACTTTTTTTTATTACTTTTTGAATCCGTTTTTTTATCTCGTAGCCGAGTCTAAAAGCTCCTAAATCCTAAAAATCAAGGTCATCCGACTCTCGAGGCCACCTCAGAAAATTCTCGAAGTTCGAGATAAGATAGATAAGTCAGAGCTCATAAGCCTAAAAGAACACCCTCTTAGTGATGGGCATACGAGGAGTCTCAAGTGGATCTACACTAGTGGCGTACAAAATATTGTTTGCATATATAGGGACTGTTTGGTTCATGGCCTAAATTTTTCACGCCTAAGCTTAGTTTTGCCACAAGAGCTAAGGCATATATTTGGTTTCCTACTAAGCTAAGGCTTGCCACAGGACGTTAGGAAAATTTCCATTTATTTTCCCTAGAATTTTCGTCACAATTGTGGCGGACAAATCATCCACCACACTTGCTACCACGCTTGCAGACCGATCCGCATCCTGGAGCTCTTTATCGTATCGTTCCATATCTACCCCTAATGGCGATGAGGAGGACTGCGCTGCAGCCCCGTTGGATCCAAAATAGAGGAGGAGCTCACCTCAGAGATGGTAGCATGAGGCAGAAGATCGCCAAGTCGGAGCAGGGAAGCTGCTCGGCATGGGCCAGGGAGCTCGCTAGAAGAGATGGCGGCGCTGGGCAGGAGCAGGGTAGCAGCTCGCCATGGGTGAGATGGCGACGCTGGGTAGGAGCTCGCTGGGCTAGAGCAGGGGAATAGCTTGCCATGGGGAACTTGCCGGGGGAGATGGTGGCGCAGGGGAAGTGTGGCTAGTGGGAGCAAGCTCCGAGCCATACAAAGGAGTCGATGGTTGCAATAGAGTTCGGCTTCGGTGGTGGCAGTAGTATGGAAATGTGGCGGCGGAGATTGACAAGGATCTACACACCATGCCCGTATCTCGCCATGTACAGGAGGGAGACAAGACTGTGCCTTCTTCACATCCGATGTGCTCCATGCTCATCTTCGGCTAGAATGAGCATGAGCTGAGATTAGTGGATGCTTCTCGTGATACTTTCTTTAGTGGTAATTGCTTCAAAGATCCTTGAGTGTTGTTGTTGTTGACATCATTAGGGTGGGTGGCATGAGCTCACGGAGGAAGAAAACCATGTCAGACGAGGTTTTTTAGTTGCCAACCAAACATGTACCACTTTTTTTGCCATGCCTAATATTAGTCGTGGCTACGAACCAAACAAAACTAGGTAGCCCGAAAGTTATGCATGTTACACATGTGGCAAGCACCTAACCTTAGGCGCAACAATTATAGTTGTCAACCAAACAGACCCATAAGCTCCCAACATTTCACAAATTTGTTTCCCCGTAGCGGCACTCATGGCCACCCGCCGGCACTGGCAGCTCTTCTTCCTCCACGAACACGTACAACACTACTCCTCTTAAGCCACTAGTTTGGATCATGTTTCTTCCTTTCCACCGGAACTCTCTTAGATCCCATCCCCTTCCACCTCTTCGGTGAGTTGCATGCGGTTGCCCACCTTCATTGCCTACAGGAACAAAGATTTCATAAAACCATTTGCCTCCTAATGCATCTCAACCTTCTCATTATCGTCTTTGGTGGCCCCAAGCCTCCATCTAAGCTAGTGATCACTACACCAATATATGTCAATATATCTGTACATCCATACTACCTCAGTTAGAACCAGCACATATATGTAAGGTTACTAGTGTCAGTTATTCAGTGGTCACGTGGCAAAAGCTTTTATGTGTTGGTACTAATTACGAACCAGCACAAATTACATAATATACGTGTCAGTTCAGATTGTTCTGATTACCAATTGGCACAGATATATCAGTGTTTGTTCGTATAACGACCCAGGACATATAATCTGTATATGTGGCGGTTGAAAATTAGAATCAGCACATATAAAGCTTTTCCCACGTTTCCATTGAAGAGGCGCGTCGCTTCATAGTCATCTGTTCCGATTGGTCATTAGAATTGGCATACATAACGTTTCATCTCCTGAGGGGTTTGCGTGCAAGGTTTTGTCTCCATGATTCAATCCCCTTCTTCTCCTTTATCGCTGATGCCTTCTCCACCCGCCTCTGCATCGCTGCCCCCTCTCTACCAGCCTCATCGTCCCTGCCCTCTCCACTGCTCTCCGCAATGCCGGTCTCGCCATGGTCGCCATGGTCGGCGTGGCGATCCGGCGCCTCATAATTAAGGAGCCAGCATCGAGGAGCCCCGTGAGGAGGAGCCCATTGGAAAGGAGCCCTGCGACGAGGAGCCTATCGGCAAGGAGCCTCAGGATGATGAGCCGATGCCCAAATGGCAATTGGCCACGTCACCGGATCCGTCTTTGGAACCTTTAGTGCGTGCCCTGCCGGCGAAGTGACAGAAGAGGAGGACACGGACGGCAACGGCAACGACAAGGAGCCTACTCCCATATCGGAGTAGGAGGCGGAGGGCCATGATGACGACGACGACGTCAACCGCTATTCTAACCCTGAGCCAGTGAGCGACGATGATGACGACGACACCTTCTTGTAGATAGCTAGCTAGGTAGGATTGTACAATATGTAGGTAGTAGTAGCAGCCTAGGAAGCACCAGTGTGGTGCTATCTAGGCTAGATAAAATAATATTTTAAAATGTATATATTGGTTCTAGCCATAAACCAGCAGATAGAATGAGTCATCTGTACCGATCCGAAACTGACACAAATAACTAGCAAACATCAATGCCTATTGTTTTGGACCAGTTTAAAAATCGGCACTAATAACTGTTTGAAACCTGCACTGATGATATAATAGTGGATGGGCGTCGGTGAACCTCACTCCCTAAATTGGTGAACCTCTCCAAAGGCCTCGCTAGAGCACAAATCTTGAGGCGTATCTAATTAAACGTGAGAAAATTGATTGTACTTCCTTGCTTGTGAAGCAGCCGTGATCTAGCAAACTTGAAATTATTACTTTTTTTTTTAACAAACTTGAAATTATTACTGCAGGTGGGCTAAACATCCTGGTAGTCACCGTACCAATAAATGATAGCACTGTGCTAATAAAGGAGATGTGCCTACGTGTCCAATTCATTTCCATTTTGTATTGAACCTGACTGTCACTACGAGCATCCCTGCCCTGCAGTTTATTTGCACGAGAGACACGCGCTGTGCGACTTGTAATCTAAGTACCTTCAGCAAAGTCTCTAAAATAATTTTTTCTATATTTAGAATCTCACGTTCTTTAGTAGTCTTTATCTCAGTCTTTAATTAAATTCAGAGTCTCTTCTAGTCTTTAAATTTAGAGCCTCTCTATATCAACGTCTATAGTTTCTCTGAATAGAGGTTTTGCTGAAAAGAATGAAAATATAGAAAGATCCGATGCCAGAGCATCCGCTAAAGTTGCTTTTGCTCCTGAGACCTGACCCGTCGATAGCACCTTGGCCCTCCTCGCGCTTCACGCGAGGCAAGTCTCGTTGCAAGGCTGTATTAAAATGCTCTCCATACCCAGGCAAGAATTATCTACTCTCTCCGTTTTTTTTTATAGCCCTATAAAAATAAAGGAAGGGAGTACCTTTTTTTTTTTGACAGGAAGGAAGGGAGTACCTAAGTAACGCACACTCGGAGATAGCTCGAGTAATGGCAGCTCGCGCCCAGGAAATGGTAGCTCCCACCGACGCCGAGCTGCTGCAGGCGCAGGCCGACCTCTTCCGGCACAGCTTCCAGTACCTCACGTCCATGTCCCTCCACTGCGCCGTCAAGCTTGGCATCCCCACCGCCATCCACCATCTCGGCGGCGCCGCGTCGCTGCGCGACCTGACCACCGCGCTGTCCCTCCCGCCGGCTAAGCTGCCTTTCCTCGGCCGCCTCATGCGCCTGCTCGTCACGCAGGGCGTCTTCGCCGCCGGCGGCGAGGACACGGAGGCCGGGCCGTACCGCCTGACCACTCTGTCATGCCTCCTAGTGGAAGGCGTCGCCGCCTTCGACGACGGCCACACCACCCAGGCGCCGCTCGTGCTCGGCGCGACCTCCCGGCACTACATCGAGGCGGCGCTAGGGCTGCCCGACTGGTTCCGCAAGGACGTGGCGCGCTCGCCGTTCGAGGAGGTGCACGGCGCGACGCTCTTCGACGAGAGCATGGCGCAGAAGCACCCGGAGTTCGACAAGGAGGTCAACGAAGCCCTGGCGGCGCACGACAACCTGGGCATTGGCACGGTGCTGCGGGAGTGCCGCGACCTCTTCCAGGGGCTGCAGTCGCTGACCGACTGCTGCGGCGGCGACGGGACGATGGCGAGGGCCGTCGTCAAGGCCTTCCCGCACATCAAGTGCACCGTGCTGGACCTTCCACGGGTGATTGACTCCGTTCCCGCCGATGGAGTCGTGAACTACGTTGCAGGTGACATGTTCCAGTCCGTCCCCCCTGCACAAGCCGTGATGCTCAAGGTACAAATCAATTGGTAATGATGTCTAAATTCTAATATGTATTTTTTACTGCAAGATAAAATTATATGTAGTTTAAACCATTGGATAATAAATTATAGGAAGTACAATTACTTTACGGTTGGTGAACTCTCGAACACATTGTCAAATTTACATATTGTATTACTCATGTCTGCTATGATTTTATGCAATTTTTTTTCCGTGCTAGCTTGTGCTCCACCACTGGAGCGACGAGGACTGTGTGAAGATTCTGGCTCAGTGCAAGAAGGCAATCCCTTCGCGAAAAGCTGGAGGGAAGGTGATCGTCATAGATATCGTGATTGGCTCTTCTTCAGGGCCGACGCTAGAAGCCCAGCTCCTGATGGACGTAGCCATGATGACGATGACAAAAGGACGGCAACGTGACGAAAAGGACTGGAAAAATCTCTTCATCAAAGCAGGGTTCAGCGACTATAAGATTGCCAAGACGGTGGGAGCTCGAGGTGTCTTCGAGGTCTATCCGTAAGATGTTAGTAGTCCTACATTGTGGTATGGTATATATAGATGTTGTGCTATATATACTGCTATAAGGAAATAAATAAAGGGAGTGCTTATGTTCTAAATGGAAGTTAAAGTATCCTGCAGTAGCTGAGGTGTTGATCTTTGCTACCGTAAGATCTGTATGAGGTTTATTTCGGACAAGTATTAGAGCACTCTCCGAAGTTTGGTGGTTGTTTCAATGGATAATAACGGTTGGAAAATTGGGCAAACACCTTGCCCTGATGTGATTTGAGCAAAATTGGAGCAAAGGTTGAGTTTTCATTTGATCCTGCTATGGTTCATATTTGTTATGAATCTGTTGTGGAGAATGTTCATAAACCTTATTTGTAGAAAGCTTTGGTTTTGTCTATACCTGCTTGTAATTCATTAGCTTTTCAAAACAATCGTAGTGCAGGGCAGGAACCACAATTGTTCTTTAGAAAAGTTCAGACCAAAAGGCAGACGTCATTATAGCATGGATTGTCCATTGTGGCACTAACGTGAGAAAGTGGTATGCACTTTGCTATATACAATTTATAGATGATGTTGCTTCAAGCAAAAAGGGGGTTGAAGTAGATCTGAGTAGAGTAGGCAGGTAGCTGGGTAAGAATATATAAAGTGAGAAATGTTAATCTCCAAGGGAGAGGGAAGTTCGATTCTTGACAGCATCAAACAAGTTGAATGCTTTTCTGGTTGCTGAAAGGACAGGGGAGCTAATGTGCATTCAAATAAGCATTTTTAAACAGTTATTCCTAATGAATATTTAAGCTAAGGGCATTTTGTTCTACTATTTCGAAATTGAACCAAATTAACAAACACATATACAAGGTTGTGTGTTAGCTGACGAAAATTATGGAGGGCATCACAGTTTCAAAGCTCAAAACCTCATGAGATGTTCAAGAGAAGATCAACGTAGTGTGGGTATGTTCTTGACCTAGCTTTTAAATTTTTCTACTTAATTGCAGTCCGATACCAATAATTTGGTCAGGAAACTCCATACTCATACTGGTTATTTATTGGTGTATGCATTATTTAAGGAGATACCATCCACCAGATATAGGCTATGCTGCGATTAAAATTTTTAGGTTTTTACCTCATGTAAGGATCATGATACTCCCTAGGATCAAGAAAGGATTAAGGCGTTCATGTCTAATGCTTTGTAGAGCAAAAATTACAAGAAGAGATGTCCTTGTACTTTGCACGCATTGCATCTGTTGGTGCTTAGTGTTATGTCAACATGACCAATCAAGTATGCTTATGATCTTTTCATGACTAACCAATGATTTCTTTGGTAATGTACGGATGCCGTGGAGGCTGTATAGCTAAAGATCAATTAGCCTCCACTAAAAGCCTAGCCATAATCTCATAGCCGTGTATGACGGTGCTAATACACCGACATATGGAGTTCTGTTACTGTGCAATATATTGAAAAATGGATTCAATCTCTATAATGATTCACAATCAAGTTCTCCTAGTTTTTTTTTGAACAGAAGCACAGGAGCTCTGCTTATGCATTAAAGATAGGAGAACAAGGTCATACAATTAGGCAAGGAACCGAAAAAAACTGATAAACTGTACAGACCAAAAGACTGCCTACAAAAAACCTATATGGCAGCAGCTAAAGGGCATAAACAACACCCTGTATAAAAACTAGCAGCGGCAGGTTTGCTCCAACTGCGAATGGGCGTCTCAGCACTGCCTCCAGGTGGTTGGGATTCAGTCCAGCTGAAGAGGATAGCAACCCGCTGAATACCAACCAACTGGAGCAGAGCCGGAGAGAAACAGGGATCTGCTGGAGTGCTGCACAGGAACACCAATGGCACCCAAAAACGCAGCAGCCACCCGTACAGCAGAAGCCCACCAAAAACAACATGCAGAAGACAAGCAAGCCAGCACCAGCAGCAAAAAACCAGCACAGCAGAGGTGCCCAGCCCAAAAAACTGAAACCGGGGGCAACCTGAGAAGGGTCTGCAAAGGCCCACCCCACCTCCCACACGACGCTGGCGAGGGCTTAAGGACAAAAATCGCTAGGCGCGATAGCACCGAAAGCAAGGGCTCTTAGGGAGATGTCATTTCTGATGAGGTCCACAATTTGGAGAAACGGGTTGTAGCTAAGCTGAAAGATGCGTCTATTTCTCTCCTTCCAAATGTTCCAACAGGTGTAGATAACAACCCCATCAAAACTTGGTCTGTCCGATTTGGTGACGCTCTTCCGTGCTAAGAGCCACCAATTCTTGAAACACAGAACTTGGTTTTGCTGCAATGCCCTGCAAGCAAGAGGCAGAACCTTTTCCCAAATCTTCCTTGAGAAGACACATTGAGCTAGCAGGTGCTCCGTAGTCTCCGGAGCCGAACCGCAAAGGGGGCAACGGACGGAGTTGGGCCAGCCACTCTTCTGCAAATTCTGGGCTGTGGGGATTTTATTCTGCGCAGCCACCCACATAAAGAACCTACATCTCGGCTCCATCCTAACTTTCCAGATGCAGCTAGAAAGAGCGTCTGTGATAGATCCGCAAAACATGGCCTCATAGGCTGAGCTCGCCGAGTAAGCCCCATCTGCAGTCCAACGCCAGGAGCAACTATCCGGCACATCTGTCAGCAAGGTCACCTTCTGCAAGCGTAACCACAAACTGACAAACTGAGTTAATTCCTCCGAGGTGGTTAGCCTGTGTAAGGCCCTTATCCAGCTTCGATCATGCAAGGCATCTCTAACAGTTAGTCTGTTTCTAGGAGACTTTGCTAGCACAAGCGGAGCCACGTCCGCAGGGGCCGTATTATCCTGTAACCATCTATCAAACCAGAAACAAGTCTTTGCCCCGTCACCAACAGAGATAGTGGTACTGACCTTGAAAAAGGAATCATCCAATTTGTCATAGGGAAGCTGAGTACCTGACAAAATTCTACCTGGGTTATCCCATTGCATCCAAAGCCAACGCAGCCTAAGAGCTCGACCGAAAAAGTTGAGGTCTTTGATGCCGAGTCCACCCAGCTTCCTTGGCCTGCAAACTTTCTTCCAACACACGAGATCGGCTTTCGGTGAGCTGTTGCCATCACTTTGCCAAAGGAAGCTTCTACGCATGATGTCCACCTTCCTAAGAGCCCACTTACTGAAGGCATTGACTGATAGCATGTACACTAACTGAGAAGTTAGGACAGAATTAATCAAGACCATTCTTGCACCCTTAGACAAAAGCCTGCCCTTCCAACCCGCTAATCTGCTTCCAACCTTATCAAACAGCGGCTGGTAATCCCCTTTCTTGAGCTTGGTCGGCCTTAGGGGCAAGCCTAGGTACTTGCAGGGGAAAAAGCCAATCTGCATCTAGGCAACCGAAGCAATTTGTTGCATGGGAAAATTCTGGCAAGAGATCGGATAGATGGAACTTTTCTGCAGATTTACCAAGAGGCCTGAAGCCCCTCCAAATGTATTAAGAATGAGGTTCATAGCATGGGCGTCACTTACTGAAGGTTTTAGGAAGAGAGCGACATCATCTGCATACAGGGAGGCCTGGCACCTGTCAATCCTCTCACTTATGCTGCTGAGTAACCCAACGTCTCTGGCCTTTGAGCAAAGTAGGTGCAGCGGTTCCATTGCCAGAATGAACAGGAGAGGTGACAACAGGTCACCCTGACGAAGCCTGCGCTTATGCCTGAAGGAATTTCCTAGGCTTCCGTTGATCATAACTTTTGATGATTGGGAAGCCAGGAGAATGGATATCAAGTCCGTCCACTTTTGACCAAAGCCCATGTGAAGCAAAAGGTTAAGTAAGTACTCCCAACTGACCGAGTCGAAGGCCTTAGCAAGGTCAATTTTGACCAAAAGACAAGGTTTCTTCTTCCTGTAAAGCTCCTTGATGGTATTACTTACAAACAGATAGTTGTATTGTATGCACCTCCTACGGATGAAAGCACTCTGGGCGTGAGAGACCAGTGCATCCAGGTGTGGGGATAATCTTCTTGCCAACGTCTTGCTGACCAACTTACCAAAGCTGTGGACTAGGCTAATTGGTCTAAAGTCTTTTGGAGAGCGAGCCTCCTCCGTTTTGCCGATCAGAACGATATGGGCTGAGTTCAGGAGAGACAGAAGATTGCCGTTTCCCTCATGCAGCTGCTTAAAGGCCCTCATAGCATCATCCTTAATTATCCCCCAACAGGATCTATAGAAGGCCGCTGTGAAACCGTCCGGTCCCGACGCCTTATCAAGGGGAATAGCCCAGATCGCAGCACGAACTTCATCTTCCTCAAAGGGGGTGTCGAGGTCAGAGAGCGCACCATGCTGTAGGCCCAGCGCATTCCAGTTGAAGGCGCAATCTCTTCTGCGTTTGGAGCCGAGGAGTCCCCTGAAATACTCCTCAAAGATCTCGTGCTTATCATTGTCAGTGGCGAACAACCGCCCATTTGATTGGAGGGTGCCAATGTGATTTTTCCTTCTTCGAGCATTGACCTTGATGTGGAAAAACTTTGTGTTTGCATCACCCGCTTTGATGAAGCTGAGACAAGATCTTTGCTTCATTCTAACTCTGAGCAAGGCCGACAGGCCCAGAATGTGGAGTTTGAGGAGTTTGATGAAGTTGACCTCTCTTTCAGCAAGAGGCCTGTCTTCCTGGGCAATCTGTAGTCTGAAGATTAGTTCGTTTACCATTGCCAACTGCAGGTTTAAATCTCCAATGTGTTGTCTGCTCCAGTTTTTGAGAGCTCTTGCTGTTCGCGACAGCTTAATATGCAGCCGTCTAAGCGCGTCTACAGCATATATCGGCTTGTTCCAGTACTGCTCCACAGGCTCAGTGTAACCAGGCAGTCTTGGCCAGAAACTTTCAAACCTGAAACCCTTGAATTTGCCCTTCTGGACGTTGCCTGTGAGAAGAAGCGGGGTGTGATCCGAACTAGAGGATGGAAGGGCGTCAAGGTGGCAATCAGGAAACTGAATATCCCAGGCTGCAGTGCAAAGAAATCTGTCAATTTTGGTCAAGGTGCAGTTAACCCTTTCATTAGACCACGTGAAGCGATGTCCATGCAGGTCCAGCTCCTTCAAGGATGAGGCATCCAAAAAGGATTTGAAGGCTGTCATCATTCTTCTATTTCTGACCGGTTTGTTTTTGTCAGACTGGCAGTAGATCATGTTAAAGTCTCCAAGGATCAACCAGGCCTCGTGCATAGCAGGACACAGCGTGGAGAGCTCCTGTAGGAAACGCATCCTGTCGTGGTCGCAGTGTGGTCCATAAACTCTTGTACATGACCAAACTGCCTCCTCCTGCAAAGTTACAATGGAAGCAGAGATAGAGAACTCTTCCAATCTAACATCTTGCAATTTGAAGAAAGCTGAAGAAACTGCTAGCAGGATTCCCCCTCTTGTGCCTTGGGACGGAAGGAAACAGTACTCGTCCGAGAAATCTGGCCCAAGAAGATCGGAAACCCAAGGTATAGAACAATTTTCAACATTTGTTTCCTGTAAACAGACAATTGTAGCCTTGTACTGGAAGACAAGATTCCTCACCACTGCCCATTTCACCGGGGAGTTTAAGCCCCTGACATTCCAACATAGCAGCTTCACATGCTGGGAAATCATAAATAACAGGGGGAACACCTGCTGCGAGCGGAGGTCTAGCCCTGTTATCGACGGACAATCTGGAGGAGGCGATATACAAAGCCGCTAACCGATCCCGCACCATAGCGCATCGGAGACAGAGCAGTGCTGCAGACCACAAGGCTAATCGGGCAAAGATAGCCGACTTAGCTGGATGCACCTTCCAAAGAATACAAAGACCGCAAAGCAAACTCGAAACCGGAGCAATGGAGGACCTATCGTCGGCCAGTGCGAGTTGATGCCTCACTGGTATGGGAGGAGGCGATCAGTTTGAACCTTGAAGCAGAATGGGTGCAGGGAGCAGCCCGATGCAGAGCGGGCAGCAAGAACAGGCGCAGCCAACAGAGAAAAACTGGGGGGGCGGCCAAAACGGCCCAGTCCCTGAGGTTCCCAAGCAATCCCCGCCAATCCATCACGAAAGCCAGGGGGAGACGAAGCACCAAGAGAAAGGCCGAACTGATACAAAAGGACCTTACAAACAGCGACAATCTCCAAGGAATGGAGAGACACTCACACTCACAACTAGGGCTGCGATGAAAGGCAGCAGCCAAAGCACACGACTGAAGAACTAAGGCAGACATAAGAGAAATTAAAAAACGAGTACAACAACAGCAACCAAGGCCCACGACTAGACTTCAGCAATCTGCCAGGAGTTGGAATCCGCCGCCATCAGGAGTTTCGGGGTTTCTGTGAGCCCTGCCAGGTCCGTGAGAGCTGCAATAGCATCTTCTGAGAGTGGGGCTTTGAAGAAACCCAGGTATCTCAGAAAGGCTTCTGTACTCAGAGATTTGGTGTTGGGCGGCACGAGTCCAAGCTTCATAGCCAGCTTGAGCTCGGCACGCTTAGTTACCGGCAATTTGGCCATCGGGTTGGAGGCAATTCTGGCGGATCTGCGCTAACCTGAGGCAGCAGGCACCAGCGAAGGAGGATCTGGCAGAAGTGGCTGCGGGATCTTTTCCACGATTAGTGTGCTGAGAGCCTGGAGACGCTCATCTAGAGCTGAGAGTTGAATCTCTGTAGGAACTTCATCCACAGAAACTGGCACGGGTTCTGCTGAGAGTTGAAACTTTGCAGGGACTTCATCCATAGAAACTGACACAGGTTGCGGCGTGAGCCCTTCTTGGATCTCTGATAGCTCACACAAGTCGTCACTGCTTGTCACTTGTGAAGGCACTGTAACATCCTTGCTGCATGAGGGCAAGACGGAACTGGGCGAGGTCCTGATTTCAGGCAGCATTGGATCATCACAGACCTTGTGGATCACTGGGGCGCCAGCGCTAGGTCGTTCTCGAGTGATGGCGGCGCTGGGCAGCACCACCACCAAGCATGTGCTCAGACAGGAGCTCCCGGCTCGGGCAGAGCGGGAATGACCATACCTGGGGCCTACGGCTCCCCTAGGTCCTAGTCGATCCTTCACACTTCGGCCGGCCTGCCGCGCTTGACCAGCTACCGCCCCGGCCGAGACGCCCGCTGAAGAGTTTCCCCTGCCGGACGGAGGTGGTGGCGGGTCGAGGCGAGGCATAGTCGGGAGAGGGAAGGGGGTTCCCAGCGAGACGCTGCCATCCCACTGACCAATCTCCCAGTTGAAGTGATGGACCTAGGGGAAAGCAGCAAGGTCGTGGTGGAGAGGCTCCCTCAGTCCGAAGTCGACGACCATATCCAAATGAAAAATCAGCCTGTAGCTTAGGAGAATGAGTTGAGGACTATCTTGGAAAAGAGATCCGACAATGTCTGTCCTTCTCCGATGCCCCTCCTCAACCCGGAGGAAACCTGCCTTTGGGATGGCATTTGCATCTTCCACCCACGCCCAGAAGCAGAGACAAGCCGAATCTTGCTCTGACATGGGGTCGTCTAATGTCGGTACTGCTAGGCTGAAGCCTTGCACCAACGCAGCCGCCGTCTCCACATTCCAACAGCGCCGCGGCACTCCTTCCACACAGAGGCGGACCTTGAACCGCGCATGGAGAGCTTCAGCCCAGGTCCTGGACGACCAGTTGGAGAAGCGGACGTCGAAGCCATTTCCCCGGAAGACCTTGGCCGCCCCCACTATGTCCCTCTGTTCCTCCGTAGAGAAACGGAGGAAGAAGCCTTCGCGACCCAGCAGGGCGATTTGCAGGCAGTCGTGGGGAAGATCGAAGGCCTCCTGAATGGCAGCGCGCAGCTCCAGCGGCTTGGCGGCAGCCCCTCCAATGCTTATCCCGAAGAGAGCGGTGGCCGAGAGATCTTGATCCAGACGTGCAACTAAGGGTGCCCTGGCCAGGAATCGAACGGCCTGGCCTCGGCGCAGAGAAGGGTGGCCTGGCACGAACTCGCTGACAGAGCGAGCAAGCTGCATAGTGCGAGCTGGAGGTTGGAGAACTTGGCGGGGGGGCGCTGGAAGGGGGAGGCGGCCAGGGGCGGACTTCTCGCGGAACAAGCGCTTGGCAAGGCAACGCCGCGCCCTGTGCCCCAGTCCCTTGCAGAGGAGTCACCGGGAGGCCGCGTTGCAGGAAGCGACCTTGTGGGAAGGGGAGAGGCACCGGAAGCATCTTCCACGCACTTGCTCCCTAAATATCTCGCGGAGGTCTTCTTGCCGTTGCTTTGCAGGAGCGGCGCCATGAATGCCACCTTTACGCCACCAATGCCTACGCTTGACCTCCTGCCAACCCAACTCCTCATTAACAGCTTGGCAGTCTGCTTTGGTGTTCTGGCGCACGCCACCTTCTGCATTCACTTCGGCGGGAGACTTTGGGGCAGCAGAGAGATGACGCAGCCCATCAGAAGGACCAGCGAGAGGCCCAAGGTGCTTGAGCAGAGCTACACGGTAAGGGAAGCAAGCGATCGGAGCTTCAGTGTGGGCGGAGTAACTGGCCTGGCAAAAAGCTGAACAGGTGGTGGGCACGAGAGGTGGAGGTGGTTGGTCGACATTCAAGAGGGGGGGGTGGGCTCTGGGGTGGACATGGGGAGGGAGACTGGCAAGGGGAGGACGAGGTTGGCGAGGGGATGAAGACGCAGTCAGGTAAGGTAACCGCAAGGTCAGCCGGGAACAGTGGGTGGCCGGGGGCGAGGGGTGACAACGGGGACGGCGGGGGGCTAGCTATGGGGTGGTTGGAGCAAGGCGGGGGGAGATGGGTAGGAGTGGGCTGGGGACGCTTCCCTTTCCCCGCTGACTGCTTCGAGGGATCTAGGATTGCCGGAGACATGACGGTGGGCGCCGGGGACGGGATGTCGCTTGGTGAGGCAAGAGGGCTAGTGGATTTTCAAAGCTGACATTTCTCGTTCTCCTAGTTTACATGGTAGAATTTTATTTCTGATTTGTGCTAGTGTAGCCTACCCATTTTTTTCTTCAAAACAACGCGCAGAGCTTTTGGACATTCCTAAAAAACAGAGGAAAATATTGAGGGTCAAGCTATTTCTTGTTGCTGTCAAAGATTAAGCGATTCATATGTTTAGACTATTTTAATCCTTTCTAGGTACCAACTCTGTATAAATAACCGCGTTACGTACACTTACGCCGCCACCCTGGGAAACCATATAGTTGCTTGTTATTGGCGTTTTGTTCCTTGCCATGCATGCATAATGGAGCGGCAAAATGCGTGTATGTGAAGATTATCACTACTAGAGAACTCACCTTTAGTACCGGTTTGTAACTGGCTTTAGTACCCGGTTCCCTCACCCGGTACTGAATAGTACTAGAAAATGTTTAAAAATATTAAGGATGTATGGGAGAAGCGGGACTTGAACCCACAACCTCGTGACTCTAGCCTCACCCTTCTAACCAACCCACCCACCATCGCGTACTAATATAGATAGAATATGCATTCCTTTTGAACTTTCCTGAAACGAGGCATCAGTACCGGTTCGTAACACGAACCAGGACTAATGAGAGACATCGATGACGGTTCGTGTTACGAACCGACTAATTTATCTGCGTTTTGGTACTGGTTCAGATCACGAACCGACTAATCGAGGGCATCGACGGTTCGTGGCTCCAACCGACTATCGCCTGTACCCAATGAACCGGGACTGATGCCACTGTTAGTACCGGTTCCAATCCAATCGGTACTGATGTGCCGGTATGAAAGGTCAGTTTTCTAGTAGTGTATATATTATTGTTGCGTGTGCGTGCCTGGGATGTTCTTATCCAGGTAAACGATGACAACATGTGGGAAATATTTTTCAATTATGCAAATGCGGCATATCTGAAAGTGACCGTATATATTAGCCCATCACCACTTGATTAATTTTACTATATGTGGAAAATGTGACAATGACCATAGTACTATATACTGAATTTCCATGTTATAAATCCCAAGAAGGAAAGAGTCAGATTTGCATATATAGTACAATAATGTGCCCGTTGAATTTCCACCTTTCATTAACCTAAATCTGATGCCGCAATCCGATCGAGTTGCGTATAATTAAGCATTTCTAGCAGTTTGCTAATCTTATCATGATTAGGTTAGCCAGCTCTCCTGAGATCAAACGCCTGATACATGAATGGAATTTAATTACTAATTTATTTCCGTCTGTGGTGATGCTCACGATAAATTTAATTACTAATTTATTTCCGTCTGTGGTGATGCTCACGATAGCAAGGTCTATCCTTCTGTCTGTACCTGCCACAATCAAACAATCAAGAATGCCACTCTCGTGTCGATCGTCTCTGGGTAGAATTAAAACGAGTGCTTGAGTTGTAGAGTTGTGCTTGGATCATAAGGCTAGGGATGATGGACCTCGGTTCGCGAAGACTTTATCAGGAGAGGAGCAAAGCTCCAGCAAGCCTAAACTTGACCCATTAAGGCTTGCAAACTCGAGTTCAAGCACAAACTCGGCTCATTTTATACTATACATCAATACATGTGTTACTGGCCTGTACTGCCAGGCGAGACATGTATAGTGTAAGATAAGATGGCGCCGAAAAAGAAGTTATACCTGTGTTGGCGTTGATTAATTACACTGAACAATCATATCACATCTTGAAAACGATACGAATTTGAGGAGTACTAACGCCTCTATTAATCATGGACCACTTCTATATATTAAAATCAATTGAACGATATAGTATTAAGTAACGTGGCCATCTTATGAAATTAAATCCTATCTCCTTCAACCTTATCAACACCACCCAAATAATACACCCCAAACAGAGACTTCTCCGCTTCACCTGCCTGGTAGATCAAGCGACATCACGTGTTTTGGTAGCTGTTTTGTCTTCCCTGTCTTGATCAGGGAGGTAATCCTATGTGGTCATAGTAGTTCTTCATGTCAAATGTGGTTCTACAATTTCATCCGTTAGGTAAATTGAATATAATGCATACTACCTGTGTTTACTTTTCCCACACTAAATATAAATTTGCCATGTGATCCGCACAGTGGATTATCTATGGAGGCGTTCCACTAACAATGTAATGAAAGTGCAAGGATTAACCTGTTATTTAACTAGTATATTATGATTCTTCCTGGAAAAAAAATCAAATATTAGATTCTTACTGGAAAAAATATACTCAGATTAAATTGTTATTTTACTAGTATATTATGATGGACTATAATAAGAGGAGGTGTATATTGAACCTCCCCTGCCCAGATTATTTTTAGCAAGTAGTTGCTGCATAGTGCATCATTTTGTTCAGTCCTACTTTGTTGGGAAGTGGATGCAGGCTTGCAGTATATGTAATCTCGGCTGTCCAGTTTGGACTTTGGAGCAGGGTTTTAATAACCGATTAAAAAAAAACCAGCGTTCACTGGTCAAACGGGTTAACCGGACCAAATTCAAAAAATTCAAAAAAAGTTGGATAAATTTGATTAAAAAATCATCCAAACATATAATCATCACAAATTGCATATGACAACAATATAGTTAAGCCATTATAACAAGTCCAAAACAAATTATATAGATGCATTACTGCTAACATAGCAATATCACCATAATTACTTAGTCCATGGATTTGTTTGAGCAAAATAATAACCAAAATCCAAAACATACATAATTACTAAAGTCCATTAGCACATTTATAGATGGATTACACCCAACATAGCAATGTCATCACAAAAATCTAGTCCATTGATTTGTTTGAGCAAAATAATAACCAAAGTCCCAAAGTTTGAGGCACATGTCACCAACAAATGTGCCAAATGAACATTCCCATCTCTAAATATGCAGATGGAGCAGCTGTCCGTGCGGACCGTGCGTAGGGTTTTTGGGACACTTGTGCTGCTTGTTCTAGGTTGGGCTGAATTCAAATTTGGCTGGTTTTTTTGGCCGGCCCAGTAAAACACCGGGCCCAGCCGGTATTACCGGTTAACCGGGTAAATCACCGGTGAGACACCGGTTTTTAAATCCCTGCTTTGGAGAAACAGAAACACAATCCGTTATTCTTTTGGTGGCAAGCTTCAGTCGATAGTGGGTGCATGTTATGTGTTATGTTTACAGCTTTGTACCGGTATACTGTTGTTCAACGTCCTTGCATTATCGGGCTTTGTATGCAATCGGACACCAGAGATGTATACAATAGCTCCATTATGTAGAAAAGTCCAGATTTAATTTCAAGGCAAAAGTACCTATTTGCTTCCTGAGCTATGCTCGTTGTAGCAAATTGGTCCTTAAACTCAAATACCAGATTTGATTAGTCTTCAAACTAGCAAAACCAGACTAAAATGGTCCTTTGACCGGTTAAAACAACTATTAAGGGTGGTTTTTATTGACGTGGCGTCCATGTATAAGGTTTTCATTGATGTAACGTCCACGTGGTATCCACGCCATATCCCACTCTCCACGAGGCAGTCCATGTCACTCCCTCTCCTTCTATCTCTCTCTCTTTCTATTTGGGGCCTTCGGCCTACCCTGCTTCTCGGCTCCTATGGCAATCCCTCCACTACTTCTCCTCTAGTGGCCTCCCTTCTAGTGCTCCTTCAACGTCCCTCCCTTGCTCCTCCTCCGGCAGCTTCCCCGCCCCTGCTCTTCCTCTCCATGCTATATCCTTGCTGCCACCCACCTCCTCTCCCTCTCACCAACCAGGCGACGCCGCCTCCTCCCTCTCACTTTTGCAGCTCTGCCCTCTCACCAAACAGGCCCACGCGTGAACCAGCCGCCACTGCCTTCAGCCGTCGCCGCCACCGGTCCTCCGTTTGCGTTGTTCTTGGCTACTCACATGCTGCCATGCGACCGACCTTAGTGCCATCTAGGTTGTGCACTGAGGGAGCCTGAGACGACGGGCCAGCACAGTGAAGCAGGGGAGGGAGCCCGAGACGGCGGGCCGGCGCGCTGGAGAAGGGGAAGGAGATCGAGATGGCAGGGCATGGTATGGAGGCTGATGTGGATAGGTCAGCGTATTGGAGCAGAGGAAGGAGGCCAGGGCAACGAGCTGGCGCCATGGTCCACCACGACATCGAGGCGTTGGAGCACATAGTGGCGTAGCTTGTGGTAGTGGCGCATTGGGCGGATCTAGTGGGGGACGGCGCGGGAGGTTGGCGGCGCGGCGAGCGGCTCCGGTGGAGGATAGCGCTAGAGGCTAGCGGCACATAGAGCAACTCCGGTGGAGGGCAGATCTAGGCGAGGGCGATGCCGGAGAGATAGGAGTTCGTGCGAGTGAGGAAAGAGTAACAAAGAAAGATGGAGGAGAGAGAGAGAGTGGAGTGGAGAGAGAGACCAGGGCCATTTGTTTACCACGTCAGCGTCGGTGAAATGGTACGTGTGGACGCCACATCAGCAAAACCCTCTCTAAAACCGTTATTGTTTGATTGGTCAAAGGATCATATTTGTCCGGTTTTCACATTTTGAGGAGCAAGAATACCCAGTATTTAGGATTAGGGCCAATTTGGTACAACGGGTATAGTTTAGAGACCTAATTGATATTTTTTCCTAATTTCAAACCTCATGCGAGATTCTGGCCATGATCATTAATTGTGTCATATATTCGGGATGCAGTAGTAATCTAAATTAATATTTGGAAGATATCATCTAAAACCGATTAGGTTAACTACCTCCCAACATCAAACGCAACAGGCGTGATTTGATGATATGTAATGTAATATAATCCTCTTCTTATCAGGCGGTGCTGTGTGGCAAGTTATAACACTATCATTCTGCCCCGACCTAACTTGATTTCATGAAGCAATAATGGAGAGATTCACAGCGTGAGCATCACTCATCATCACCTTATGCGTTCTGGGTGTGAGATGAAAAAACGGCGGCCGGAGCGTGGGCAGATGGCACCACCAACTGGCGATGAGGGCTTTTTTTTTTTTTTTTTTTTGGAGACAAGATGAGGACTTGTTACCGCTGTCTCATGTCTCAACCTCTGAGTCTCGGACACGCTGCCGTTGTTTTGTTTGGATTGGATGATTGCAGCGCAGACTCGCAGGATTGCAGGGTGATTTTATGCTTTCTAGGTTATGTAATCTTTGTGATTTTATGTTTATGATTCCTTTTAAGAAATTTGGTACTGTTCTGTTAAATTTTTTTTGTAGGACTTCTATGCATTTTCGAGAATAAAATTCCATAAAATTTTAATTCCAATGAGTCCAACAATACGTGGATTATGTGAAACAAAAGTTATATCGTTGGAGTCGTCACTCGTATTTGAGAGCACGCCCAACAATATCATCACGTACTTTCTTCTAACCACGTGATAAATTATTGTTAAAAGAGAGAACGGTTGAAGTACAACTTCGAGATCCACACTAGGTCAAACAGTGATAAATATTAATGGAAGAATATCGTGGATTTAGAATATATGAGTACTTGCTATGAATTTAAGTTATCTTAGAATATATGTGTACTTGCGATGAATTTAAATTATGTGCCCTCCAATGCAACTTGGCTGGGGTGCCAATCGCGCAATTTATGTTTGTGTCTAGTATTTATATCGATACCGGCGCCCCAACCACCATGCGCTCCACGCGATTATTTTAACTAAACCTGTAAAATCATTTCAGTAGCTGACTGTGCACACAGCACACTACATAAATGCCACGCACAGACCAAGCACCCCACATCTACACACGGGAAGAGAGAGAGAGAGAGAACAATGGCGGCTCAGGCTCAGACCATCGAGGTTCCCACGGACGCTGAGCTGCTGAAGGCGCAGGCCGACCTGTGGCGCCACACCCTCTACTACCTCACGTCCATGGGGATCCGATGCGCCGTCCAGCTCGGCATCCCCACCGCCATCCACCGCCTCGGCGGCGCCGCCTCGCTGCCTGACCTGCTCGCCGCGGTGTCCCTCCCGCAGTCGAAGCTGCCGTTCCTCCGCCGCCTCATGAGGACAATGGTCACGACGGGCGTCTTCGCGGCCGACAACGCCTCCGACGTGGAGCGCTACCGCCTCACCCCGCTCTCCCGCATCCTCGTGGACGGCGTCGTCGCCGACGAGCACCACAGCCAGACGTGCTTCGTGCTCGCCGGGACCTCCAAGTACTACGTCGACGCGGCGCTGGGGCTCGCCGACTGGTTCAAGAAGGACGTGGCGTCGCCCATCCCGTCGCCGTTCGAGGACGTGCACGGCGCATCGCTCTTCGACGAGAGCACGCCGCTGCTCGACCCGGAGCTGGATGCGGTGGTCAACGAAGGCCTGGCGGCGCACGACAACCTCGGCATCGGCACGATCCTGCGGGAGTGCCGCGACCTGTTCCAGGGGCTGGAGTCGCTGACCGACTGCTGCGGCGGCGACGGCACGACGGCGCGGGCCATCGTCAAGGCCTTCCCGCACATCAAATGCAACGTGCTGGACCTTCCCAAGGTGATCGAGAAAGCTCCCGCCAATGATGGGGTCAACTATGTCGCGGGTGACATGTTCCACACCATCCCACCTGCTCAAGCAGTGATGCTCAAGGTAGATCCATTTCCACATGCATGCTTGACCAAAAATTAATGAATATTAAGATTTTCACATTTCTATAGACATGAATGTTAGAAGTACATATGCCTATTTCAGATAAACATATTTTAGGTTGGTCCCTTCAACTTATTACTTATCTTATCAACTTATCTTCGAATCGAAAAGTCAAACGCTTTGGCTTTTGAAATCCGTCTTTCTCCTATTTTAAAACCATATTTCAGAACTCTCAAAAATAAGTCAAACGAAGCGGACTAGACTTTCTAAACTACCTCGAGAAGCATTACAAGTTCACCTTATAAACAATTAAGAAGATAAGCAAATAAGATAAGCCGAAGAAAACAACTTTACACTACTACAGAAATGGTTATCCGTGCCGCCTCATCACTACCGGTTAGGTTAGAAATAGTAGTGATAACTTATCACTGCCAGTTCATAAGCCTCAGCGACGAAAAAAATCGGTTGTGCGCTTAAGAACTGGTAGTGATAGGACTTATCAGTGTCGGTTCGTTGCTCACTAGTACAGAAAATCACATCACTGGCGGTTCTTGAACTGCCACTGATTAAATGACAGTAATAATAGGAGATTATCACTGGCAATTCTCGAATCAACCGCCAGTGATAGTATTACACTGGCGGTTTTAGTTTAGAACTGCCACAGATGAAGGTGTTCGAAAACACGGTTTTGGACAGTAAAATTTGATTTAAAAATATTATTTTAACCGGGATAGCAACCTTACACCATCTACCACCATATATATAGCCTTAGTACATTTTTTGTATATAAAATTTAAACTGCTTTGTATATGAAATTTAAACTGCGTATAACCTGAGATTCGAACTTAGGACGTCTCGCCTCCAACCTAGCCCTCCTAACCATCCCACCCATTAACACCTTTCGATCTATATAGAATATACATATCATTTAAGGCTTGTTTTATAAATCTTTTAATAACTCTTTCACTATGCAAATGACATTAAATAGAAACGTTTTTGACTACAAAGTTGTATATCTTGTTGAAGGCTACAGTTTTCATGTATAGATTGTTTTTATTCGATTTCATTTGAATAAGTTATAAATTTTTTAATTTTTTAATGATTATTTAGACATCTATATTGCTTCAAATGGAAAACATATCAACTACAAAGTTGTAGATCTCGCCGAGAGCTATATTTTACATATAAAATTTATTTTCATCCGAACTTGTATGAAAAAGTTATAAAATTCAAAAGACCTAAAAATTCTGAAAAATACTTTCACCAGTGGTTTTCGTAGTTCTCTACGAGAACCACTAGTGATAGTAAACTTGAACCGCTAGTGATACTTTTACTAGCGGTTTTCGTATAGAACCGCTAGTGATATTTTTACTAGTAATTTTTTTATAGAACTACCAGTGATATGTTCATTATCACTGGCGGTTCAGTATCATTAGCGGTTTTTTTGGGTACTTGGACGAAACAGGACGGGGTGGGTCACATCACTGACGGTTCTAGACGAATCTGCCAATGATAAGCTGTCAAGGATAAGCACTGCTACAAAACACCATATCAGTGCCGGTTTCTTAACCGGCACTGCATAGGTTATCACTGCCAGTTTTAGAACCAGCAGTGATAGCGTTATCACTACCTATTCTCGAGTAAAAACCGACACTGATAGTCCCTGCCGAACTGTGTGAAAAATAGAAAAAGTTTTTTTTTTTATGCCCGGAATCTATACATTAATCATCTACCACCTACTATAGGTTATTAGGATACGTTTTCGCGTGAAATACAAATATTGCGTTACCCGAGACTCAAACCTATGACCTCTCCACTCTACCCTCACCTTTCTAACCATCCCACCCAATCTCATGTTCTTGCTTACAAAGGATATGCATACCTTTTAACCTTTACTTATCAGTGCGGGTTATTGACAAGAACTGGCAGTGATAAGTTCTTTCACTACCAGTTGAAAATTGGGGGCGGGAGGCCTTTATCACTGCTGGTTCTTTTCTCAAATCGATAGTGATACTTCACCGTTGGTTTGAGTAACGAACCGACAGTGATAAGTCCTATCACCGCCGGTTCTCAAGTGCACAACCCGCTCAGGCTTACCAACCGGCAGAGATAAGTTATCACTGCCGGTTCTGGTCTAACCGGCAGTGATTGGGAGGCACGAATGACCATTTTTGTAGTAGTGAAGCATTTCTATAGTAGTGGCTTAAACCGATAGTGAAGTATCATTACAGGTTTAAGAAAAGAACCGGCAGTGATAAGTTCTATCATTGCCAGTTCTTTAAGCTTCCCGCCCTCAATTTTCAACCGGTAGTGAAATAATTTATTACTGCAATTATCACTGTCGGTTGTTTGAGAGGTTTAGGGTTAATTTGCAAATTTACCTAGATTTTAAAGTTGACGATAAAATCTGAAGAAATGCTTAAAAAATAGGCATCACTTAAAGGTGTTTGGCAAAAGCAGAATTCAAAATTCAAAATATTTCTCGTTATTTCATGTGATTCAATTAGTAGCATATTTTGAACATTAGAATTCATATGATGCATCACATGAAATAATAACAAATACTTACAAATTTTAAATTCCGTTTCAGCCAAACATTTGGAAATGATGCATAGTTTTTTTTAGATTTTTGTGCCGACTTTAAAATTTGAACAAAATTTAAAAAATTTAAAAATTTGAACAAATTTGCCCGAACTGGAGCCGAGTGGTTTTTGAAAATTTGAATATAAATCTTTTATAGTTAAAAGTTTTCTAGTAAAGGTTATTTACGTAGATAAAAATTGTTAACAGGTCCGACGAACAAAGGTTAAAATGTATGCATATCCTCTATAAGTCAGAACGTGGGATTGGGTGGGATGGCTAAAAGGGTGAGGGTAGAGTGCAGAGGTGGCATGTTTGAGTCCCGGGTAACGCAACATTTGTATTTCGTGTGAAAATGTGTCCTAATAACCTATAGTAGGTGGTACATGATTAGAGTATAGATATCGGGCAAAAAAATATTTTTTATATTTTCTAACCAATTTTTAAGTCTAAATTCGTGTGTTTTTGAGAACCGCAGTTCTATTTTTTACACCAATTTTTAAGTCTAAGTTCGTGTATTTTCGAGAACCGTCTGTGATAGTCCTGATCACTGTCGCTTATGCAGTTCTGGTTAAAAAACCGGCAGTAATACTAGTTTCGAACCGGCACTGATGTGGTGTTCTGTAGTAGTGTTAGGACATATTTGTTTCGCAGGATCCTAAAAACGCAAGAATAGGAAAAACGTTGGCCTAGGATGTCATAACACTCTGACAGTATCAAATGGATTTGATCCTCATTGGAATGAAGTAGAAATTTGGACAGTAAATGTTAATTTAGTTGATACATAATTGTGAGTGGGAGAGAAAAGTTTCATTGAAATTCTGAAAGAAATGTCTAACATGGTATTAGAGTTCGTGCAATCATCCAAAGTTTGAAGGAAAATTTTCGCATAATATAATATTCCTTTTAAAGAATAACACAGATCTAACACCTCTGATAGGAATTTTATCAATGGACTGAACACACCTCCCTTTTTTGCATTTGCAATTCTTTTTAATCAAATAAGCCCGTAAAGTTTTATTTTGCGGGCACCTTCAATAATAGGATTTTGCTAAGTGGCGCCCCCTCAATATATTTTCCTTGCTCTGTTCATACTAGCATGCATGGCCACACATAGGATGACAATAAGCCCTAAAGTTTCACTTGACTCACTTATACATGTTTTGATTTTTTTTCCATTGTAGCTTGTGCTGCACCACTGGAGCGACGATGACTGCGTGAAGATCCTGGCTCAATGCAGGAAGGCCATTCCTCCCCGCGAGAAGGGAGGGAAGGTGATCATCATGGAAATCCTGATCAGCACGTCCATGGAGCCAACGATGTATGAAGCCCAGATGCTGATGGACATGCTCATGCTGGTGGACACGAGAGGCCGGCAGCGGGACGAGAACGACTGGCGCGATCTCTTCAAGAAGGCAGGGTTCAGCGACTACAAGGTTTTCAAAACAGTGGGTGCTCGAGGTGTCTTCGAGGTCTATCCGTGATCAAGACGGACTACGCACTGCTCCAGGCTCCACAATGATCTTACGTTGCGGTTTGCATGCCATCGTCGATCGCTCTTGCACAGTACGGAAATAAAATAAAATAAGGGAGTGCCTTAGGTTTTCTGAATGAAAATTTCATGGATTGTAAAGTAGCCCTTGTGCTAAGCAAGCTTGGTTGCTCTATGATCTGTGTTGTTTTCGTTTCGAGAAGTATTAAAGCACTCGGTGTGTTTTCCTATTTGTACCATGTATTTGGTGTCCTGCAACAAGACCAGGTTTTTGGTGCTTGCTGCTGTCCATAGTATGTATGGACACCTTTTTTATGTAATCAACCTGTCTTTTGTCGTATTAATGATGTCGGAGTGTCATATACATTTATCGAGCTACATCCTTAATTACCATCTGGAAAAGCAGCTGACGTTGGTAGAGAAGGCTTCTTATATATACACTACAAGAAGTCTTTGGCCCCTTCTCTTTAGCTTATCTTATTTGTTATCTTCTTATTTGCTTATAAGCTTAAAAGCTGAACTTCGAGAGTTTTCCGAGATAGCTTGAAAAGTCCAGTGAGTTTAATTTGATCGACTTGTTTCTCAGAGCTTTGAGATGTGGTTTCGAGATAGAAAGAAAACGAACTGCAAAAGCCAAATCATTTGACTTTTTGATTCAAAAATAAGTAGAAAAGATAAGAAGATTAGCTAAAGAGAACGGAGCCTTTGACTTCTTTCTCTTCCACCGGTGGCCTTGTAGGGCAGTGCTTGTGCTTGGTTAGCCGAATATAAGTGAAGTCCTTCTTTAGAGTGCACAGCGACCAATGAGACGTTGGCTCCCTCCGAGACCAACACCATCTGGGGCCTAGCTCATTGGATCTGCTGTACATGAAGTCCAACCAGAGCCATGATCGATCAAGATCTCAGGCAAACTCAACCTAACAAACTTTTTTAAATCGTTCTACGCCACAATCAATATCTGATACAGTACTAAACCCAACAATTTTTTACTTCGCACATCAGGTGGCGCAACCACAACCTGACACCGTGAGATACACGAGACGTTCCACATTTTAGGCATGAACCTTTGATACTAGAGTATACAACCATTCTATCTCGATATACCCACTAGCTGGCTCCCTCCTAGACCAATACCGGCCATGATCAGTACTACAGAACGAAACATCACAAGCAGTTCGTAAGGGCCTGTACAAGCGGTTTTTGAACCGCTTGTACGAAACCGCGTGTGATACCTGGCTGGTATCACACGCGGTTCCCTCAACCGCTTGTACAAGCCCAACGATCCGGCTGCGCAGCTCTCCGGGCGCGCGAGTGGGCTACCACCTCGGATAGCTCTGCAAGCGGTTTGTAATTGGAACCGCTTGCGGAGGTATTTCTCTGCAAGCGGTTCCAATTCCGAACCGCTTGCAGAGAAGCAATCTCCACAGGAGATACTGAATCCATTTCAAAATGGTTTCATAGGGTGTTTGTCGATATCGTTTGAAATAATAAAACTAAATACTAGAAGAGGCTTTTTGTCGCAATTTAATATATATATATATATATATGCGTACACATGTTGACATGATCACAAGCTGAACAAACATTCACAAGTATATTAACATTGTCAAAAATCCACAAGTATATATATACATGTTACATGTGATAACGAGTGCACGCATGTGACGTTTACAAGCAGTTTGAATGATTGAAAATTGTCTATCGAGTTAATTTCTTCGCCGCGTCACTCTTCTCGGCCTTGCTCGACGTGGTGGTGGATATCGCCGCCAGTTCGGCGGTGTTAAAGGAAGGAGAATCGTTAACCCTCATGTGGAACGCGTCTTGAGGGTTTACGATCTCGTCGACAACGAAACCGATGAGTTGTTCTTGAAGTACGAGCACCCGGTGAGGTGGCAGTACTGCAACGTGGCTATCGGTGTTGGGCTGGCAATTAATAAAACGATAAGTAAATAATTAAATATCGGAACATATATAAGCTTGTAATTAAAGCGTATGTTATTCGAGCTAGCTAACTGGTTCAGTAGCACACACGAACCTCTTGGAAAAAATTAGTGGGAACATCGCCGTGGAGAAAATTTTGCATGTAGTGGAATACATAGTAGCCACACAAGTTATTTCCAGCGGTCTGGCGACTAACCTTCATTGGGGCCGAGGATTTCATAAGAATAAACAAATTAAATATTCAGATGACAAATTGATAAGACGCACATATAATAATAATATACAGTCTTTGTAGTACGTACCCAATCACTTAGCCGGACATCGAATTCTTTCTTGAATTTTCCCTTTTGCTTCTTCTTGAACTCCGTGTACGCCGCGTTTAGGATGTTAATGATCCATTGGTATCCTACCTTAGGCTTCCTTCTTGAGTCTTGTACTCTAATAATTCCATTGCCAAGCTCGATGACGAGAAGGATCCAGTGAAAGCTATTGACACATATTGCAACATATATGTAAATAGCTGGTCATATATACTACATATCATTGTCTTAAGAAGTATATAGAGGAAGAAAAAGATTGTGAGAACACGTACTCATAGTTGAAGGGCAGGAATATGTACAGCTTGTCGTGTTGTTCGAGCATTGCATGGAGAATGTATTCCTCGAAATTCTTTCTTTGAGAGGGGTATGAATACACTTTCTCGTTGATAACCGATGGATCGATGAAGCCATACTTATGCGACATGCCGTCTTTAGCAAGCCGTTGCATCTCCAATCTATGTGAGGGATATATAACTTAGTTAGTTGGAGTCCAAATTTATGGTACGGGAGTAAATAACGGTGTAAACTTAGAAGCTCGAGACACTTACAGGCACCAGCAGCTCATGAAAGACACGTTGACGGCGTCTTTGTGGTATATATTGTACAAGTCTTCAAATTCCAGCCATATTTCTGTGTTGTCCCCGCGGTGGAAGTGCTCGTCTTTCAAAACTAAGGGAAACATAGTCGTTCCTTTCATGGCCTGTTTCATGTACCGAGATATGCATCTGTCGCATCTTGGTAGGCGAGCATCTATCTCGATTAGGTCCACCGGCGGTTGGCCCGATTGATACTTCCATCGATCGGTGCCATTGGAAGATTATCCGTCATTCCCGAGCTGCTCCTTCGATATCGAGCCCCGCCTCTTTCATGAATTTCCGCACCATCTCGGATCGGCAGTCTTGTCCTCATCTCTGCATTGTTCTTTTTTTGTTGGCCGCCCTCCGACTTCTAATAGCATTTGTCTTGCTCTTCACTATTGTCCTTTCGTAGTTGGTCAGCACTGGAGGTGGCGCCGTACCGCCAACTAACTGTTGGAGATATGTTGGATCAATTTTCAGCTTCGGCTCTGGTTTCTTTGGCGTGAATTGCCTAGCCACATCAGCCTTTGTTGTTGCCTCCAGCTCCTCGGGAGTCATGTCATATGCAAGCTTAATCGGCTCCTTTCCCTTTCTCCCTCGGCTGGATCCCAACGTCGTGGTAGGAGATGCCGCCGCCGGATCCCGATGCCAGACAGCGAGCTTCTTTCTCGGGGGAGATGCTAGAGATGTGGTTGCCCTTGGAGGGTTCTTCTTGCTTTGCGGCGGTGGCGACGGAGACGGGCTTTTCTGTGGAGCTGTAGGTGGCGGCGGCGATGCTGGAGCAGGCGTGCGTTCTCGTTGTGGAGACAAGCTTGGCCCTGCAGCATGCTCCAACTCCGAGGCCTCTCCTACCGGTGATTTCGCCTCCACGACATCTGGAAATATAATGTACTTTTTCCGCCAGAGAATGAATGAGCCGTCGAGGGCCTGTCCAAGGCTGGTCACGTCATCGCCCGTAGGATTGTCTAGCGTTAGATCCCCGAAGCCGTCGACCACCTCATCCACCGTGACCTTGGAGTAACCCGGTGGTATATCAATGCAGTGGAACCTCTGGCCCGCCTCCACCGGATACGCCATGCCATAAGCCACCTTAAAGGAGAGATTTCTCATCTCGACGTGTAGCTCGCAGGGGCGGCGAACCGTGATGCTGTCCACTGGATGACGAGCTAGCAGATCATCTTGGGGGGCCACGGCCGACGCGCAGCTGCTCCGTCGCGTGGATGGACTTATCACGGCGTCCGGCTGCCCCTGAACATTGACCGGAAGTACTGCTGCCCCCTGAAGTGCCTGGCTCACTGTTTCGGCAATCTTGCGCGTAACCATCTGATCGACGTTTTCCTCGTGGGCTTTGAGCTGCGCCTCCAATCGAGCCACTCTGGTAGCTTCTCTTCTCTTGTTTCTCTCCGGCTCTGATATACGTGCATCGCTCGCAAAGCCGAGCCTCCACGGCTTCTTCCCAAAACCTCGTGTCCGTCCCGGGTGCTCCTTGTTTTGGAGGGCATATGTGAGTAGGTCTTTCTCCCTGTCCGTCACCAAGGAGCCCGACCGGATATTTTCGATGCCTTCATCTATCCTCCAATCCTCTGACGAACTTCTTGCAAGTCCGCTTCCACCACCATGCTGCCGTCATCCTTGAGTTGGCTCCCATGAGCCATGATGTAATTGCGCATGCGGTCATCCCAACCATCGCATTCGGGCACAATATTCTTGGCTTTCAGCTCCTCTTATCGCTTGTTCCATTTTGGTACAGCCCTAACGTAACCAACGCTCCCGAGATGGTGGTGGTATTTCTTCATGAGCGCATTCTCCC
The DNA here is from genome assembly GCA_036346145.1 of Olyra latifolia. Lineage (NCBI taxonomy): Eukaryota > Viridiplantae > Streptophyta > Magnoliopsida > Poales > Poaceae > Olyra > Olyra latifolia. Next base: position 44,926,011 of record CM070531.1, read on the forward strand.
TATTCTTCTGCCTTGCGGCTTTGCCTTCTTCGGATAGCTAGATGTTCTCGAATTATTCCCAATGATCCGCAAGCTTAGCAAACTTATTGAAGTCTGGCCTTGTTCCCTTGTCGATGTAATTGCGGGTGAGCTTCGACTTCCACCGCTGAAATGAAGTTGCCATCTTCTTGGAAGCCCATGCCTTCACCTTCGCTTCGACACCATCTGGAAATCTGAAATTTGCCTTGATATCGTTCCATATGAGATCCTTGGTAGCTGCAGGAACTTTGGGCCATGTCTTGATGCTGATTGGCACATAATCCCTAACGCAGTATCCTATTGTGTTGTTGAACGGTGCAAGTGCTGAGACCGGGGCTATTAGACTACCGTCGTTGCCGACTTCGGTGATCACATGCTTGGACTTCAGCTTCTTGTTAGGTCCTCGCTGAAGGGACTTTGCAGTGGTCGATGTATCGGCCTTGATACAAAAACATATAGGATATAAATGAGAACGCGTGTTATGTGTGAATTAACTTATATTAATGAACATGCCTACTTGATATATACCTCGGAGTCGTCCACGGTATTCTCATTGTCCTCGCCGGTAGCAGGGTTAGCAGCCTCATCGACAACTTCGCCGGCTGGAGCGTTACCGGTCGCATCGACAGCCTGACCGGCTTGAGCGTTACCGGTCGCATCGACATGCCCACTTATGAGTGTAGACAATGCGATGGTCTTAAACATGAAGTTCTCCTGGTCATCGAAATCTGGGTCACCACGTCTTGGTGTCGTCATGGACCCGAAACCCTAATTTTGCGATCTATAGAATAAAAACAATTACTTTAACAATCTATCTCAGCACCAAACCAAAAGATAGCATGAGTACATTTCATTAAGTGATAGTGCACCAAACCAAAAGATAGCATATATGAGTACATCTGGCAATGGGCAAAACGGATTTTTGTTGAAAAAATTAGGTAGAAATATGTTAATTGAGTTTAATGGACCCAAATGGCATAATAAGGAACTATAATACTTTAGAGTGACAAATAATGGATTACATTCTTTAGAGTGTCAAATCGTATATTGCCATCTTTTTAGGAGAGGTCATGAGCTCAATTCGCTGAGGAGAGAAGAGGGAATCCAGGTTTGAACCTGAGTGGGTTGGATGCCTCTAAGGCACTCTCCCCCATCGTAGCCAATACTCAAATCCCTGGTGAGACAAATAAATGATTTTTGATATAATTAAGAAGAAATTGGCTAGAAGATAATACAAATATGGTGGTTATGCTGAGACACCCTGACAATCCGTGGCTTTGTTCAAAGACACTACAAATTGGGTGTATTTAGCCTAGAACACTTAGGTGTTTCTAAAATATTTAAAATAAATAGAAAACAAATCCCTAAAATTCAAAGGAGATAATCAAATGAATTCCTAAACAAGCTTGTATTTAGCATCACACTTGTATTTAGCATCACAACTTATAAACTCCTGTTGCCTGTTGCCTGCCATCGAGCCATGGCATACTGGCTTCCCCAGTGGCCACGGCCGCCCTAGCCTGTTGCCCTTGCACCGAGCCGCCCTAGCTCTTCCCCAGAGCCGGCCACCCCTCAGATTGCCCAGCCAGCGCCGCTTGCTCCTCTCATGCCGAGCCAAGCCACCCCGTGTTTTCCTCTCTGTCCTGTTGGGACATTTCATCGAACATCTGCGGGCAGCAACAAACAGAGGAGGAGGGGAGCATGGGAGAGCGGAACATAGGCCCTCCGGTGTGGCAGCGGCGGCGGCGCGTTGTCGGAAGAGACGAGGAGGCCGGCGCGCTGTCGGAGGCGATGAGGACGGCGGTGCTTAGTTTGCGGCGGCGCCTTGAGTCGAAAGCAGTATGCAGATTCGGGACTTAGAAAAATTTGGGTGTGCAAGGTGCGATATAAGGTAAAGGGCCTCATAAGCGGTTCGTATAGGAACCGCTTGTAGAAATATCATTACAAGCGGTTCGTGGTACGAACCGCCTTTTGAGGTCGATCTCGCAAGCGGTTCGTACTACCAACCGCTTGCAAAGGGCCATTCCAGGTGGGCGACGGGAACCCCCTTCTACAGGCGGTTCCTATTAGGAACCGCTTGCAGTGTGCCTCTGTACAAGCAGTTTCAATTAAGAACCGCATGTAGAGGCCCTCGGCGGAAGCGCAATGAAATGAGATCCTTCTACAAGCGGTTTCAATTAGGAACCGCTTGCAGAGTCAATCACATTGAAAAGGAAGCCGTGCTCGGTCTTTGTTGAGATGTAACATTCCTCCCCCTGGTTAGAGCGTGATGTTTAGGTGCGGGCTCACCCGTGTGCTCGCGGGTTCGAGCCCCCCTTGCGCCCCTTGCCCAAATTTTTTTTTATTTTTCTATTTCTTTTATTTTATAAATTTGTTTTATCTCTTTCTTTTCTTTTATAAATTTGTTTTATCTCTTTCTTTTCTTTTATCAATTTGTTTTCTTTTATAAATTAATCTGTTTTATCAATTCCTTTTCTTTTATAAATTTGATTTATCTATTTCTTCTCTTTTGTAAATTTGTTTGATCTATTTCTTTTCTTTTGTAAATTTGTTTTATCTCCTTCTTCTCTTTTATAAATTTGTTTTATCTCTTTCTTATTTGTATAAATTTGTTTTCTCTCCTTTTTCTCTTTTATAAATTTGTTTTATCTCCTTCTTTTCTTTTATAAATTTGTTTTATCTCTTTCTTCTCTTTTGTAAATTTGTTTTATCTATAAATAACATTAAAGAAATAACACAAGTCCAATATGCGTATTTTTAACAGAAGTTGTACACGTTAAGTAGGGGTAATATTAGCCATTACAACCATTCCTTCGTTATGATCGCGACGTATGTAAGGATCATCGACGTCTCTGTCATTCATGACGGTTATGTCGACATCAACCGCAAAAGGAGGTAGCTCGTCGAACTGGCCATACTCTTCCTCGTCGGTGACGTCTTCAACTCCAACAATCCTTCGTTTGCCTTGGAGAACCACGTATCGCTTCGGTTTGATCTGCGTCTTGTCCTTTTGCTTCTTTGATTTGCTTGAGTTCATGTTCATCACATAGAATACCTAGTGCACAGCTTGACCTAGAACAAACAGTTCGCGCCTATAGCTGACTTGTTTGAGATCCACGGTTGTCATGCCGTATTTGTCGACCTTCACGCCGCTTGGAGTTAGCTTCACCCATTGGCACTTAAATAGAGGGACCTTCAACAATGGTCCATAGTCGAGCTCCTATATTTCTTCTATGAAACCATAATATGTGTCCACCCTGCCGTTGTTGTCTAAGGCGTCTATACGGACACCGCTGTTCTGGTTGGTGCTCTTGTTATCCTGGAATCTAGTATAGAATGTGTAACCGTTGATCTCGTACCCCTGAAATGTCATGATTTCTTGTGATGGTCCACGGGCCAACCGCTGCAGTACTTTATCGTTTGACCCCTTCTGAAGGATGTAGGTTTGTAGCCAACTTCCAAAAGTTTCCATTTGCTTCAAATCTATCCAACCATCTGTCTTTTCTGGGAAGCTACGCTGTAGGGATCTCTTATGTTGAAGGATATAGGGGCCGATGATAGTTGGTTGCTTTAGAACCGTGAAATGTGCTTGCTTAAATGCATTAAGATCATTGCATACAACTGCTTTCCTTCCTAGTGTGCCTTCCCCGCAGCCTCCCCTCGTGGCGTGATATGGGGACGCCGATAGAATCAAAATCACTAATGTAATCAACACAAAACTCGATCACCTCCTCTGTCACGTAGCCCTCGGCAATGCAGCCTTCCGGATGAGAACGGTTCCGAACGTACTTCTTGAGGATACTCATGTACCTCTCAAAAGAGAACATGTTGTGCAGATACACGGGTCCGAGAATACCTATCTCCTTCACAAGGTGAACAGTGAGATGAACCATGATATCAAAGAATGCAGGAGGAAAGATCATCTCGAGACTAACCAAGCTTTGAACCACATCATCCTGCAACTTATTTAGTTTATTTGGATCGATGACCTTCTGTGATATGGCGTTGAAAAATGAACACAGCTTTGTGATTGTACCCCGAACCCACTCTGGCAGTATACCTCTGATAGCCACTTGGAGCAACTGTGTCATCATCACAAGACAGTCATGAGATTTCAAGCCTTGGAGTTTGTTCTCTTTCGTGTTTACGAGTCTCCTGACATTCAAGGAGTATCCGGAAGAGATCTTCACACTGTTTAGGCACTCTATCATGCTTTTTTTTTCTCTTCTTTGCTTAAAGTGTAGCTCGCAGGAAGTAGGTACAGTTGTTCTGTCCCTTCTTTATTTTTTGGATGTAGGTCATTCCTCAACTTAATTTCTTCAAGATCCTTCCTCGCTTGGAGGGTATCTTTTGATTTGCCATACATATCTATGTACCCTAACAGGTTTAGGTACACATTCTTAATGATGTGCATGAAGTCCAGTGAGTGACGAACCTCCAGCACTTCCCAATACGGCAGGTTTCGACTTCTTCTTCAACATTGGTGCCTGACCATCCTCGTTCGGTACATGCATGCTTCTAGAATCTTTTCCAAATACTACTTTTAGATCTTCTACCATAGAAAAAACTAGTCGGTCATTACAATGCTGAGGCTTGCCACGGGTTTCTGGTTGTTCGTTGAATTTTCTGCCTTTTCACCGCAATGCATGACTACTGCCTAAAAACCTGCGATGGCCCATGTGCACACACTTTCGAGAGTTTTTCAGGTACATGCAGTCCGTTTCATCCAAGCACTGGGTGCAGGCCTTAAACCCTTTGACAGTTTGTCCGGACAGATTACCGAGAGCAGGCCAATCGTTGATTGTTACAAACAACATTGCGTGCAGGCTGAAATACTCTCTTCTATACTCATCCCAAACCCGTACACCATCCTCCCACAACTTTGCAAGGTCTTCAACCAATGGTTGTAGGTAGACATCGATGTCGTTTCCAGGTTGCTTGGGTCTTTCGATCAACAGTGGCATCATGATGTACTTTCGCTTCATGCAGAGCCATGGAGGAATGTTATAGATGCACAACATCACAGGCCAGGTGCTATGGATGCTGCTCAACTGGCCGAAAGGATTCATCCCATCCGTGCTAAGCCTAAACTTTATGTTTCTGACCTCTTTTGCAAAGTCTGGGTAAGTCCGATCGACTTTTCTCCATTGAGAGCCATCTGCAGGGTTTCTAAGCATCCCATCTTCCTTACGCTTTTCTTTGTGCCAACGTATCATCTTGGCATGACATTCGTTAGCAAATATACGCTTCAACCTGGGGATCACGAGAAAATACCACAACACTTTGGCTGGAGTTCTCTTCTTCGTACGCTTCCCATCCACTTCACCTGTGTCGTCACGCTGCACCTTATACCGTGATTTCTCGCACACTGGACAAACCTCCAGATCGGTATACTCATTGCGATACAGAATACAATCATTAGGGCATGCGTGTATCTTCTGTACTTGCAATCCTAATGGGTAGAGGACTCACTTCGATTCGTAAGTAGATTCCGGTAGAGTGTTACCTTCCGGAAGCAACTTCTTCATGAGTGCTACCAACTCATTGAATCCCTTGTCCGATACACCGTTTGTGGCCTTCCATTTAATGAGTTCCAGTGTAGTACGGAGCTTTTTTAGGCCCTGCCCACAATCTGGGTACAAAGGAGTTTTGTGGTCCTCTACAATGCACTGATACTTCCTGTACTGTCTTTCCTCCGTGAACTCTCCCTCTCCGTCACGGAGCATCTGGTCTAGCTCATCGTCACCAAACTCGCCAAGTGCATCTTCCACGGACCAAAATTGAGTGTTCACATCGTCAACCTCTTCTTCGTCTTCTTCGTATTCTTCATCGTCTTCCTCTAGAATCTCCTCTACTTCGCCGTGGTTTGTCCAACAGAGATAGTTTGGCATGAAACCTCTCATGACCAAATGGTTCGTAACCAACCATCCTTCGGAGTGCTCCTTCTCGTTCTTGCAGTCTACGCATGGACAAGGTATGAAGCTTCTTGGAGGCAATAATGCATTGGCCGCATCGAGAAAAGCCTTCACGCCATCCCTGAACTCTCTTGACCGACGATCCGCATTGTACATCCATTGTCGATTCATCTATAGCAACAAAAAAATACAAACATCTATTACAATTTTCAAGTAATGCTAACTACGTCTATTAGTTATAATTACTTTCTATTACCTACCACGAAATATTTACTTTCTTTCATTTAATATGTATAGATCTACCAACAAATTTTTTGCATTTCAAACATTTTAAGCTACCATAGCACCTTATGAAACAAGATTTCTCATCATACAATGCATAAAAAAAATCAATATATAGAAGAGAAGAATATGTACAAGATGCTAGTCACCTTTTAAACAATAAATTTGGATCTAAGAGCCTCAAAAGTTCTAAAGTGGATGTAGCAAAATAAACACCTTTCCATGTATAAAACAAAATTTCTCAACATCCAATGCATAGAAAACATCAATATCTACAGGAGAAGGATGTGTACAACGTGTTACTAACCTTTCAAACAGTTAATTTAGACCACAAATTTTCAATTAAAAATTTGGCAGCACTTCCCCTATGAACAGAGCTCGGCCCACCATTAACAGCAGCTTTGTCCTGTGTGCGAGATCACTAAGGAAGACAGAGTTTAAATGTGCAGAGCGGGAGGGGAGCTCATTGCAAGCGGTTCGTAATAAGACCCGCTTGTGAATCCCTTATTCTTGTAGAATATTGCAAGCGGTTCGTAATAGGAACCGCTTGCACAGTACGGGATTCGCAAACGGTTCTTATTACGAACCGCTTACAGTGCGCCCCTCATCTCGTCCTCCAGCCCGTTGGTTTCGAACCGCTTGCAGTTCTCAAACTACAAGCGGACCGAAGTGAACCACTTGTAATGGGCCGTTTGTGAAACTCTTATCTGCACTAGTGGATCCCGCTGGTCAGGCCAAATGTCCACAAAGCTCACACCTATGCTCCCTCCCAGTCTCCCTCACGCTTGTTTTTTGTGTTTCCGTACGTTGTCCTAGCTCGAGAAAGGGCTATTGCTGCAACTAGCAAGGCTTCTCATTGTGCTTGAGTCGTCACAGTTAGGTGGCTAAGGTGTCACGGTTAATAAATACAACTGGTAAACAACGGTATGTCTCCCAACGTGTTTTTATCTGAGCTGGTTAGGAATAAAAATGGACACCTATATATATTGTTTCCTCTCCTGAGACATTTCACGTGCAAAACTGCTTTGCATTCCCATACTATCTATAACTCTCGCCAACTTCCCATCCCCACTTCATCGATCTCTCCGACTCTTCCACCCCACTTGCCATCGATTGAGATGTCCACCTTTTCTTCTTCATCGTCTTTGCACTACTCGCCACTGTCCTACTCGTCCCCGCACTTGTCATCGTTCGATTCGTCGCCTGTGCCACCACCATGGTCATCTTAGCAATCCTACTTGTCTTCAGCCAAGATATCGCCACTGTTGTTGCCATGGTCGCCGTGGCTAACATTAGCTGGCTCGTCTGGCTCACCTGGCTCGTCGTTGCCATTCCCGTCTAGCTTCGAATCCGATGACGACTCTGGCTTGACTCTAGCTTAGAGGCAGATGAGTTAGCCGTGGGGGCGCCGCAGAACTCTGGCTTTGACTCCGGCACGCTGGCGGACAATGATGACGCGGAGGAGGATGACAATGACTTCGGCGCGGAGAACTCCAACACCAGCGAAGAGGAAGAGGAAGAGGTAGAGGAAGAGGAAGGGGAGGAGGATGAGTAAGAGGAAAAGAAGGCTGAGGAAGAAGAGGAGGAGGAGGAGGAGGAAGAGAAAGAAGTGGAGCAGCCATCGGACAAGCGCCGGTAATAGTGCCCCATTGCATCACCACGGGCCTCTCCTCCTTCCATGTGTGGTCCTATCGCTGCCGATGACTAGGAAGAGGAGCCCACCGCCACCGCCACCGCCATCGATAAAGAGGAGGAGAACAACAGTGAGGAGGAGCCAGAGGAGCAGTAGGCCGACCATGACGAGTCGGAGGAGGAGAACCGTGTGATCCGCATCCGATTCTCCAACGACTCCATCTCCTCCTTCCAAAACGACAACGAAGACCAGCCCACCTCTAATAATGACGACAACGACGCCTTCTCTGCCACGGGCACCAGCAAGGATTGTGGCGACGATGATGACCCCTACTTCAATTTGTAGGGATACATATATAGCTAGCTTGTAGCCTAGTGCACCGTCACTAGGCTAGCTAGATGATATAAAAAATATTTTGAAAAATAATGGTGTCAATTCTGTCCATCAATCAATACATATGACTGTTCATCTGCGCTGGTTGGGACCGGCATAGACATTGGGCACATTTGTAGTAATGTGGGCAGCAGTGCAGGTTTGTTGAAGGCAAGCGGAAAAGTAACAGCCAGCAATTGTGTTAATTGATAAGAAATAACACACCTAAGTTAGAGAATTAACATGACATATTGAGATATGGGAATGCAACATGTTAGCATCGAAGTGTAAAGTGTAATCAACTAGACATGGGATTCCAAGACAAGTGTTGGTATGGTAAAGGGTAGTTGTTATTGAATTATTATATCCTAATTTGGACAACCACATATTAAGCCATATGAAATAGATGTGCACACCCACCTCGACTATATGGCTTGTGGCTAGCTGTTATTATCTCAACAATGGAATTGTCCGGCCTCCTTACGTTTTTGAGTGTGCATGGTAGGCAGTATGCCTATATGCGACATTGGATGTAATAGTTAAATGGATATTCTATAGTAAATTGTAGTGGGAATATATATACACGACATGCTTATTGGAAAATGGATAGCGAGAGTTCAGCAGATATAAGTATAGAGATTTCTCATACAAGATGAAAAGATGGTATAGATTTCTATAATCTAGGGCATAGTTTTTTTTTAGGGTAGCCTAGAGAATAGTTCGAAGCTATAAGTAGGGATGTGGTATACCCGTACATGTAATTTGGTAAGAAAACAATTAACAAGCGAGAGTTGTTGTGATACGAGATTAAGGCGCGACATTAGTTAGAGTAACATGTAATGAGGTGGTAAGGTCAGATAGACGATAGTAGACATGGAATATGTTGATTGGAACTAGATATTATCTTCATAGTGACACGGACGTACATGGCGATGAACACAGTGAGTTTAAGCTATCCACTATGGCAATAGTTTGCAATCTCAGGCCCTGTTCTTTTGGGCTTATCTAATCTGACTTATCTGTCTTATCTCTAACTTCGAGAATTTTCCGAGGTGGCCTCGAGAGTCGGATGGCCATGAAATTTAGGATTTAGGGACTAATATTGACTCATCTGACCTTTTTATTACTTTTAAAAGCTTTTATTTTTATCAAAAGGCAAGTCTAAAATCTCCCTAAATCCTAAATTTCATGGCCATCCGACTCTCGATGCCACCTTGAAAAATTCTCGAAGTTGGAGATAAGACAGATAAGTCAGAACTCATAAGCCCAAAAGAACACCCCCTCAGTCATACGGCATGCTCGCAAGAAGGTTTAGATGTAACAATAATTATGGAACGAGGATATTAATTATTCACCTGTCAAGACAAAATGAATGCTAATTGAAAATGACGGTGATTATAGGGTTACTGCCACAAGGTACATTAGAGTGTAATTAATTAGTCGAGATAATATAATTATGGTAGAAGGATTGCAGCAGAGAGTACTTGCCTGCAAGGAGGGAAGCGCGATCACAGGAAGAATACGAGATTTCGAGATGGATGAACGTCTCTTCTAATGTATGGTGCAAAGCTATACAAGCATATGCACAAAGCAATAAGGGAAGTGCAAATAGGAAATTAACGAGGGTTGAAAATAGAAGATGGCCAAAACACTTGAAGCCCAAGTCTAGCTTGAGGCAGGGGAGGCTGACGCTTGGCGGCCTGCACGCAACGAGGAGGGCAGGACAACGGCGGCGCCTTGTGGTACGTAGCGCCTGCAGCGAGGGGATGGCGGTAGTCCGCGACGGCGCCGGCAGCGAGCACAGTGGCGCCCCGCAACTCTGGCGCACTGACGATGCATGACACGGCATGTCGAAATAATCTTGACATGATCAGTTTTCTTTTCATTTGTTGGCAAGTTTAAATCCATGCATTACTAGCATGGCTGGTCGTGCATGCCCTTGTTAACCGCATCTATGTAGTTAGTTTTGTTGTAATCAGCCGCATTGTAAGAGGTCTCAGCCATGGGAGGGCACGGAGCAGAAGTGCGTCGGTTAATTACTATATATGAGAGTTTGATAGCTAGTTCATATCGAGTGCATGTAACGTAGTGCGTGCTATATAAATACAAGTGACGAGAATTGAAAAGGTGCCGAGTTTGGGCATTACAAAATTTTTCTTGTGTTCTTGTGCTCTTGTGTGAGACATCATGAGCGAGTTCTCTCTAGGGCTGGCCTGTGCCAACACGGCAGCCCAACGACGATGGCCACCAGGCCTGGAGAATTCTGCAAAACCCCGAGTCCCTGTGCTCTGCAGTTTTGAAGTCGATGTACTTCCCCAATAGTAGCATTCTAAAGGCAAAACCAAGGAAAGGGGTGTCTTACACCTGGAGAAGCATAATGAGAGGCATACAATTGATTCAGGAGGGAGTGATTTGGAGAGTGGGAGATGGAACATCCATTGATATTTGGGCTGATCCTTGGTTACCAAGGGCTAGTTCCAGGTTTGTCAAGTCCCCAAGGGGGAACTCCATGATTACCAAAGTAAATGAGCTTATTGATCTAATTCATGGTACGTGGGACATCGAACTAGTTGACCAAATCTTTAGTCAGGAGGATGCAGACCTCATCAAATGCATTTCAATCCAAGATCAGATTGAGGATTTTGTAGCCTGGCACCATCAGGAGAAGGGTCTATTCACTGTTAAATCAGCCTATTCTCCTCACCAAGAGATAGTCAAACAAAGAACAGAACGAAGTGAATCTTCAAGGGGCAGGGAGGGCAGATTTCAGTGGCCAAAATCTGGAAAATGAGTATCCCTAACAAATATAAACTTTTCATCTGGAGATTTGTCCTCAACAGTCTTCCCTTGTGGACAAACCTTTTGAGAAGAGGACTCCACACTGACTCTAGGTGCTCGATCTGTAATCGGTTGGACGAAGATGGGGCACACCTGTTCTTTAAATGCAAAGCTGTCAAGCAGCTCTGGAGAGGTATGCTTATGGAAGATTTCAGGTTAAAATGTTGCCAAGCCACTTCTCTAGAGCAAATTCTTGAAGAGGTGTGGAAACAGGAGGCCAATATTCAAATTAAGGTGGTTATCATGCTTAGTACTTGGTGGTACTGCAGAAACAAAGCTGTTCATGATGGCAAAATTTTTTCCACTGACCAAGTAGTGCATATGGTGGCCCACAGAGTTCAGGAACTTGATCAAATGAATGCAGAGGGATCGGATACTGTTGAGACCAAGAGTAAACCAATGTGGAAACCACCAGAGGGGGGCAGCATAAAGATCAACGTTGATGGCTCCTTCCTTGCGGCATCTAGCAGTGGAGGTTGGGGAGCAGTGGCGAGAGATGACTAGGGCCATATTCTGATGGCAGCTGCAGGCAAGCTTAATCACATCACAAATGCAACACAAGCTGAGGCTCTTGCCTGTCTATCGGCATTGCAAGTAGATGCTGGGGTGGGCATGACTAGAATTGAGCTTGAAACGGACGCATTACATGTGCAGAATGTGATCTCAGGGAAAACGGAGGATTGCAGTTCGAATGCTATCTTATTCAGAGAAATCATCTTTTGGGGCTAGTGAGTTTGTGAAGTTTCCTTTTCTCACTGTCCTAGAGACTGCAACAAGGTTGCCCATGAGCTGGCTAATCTGGGCAATGCGAGGGAAGCGGACACTGCGACTGTTTGGGTGCAGAGCTTCCCTACGCATATTTGTTATCTCGCGGCTGGCGATCTCGCCAGGCTGCCAGTGTCAGTGCATTAGCAGCGTATCCGCTGCTTTCTATTAAAAAAAAACGACGATGGCCACTGATGGTGGTAGCCTAGAACCGTAGAAAGGTCAAGGGATTGGGAGAGGAAGATTAACGAGGTAACTCTCCTCTTTGGAAATTTTGTGCATGCAATGCCTCCTCTTTGATGGTCCGGCCTAGGTGGTAACCACCACTATGCCGTGCCACGCCGCGGTGTGGCGACAGAAAGTGGTTGTTGGCTTGGGCGGTGGTTGTTGGCACCGAGGAACTGTTGGAGTAAAGGAAGGAGAAGAGGAAAGAGTGGAAGAGAATAGAGGATGGCGGTGGTCGGAGCATTGTTGTGAGCGCGGTAGCGAGAGCCTAGGGTAAGTTGTTCTACAGCTGGGGAGATGGTGGTTGCAGCCTAGGAGCCACCCGACCAAAGAGATAGGACAGAGAGAAGCATGGAGAGGGAGAGGGAACCTTGTTTTCAAATTTGATAGAACTAGGGTTCCTTTTGCAAATTTCAAAGAGAGAGGGTGTTGGTGTAGGAATGTAGATCTCGCAATGGGATTTGATGGCTCAGGCCTTTTGGAAGCCCATCCCTCTGAAGGTAATGTTTTTTACTTTCTCCTAGCCTAGCCACACATTGAGCTCTCCTCCTCATTAGGGATGGAACTGTGAAAGGAGTTTTGTCCCATTTATCCCATGTGCATTGAGCGAGGATAAGGGCCAACATTTGTTCTTATTTTGCTTGAAACAGGAGAACATAGAGCCATTTAGGGTTGGCCACAGTAGCATACATTAGAAAGAGCAACGCCGTGCCATAGGCCATGAGCTCTAGGCCGATGAAACAGAGGAAACAAGAATGAGGTTGGCGTCATGAAAGACGAGCTCTAGGTGGCTGATGTGAGGGATGAGTTTCTAGATTGGCGCCAAGGGTGGCGATCTCCAGATAGCTAGTCGATGTGGGGGATGTGATCCAGTTGGCTAATGTGGGGGACACGGCGACAAGACTAGCTCGAGGCTGTGGTGGATGAACTACGTACATGCCAGCACGATAGGGAATCATGTCTAGATAGCCGTGGGGGATGAGCTCTAGGTCACCACCATGGAGTTCAATCTGTAGGAGCAGCACCTTCGGTATGAGTTACAGGGCTGTGCCATAGGGGACGAGCTCATGGCTAGCACCATGGAGCATGAGCTACAGGTCGCGGCCAGAAGCATCATCGTCAAGCCTCTTGTTGTACTATATCTCAGGGTATCTGTTTCGTTCGATGGTTCCTAGGGCCGACCCAAGGTTCGCGGCTCCATGGGCATCTTTTGCCCCTAACATTTTTAGGTCCGGACCATGGAACCATTGGAGCCAAAATTTAGAGCATTCCTAGTCCTCCTTAACCACCCTTCATCCCTCATCCCGCACACCTCCCTTGATTCACTACAATTTTTATCTGTATATTTCTTGTCCGAAATTTCCGAAATCTGATCGCCCGTGAATACGTGAACACAAAGGTAGCTAGTCATCTGTCAACGCCTATTCTACTCAATATTTTTGTTCAAATTATTGGATTAATTAATTAGATATATACATGCCACTAACTAAACCATAGTTTTGAAACATGCAATTGCACCATCCTAAATTGTAAATCCTTTGAAAAATGTCATTACGAGCTTTTCCAGTAATTTTTTTCCCGCTATCCCTTCTTCTTCCTCACCCAACTCCCCTTCTCTTCCTCCTTTCTCACAGCCAAAACTCTGGAAATGGCACCTACTAGAAACCTATCATCACTGGCCCTCAACTCCGGTGATTTTACTCCGATGGGCTCCCTCTCTCTCACTTCTCAAGCTCTAGGGTGAGCAGTAGCATAGCAAGCACGGCTAGATCTAGGGCGAGCAGATTCTTCCATCAGCTGCAAAGTATGTATTTCATTACACTATTTTATTATTGATTCTATTTTAGCTGTACTTATATGAAACTAGTCTATTTGTGTACCCTGCATCCCTTAGAAGCCTCTGATAATTAATTTGTTATCAAATTTACAATAAACTTTTGCCGACTGCAAGAGAGCCTTTTTCTCGATAGCGAAGGCCAACGATGCCATGCGAAAAACCTCGCAGATCTTAGTGCCAACGGCCGGCCGTCGACCCAAGCCATTATTACCACTCAGTCGACAGAAAAACTAGTATCGATGGTTTTACCGTTGACTATATTAATATCAATGGCTCTCCCCGACATTGGGCTAATGGAAGGATATATAGTCTTCATGGCTAACGGCGGCCGTCGATACTAATCCTGCATTAGCCATCACCGCCTAGGAATGAATATTGAATTCTGGTTTGCCACATGGGGGTCAGTTCACGTACAGTGAGAGTCGACTGCCACCATCATGGACATCGATCGGTACGAATGCAGGCTGGTATGTTTCTAGCTATACCCTGGCCGTCGAGGATGCTATAGGGTTTACGGTCGAAGGCTGCTATTTGGCGCGCCGTTGATAAAGAAGTTGTTCGTGTACTGTCAGTTGTGCTTGCTTTATGGCTTACATATAATATATTCTATGTTCTTTTTTAAAGAACAACCTATTTGTTCGAGGGAATATGCTGTATATATAACACAAACATGACTTCAGTTTTGGCTAACATTGATACCTAGCTGGAGCATGATACATCCAAAATGCAATTGCGCTGCAACAACTGGTCAAGTGTCTGCGTAAATTATTCAAGTGTGTGTGTGTGTAAATTATAATTAGCGATCCTTCTGTATGCATTTTTTTTTATGTTGGCGTGAATGATGATATATATGTGAGCAAAAGAAAAACTCAAGTAACGATATTTTTAATAGAAAGGTCAACTATCGTATAGTAGACAATGTTTACTATCAAGTTGCAATATGTCTGTCCATATATTGACGTTTTTTTATGTGTTATTTGTCCTTTTTCCACTTTTGAAAATATATTTTATATCCAAGTAGTAATAGGTTGTGCAAGAGTGTGCAACCACCTCTTTTTTTTTTTGAGAAATGTGCAATCACCTCTTGTTCAGCTGTGAAGTTGTGGGAGCGTGAGAATACCTATTTGGGTTCAAATTTTAGTGTTAAGTAATTCGATTTAGTGACAGTAGGTGTTTGTACATCGTAGTCATGGATGTTATAATTATTCCTGTCGTCACAAAATATAATTATCTTTTTTCAAAAAAGGAATTTTCTTGACTAGAGCGTTTGGGCGTCTTTTGGAAACTAAAGAGGAAAAAACCATAACCTTCTTGCATGATTCTAGATACTGAAGTCATGTCCAACAAGAAAGACATACATAAACGATAATGTTCATGGTTGGACGCCCGATGCAGCTCATTTAATTGGACGTTTCTTTTGCTCTCCCACTCTCTCATGCATCCACATACTCATCACTCCCAGCCCCACACCCCTTCCCAAATCCTCCTTCACCAAGCCCCCCTCATCCTCTCTCGCTCCACATAACTGTAGCCAGGCCCGACGAGGGCAGCCTCCCCACCCTGCAAGGTGACCACATTCATGAAATCCCCTCCTCACCTTCCACTCTACTCTGCTATTCAACTCCATTAGCTGTGTTGCCTCCGATTTCAAGCCCATGAGTTAGCTCCGAGGGGATCCATGGTGTTGGGCACGGCGTTGCTATGCATCATCCCCTTTCTATTTGTGTTGCTATCCATCACCCTCTTGCTGCTCCAGCTATTTTTATTCTGGATTTACTTGGGGATGTTGATAAAAGATCATGCTAGAAGCTAGATACCCGGCCTCTATGCAATTCATTTTTTAATCCAACACCAATTCGAGTTTTCTAGTTGCATATTTGTTTGGATGGGGTTTAAAACATGTTGATTTCATCTGAAATATTTCCCATGTACTTTTAAAACATTGGTAAAATACACATGAAACATTTTGCTTGTATATGGATTGAAAAATCTTGATTTTTGCTCTGAAACATTTTGTTGCTCTTCTGAAACATTTTATTTGCTCTTCTAAAATATTTTCATTTGCCATGCGAGGCATTAATTACATTTGCCTTTGTGAAACACCCCGAAAAATAATACTTGAAACATTTTTGTTTTATTTGTGAAACATGCTCGTATGTATTGAAAATCTTCGAATATCCGTTGAAATATTTTTGTTTGCACTTCTGAAATATTGTGTTTGCTCTTATGAAACGTTGCTCGTTTCTCACGTGAAACACCACTTGTTAGGATTGAAACATTTCCGAATAACTGTTGAAACATTTATTTCACACATTGATGAAAAATACTTCAACAATACTTGAGCTTTGTTTGAAAAGTTCATTGCTTGTGTTTCTTATAAAGCGACCGATTTTTTTATTTGAATTGGAAGTCAAATCCAAAGTAGCTCCCATACATAAAACCAAAATATTCTCATCTGCTAAAAGATCTGACAACATTCGACAACCAATGGAAGTGATAATCCTAATTATAGTATGCCGCAGACACATTCATGCATGGGTAGTGGTCCTAGCTCATCTAACTTTCTAATCTACAAAACAAATAGGAGTACTAACAAATGCCTATACATCGACCATCTCGACCTGCCTTCTGGCATCTTCTTCCCACTGTCGACGTCGCAATTCACCAACCGTACGAACTAATATGTCGGATTTGGCTGTTGTGCAAATGTGGTTTTGCGTAAAGTCGCAATGTGCCCTGCACACGCAAGCTTACCATAATTATCATGTTTATCCACGTAACTCTGTCGCTCCGATGCAACTTGGTACTTGGCAAGCTATAGCAAGACGTCGACTTGTTTAATTATTTCCATGCCGGACACGCGCGATAGCGGCATGGCCCCTCCATGTCTCGCTACATGTGATCTTGACAGAACTGCCAAACTAAACATATATTAGCTTCTCATCCACAGCCGATCGATCCACGCTATCTATACCATTGTAAACCACGTACGTACGTATGCAGTAACTAAGCCAAGAAACACATAGTACACTGCACACACCGCACGCCGTCGTCAGCGAGGGAGAAGAGACGCGCCATGGCGGCGCAGGCTCAGGCATCGCTGGTGCCCACCGACGACGAGCTGCTGCAGGCGCAGGCCGTCCTGTGGCGCGACAGCCTCAACTCACGTCCATGTCCCTCCAGTGCGCCGTCAAGCTCGGCATCCCTACCTCCATCCACCGCCTCGGCGGCGCGGCCACGCTGCCCGGCCTGATCAACGCGCTGTCCCTCCCCGCTGCGAAGCTGCCGTTCCTCCGACGGCTCATGCGGCTGCTGGTCGCCTCCGGGATCTTCGCCAGCCACGATGCGTCCCCAGAAGCCGCGTACCGCCTCACCCCGGCCGCTGTCCCTCTTCCTGGTGGACGGCGCCGCCGTCGACGACGGCCACACCAACCAGACGGCCTTCGTGCTGGCGGCGACGACGCACTACCTGGAGGAGGCGATGGGGTTGGCCGGCTGGTTCAAGAAAGACGTGGCGGCGTCGCCGTTCGAGGCGGTGCACGAGCACGACTCGCCGCTCCTGCACGAGACGCGCATGGACAAGGAGCTCAACCCTCTGGTGAACGAAGCTCTGGTGTCCCAGAACCACATGGGCATCGGCGTGAAGCTGCGCGAGTGCCGCCAAGTGTTCGAGGGGCTCACCTCGCTGACAGACTGCGCGCAGACTGCGGCGGCGGCGACGGCACGACGGCGAGGGCAATCGTCAAGGTCTTCCCGCACATCAAATGCACCGTGCTGGACGTTCCCCCAGGTGATCGACTCCGCGCCTGCAGATGGAGTGGTCGAGTACGTTGCTGGCGACATGTTCGACTTCACCCCACCTTCTCGAGCTGTACTTGACAAGGTATGAAAAATAGGAAATTAATGTGAAATCATCTCCACTGTCCACTGGAGCACCAAATATCTATTAAGTTTAAGAGCTGTCCACTGGAGCACCAAATATCTATTAAGTTTAAGAGCTAAATCATGAATGTGCAAAAAATATTAATTATAACAAAAAATCATGAATAAGCACATACACGCCTATACAAGGATTTCCGTGCCTCCTGGTCTCCACTGTCCGAAGTGCTCAAAGAATCATACAGCATAAATCTAGGAGTACATTGGATAGTGGAGACCGGCCAGAACAACGAAGTACTTATACAAGTGTGAAGTATTACGTGATATGATTTTGTGTGGCTTCATTGCCGAGTAGGCATAAAACCAACATCAACAAGACAATAAAAAACCGGTTAGTGCTTGATGTGCTGGATAAGTCCACGCATATTTACGTGAAGTAAAACAAGCTCCGTTCCTTCACTCCTAAATTACCTTGTGCTTTACTAAAGCTGCATATGAACGTACGTCCTTGAAACACGTAACGATCCACGGTGATGTTTACCATTGGTTCGATCGTTTTTTGGTTGTGTCAACCGGCACAAGCAAGCCATGCAAGTTTGGACTAATTTGGAGTTCATTAAGAACATACGTATGTTGGAGAACCGAGCGTATCTCGGGTGGCTAGCATGCAAGTAAGCGAGCAGCCTATCACGGGTTTGATCCCTGAATCGGACCCTGATGTCTCACTTTCCCTAGGATTTAATATTAGGACCGGTACACCCGGGATTGAATCCCGGGGTGCATGTATACTCTCGTTCAGTGGGATTACGCGTGCCTGCGTAAGGAGACCTAAGGCCTTTGATCTGGTTCTTGTGTGTGCACTAGACACCACGGGTGCATGAGTATGGTGTGTGGTATGAGTGTGGTGTGACTTATATGCGTGTGGGTTGTACCATCTCAAAAAAAAAGAATATACGTATGTTGAGTTTCTGTAGTACAAAAGAATAGGAAACACGCATGTAGACATGAACCCGGAAGGGCGCGGCGCTGAACTAGGCAAAAGCCCGACGAAACATTGAGTCAGGATCTTCACGCAATCCTCGTCGCTATAGTGGTGCACCACAAGCTGCCATGGATGGCATCCCATGGAGTTTACGGTGAGTTTTCTCGACATCATACACAAAATAACTGCATAAATCTGTTCATACCTTGAGCAGGTGGGACGGAGTTCAACATGTCGCCGGCGACGTAGTTGACGACACCATCCGCGGAGGCTTTCTCGATCGCCTTGGGGAGGTCCACGGTGCACTTGATGTGCGCGAAGCCCTTGACGATGGCCCTCGCCGCCGTGCCGTCCCCACGACTGCAATCGGTCAGTGACTGCAGCCCCTGGAAGGCTGGAACACGTCCAGGCATTCCCGCAACAGCATGGCGAACCCCGAATGGTCGTGAGCTGCCCAACCCTCGTTGAACAGTATGTCCATGTCCGGGTCCAGCTCCGCCATGCCCTCGTGGAAGAGCTTGGCGCCGTGCACCTCCTCGAACAGGCACGGCGGCGGCGGCGCTAAGTCCATTTTGAACCAGTCGGCGAGCCCCAGCGCCGCCTCGACGCAGTGCCTCGAACTCGCGGCGAGCACCACCGACGACTGGCAGGGGTATATTGTCAATAATCCTTGACTTGGCCACGTCAAAGCAAGACTTTCGGAGGCTGGTGGAGGAACGCAACGCCGGGCGGAGTGTTCGGCATGCTGGAGTGCGTGCGTGCGTGAGTTTGTTGCCGAGAAAAGGGGATCCTGGGATGGCACGATCTTTACCCTCTCTGGCCGTTTTAGCAGTAAGAAAAGGTACTTAGGATCTTTGTAATACCTTGTGTCTAGTTGAATTAGAAGAACAGAAAATTGCCCCACATTGCCTTCCTCTGTTTTTCCTCTGTTCTTGAGTGTTTCTGAAAATTGTCTGATTCACTACAGTTAGATTCAGGGCGTGTCAATCTGGCTTGGCGTCTTCAGGGTAGCCGTCGACCTCGACTCCCTCGGTCCCTCCACCGGGAGGCAGGACAGCGGGGTGAGGCGGTAGGCCGGTCCCCGCCTCGGTGGTGTCGTCCGATAGAAAACCGTTGGTTAGTCTAGTTTGTAAGCTAGTCTTCAGTTTCGTGAGTTTGTTCTGCAGTTAGTTGTTGTGTCCGATTCTCTTGGAGCCGTGATGACCATTGTTGTTAGCACGTTTGTTAGCAGATCCTGCTCCTTTGGATCGCACTTGTAAAGCTTTACTATGTAAACAGTTGGTGATCCCACGAGGATTAGGTAGGGATTTAAATTTTGACGAAATTTCATTGAAATTTAGCGAATTTCGCCTATGTCAGCCTAGGACGAAAAAACCCATTTCGTCAAATATTTTCGGCTTTGATGTTTTTTGGTCAAATATTCAAAATTTATCCAAATTTGGCCAATTTTTGCCACGTGTTTGATGTTTTTCATCTGAAATTTTATTCGAAATTTCTGAATTTCGCGAAATCTAGATTTTTCGCTAGGGGACGAAAGTTTTGTTCCACCAAAGGATTAATCCTTGGGATTAGGGCGTTCGGCTAAAACCTTTCATTCATATACTCTTTCTTTTATGGTATCAGAGCAGCGATCCAATACCCTTTGGTCCTGGCCGGCACCGAAGCCTCGTCCATGAACTCCTCTGCAGCCTCCTTCTCTAGCCAGTCTACCGGTGCCATCTCCACTCAAGCCGGTATGCTCCCAACGCCAACATTCAACCACATGATCAATGTGAATCTTTCGCAGGAGAATTACCTGCTGTGGATTGCACAACTCCTCCTGTACCTGCGAAGCTAGCGACTGCTCGGATATGTCGACAACACTATTGCTCGTCCCAATCCAATAGTCGCTCAGACTGGTGAAGGCGGCGCACAGATCATCATCAATCCGAAGTACAACACCTGGTTCTAGTAGGATCAGGTCGTGTTGAGCGCGATCCTTTCGACTCTCACAGAAGAGGTATTGTCATATGTTGTCTTCCTTCCTACAGCCAGAGAGGTGTGGGGCACTGGAGAAGAGGATTATTTTTCATGGAACAAGGAAAAATAGCATTGTTCATCTATTGGGCTTTACTGTGCAGCCCAATCTGAGGCTTTTAAGGCAAGGTTGCAGCTGCCTTGCTCCACAGATGAGAAAGAACGGAGAGAGAGAGAGAGAGAGAGAGAAGGAGGGAACGATGGCAGCTTGAGGATAGGGGCTCCGCGGCGGCACATCGGTGGCAGGTGGAGACGACGATGCTTGTGTAGGGCAGGTGGCTTGGCTCCGATGGCGTTGCAAGGTGGCATGGCTCAGGAGGAAGTGGAGCTAGGCGACGGTGTAGTCTAGGAGGCAACACCAGTACGTGTGACAACGGAAGGTGGAAGGTGGCAGCTAGGGTTGCGACGTGGCGGTGCTCTAAGGCAGCGTGTAGTGCGATGATGGAGTTCGACAATGGCGTGGACCAGGTACAGCTAGGGCAAGGTGACAGTGATGCTCTAGCCGGCAGCGACGAGTGGCGACGGGTGGAGGTGATCCGCAAGGAGGAGAAATGGCAACTGCGATGGCGGCTCGGGCAAGGAAGGGGCAGTGACGGGACGGCTTGGCCACAGATGACGACAACGATGAGATGGAGAAGATGGCTATGTCAGCCGGGCCTCACACCCGGACCCCAGACCGTTGGGCCGCATTACACTTGCAGGCCCAACCAGAGCAGCGGGCCAAGATCTCTTGGGCCATCTCTCCCCCAAAAAACTAGCTCAATGAGGGGTGCTCCCTCACCCTTATAAACCATGCTCAAGCCCTCCCAACAACCAATGTGGGACTATTCCCAACAATAAAAAACTTACACCGGGCCAAAGTCTTTTGGGCCATCTCCCCCTCAAAAAGCTAGCTCAATGAGGGGTGCTCCCTCACCCTTATAAACCATGCTGAGGCCCTCCCAACAACCAATGTGGGACTATTCCCAACAATCTCCACTCACACATTGGGCCAAGATTTGTCCGAGAACCACCTAGGCAACCTAGGTTCTGATACCAATTGTCAGCCGGGCCTCACACCCGGACCCCAGGCCGTTGGGCCACATTACACTTGCAGGCCCAACCAGAGCAGCGGGCCAAGGTCTCTTGGGCCATCTCCCCCTCCCCAAAAAACTAGCTTAATGAGGGGTGCTCCCTTACCCTTATAAACTATGCTCAAACCCTCCCAACAACCAATGTGGGACTATTCCCAACAGGCTACCTCTCAGTGTCTGCTCTAGAAGGATCGGCGTCTGCGACGGCCGACGGCAGAGATAGGTTTTGCAATGCTCGGCTCCGGGATTGTGGATTTGCGTGGGTTTTGAGGGGCGTCGAGGGTTTATATAGGGGAAAACCAGAAGAGATGTGAACGAGGAAGGATTTTCATTGGGATGCAACGCAACTGGAGATAGAGATTGAGTTGGTATGGTAGAGATAGAAAGAAATTGAGATAGAGAGAAAGTGGCTCGGCCAAGATAGGGGGACACGACCAAGAAAGGAGGAAAGGGAAAAAGAAAAAAGAAAAAGAAAAAGTTTGAACTTGAAAATCGAATGCTTGACTTTGAATTTGAACTGAAAATTGAATTTTAGTTTTGAATCTAGTTTTGAATACAAAAATTTTGAGGATGTCAAAAAAATTAATTACGTTTAACTTATGACCAAGTATATATTGGTTTGAGCTAGATTAATTCATATATTGTAGACTTATTATATATGTTATGGTAACACTATATTAATACTTACGATGAAAGAATGTGTTTGTATTCTATGAATATATGTTGAGTTTATCCCCGACCTCCACATTTGAGGCGTGTGCTAGTGGGCATTTAAATGCATGTCTTCCTTGTAATATCACGAATAACGTACGATAGTCCCTTGTGAAGCTTGCATAACCTATCTAATTAAGCGGAACTGTGACATCTCGATATTTTCTAACTGCTAGAAAGCATTAGTTTGATTTAAAATGATTTTAAGTCGATATATTGGATAAAAGTCTTTTAATTTCCTACACTGTGTCCTAATCCTTCTCTTAATCACATTCTCCCTAATCTCCGCATCCGTGCTCGCCGACCAGTGATCGCGCCGGATGAGCCATCCATGCCAAATCCTTTCCTTCCAAACCAAGACCAAGCCAAATTCATACCCAAATCATACCGAATCAATCCTGCCATAGCCGTATATTTATGCAACCCAAATTCTTGCCGAATCCAATCCATCCTTCCATACCCGTGCACCACAAATCATGCCAGAACATACCGAAGTCAGAGACGATCTCAAATTGCCATGTATAACCCCAAATCAACCCTATAAAAACCCCAAAACCGTCGGCACCGAAGCATCCCATCTCAAATCCCGAAACCCTAGCCTGGCGCCGACATCACAGAGCAGGGGAGGAGAAGGAGGAGATTGTGTTGTCGCCGTCCGCTATTGCCGTGCCGAGGTGAGCCACCGCCAGCCGGACCCGCGCCGCTCCAACCCAAGCCGCATCGCGGCCTAGATGCGCCACTGGCCGGGCCGGGGTACGTCGCCGCGCGCCACGCAGCCTGGTCGCGGGTCAACCGCCGTGGGCTCATGCCGCGCGGCCTAGATGCCTCCACGCCGTGGGCTCGAGCCGGTCAACCGCCGCCGCCTAGACGAGGAGCCGCTGCCTCCTCACCGTGCCGCCGCCCGAACAGGGCCTCATGCCGCCGCTGGGCCCGCTTAAGCCCCCGCCGGGGAGCCACGCCACCGCCGGGACCTGTCGCCGCCGTGCCTCTCTTTCTGTCTCTCTCTCTTTCTTTTTTTGCTTTGCTGCGTGAGTGAAGCAGAGGCAAGGCAGCCTCTCCTTTTTAATCCCTCGGTTGGACCAAGTCCACCGCTCGTCACTGTTCATACGCTTCGTATTTTTGTATCTCCTAATCCACAGCTCCGTTTCACACGAAACCAATTTTACTGATCTTTGTTTAATCTAATCTACCTACTGTATTTATTTCATAATTTTTTGGATTTAATTTGCTGTGGTTGATTCATCTGTGCCTCAATTTGCGCGTAAACGTCGCGGAGAAG
Organism: Olyra latifolia; assembly: GCA_036346145.1. Classification (NCBI taxonomy): domain Eukaryota; kingdom Viridiplantae; phylum Streptophyta; class Magnoliopsida; order Poales; family Poaceae; genus Olyra; species Olyra latifolia. Next base: position 44,949,836 of record CM070531.1, read on the forward strand.
TCCGGAGGAGAGTTAGTTGCCGGTTGTCCAGGAACGAGCTACTCGGATCAAGGTGCAAGCTAGATTCATATCGACTCCACCGATTTTCTCTCATATTTACTATTCATAGAGTTTTAACTGTGCATGCTAATTTTATTTTTATTTTGTATAGGTAATTTTAGTTATTGCCAATGACGTGTTAATTAATCATCTATTAGCACGTGTTACCTTTCTATTGACACTTAGCATAATTTATATCTTATTATAGCCATTCTTGAATGTACTCACACTAGATGCTTATTCGTTTCGATAGGAAATCCAGTTCATATGATGGGAGATCATTCACAAAATTTGTAGAGAGATTCTACTCTTTAGTTTTGGTTTTGGTTAATTTAATTCAACTAAAATCAACGTGGCATGAGTAGATTCGAGGTGGTGGTTTGATTGGTGGATGTTGGTTTTGTGGTATGCCACCTCGGTCGACATAAGGACCGAACATGATAGATGATCTAGCCAAGCACAACAGTACAACCGTGGGTGTTAATAATGGTAATATCTTAGTTGTTACCTCAGAAAATCTAGGGTTGATTTGTCATGCTATGTGAGTGTGGCTCGCGACCACCGTATACTCACCTGACACAAGAGGAGAACCTCTGGCTTAGTGGGAGACGGCTTGGGGCGAATCATTAGTGAGGCATTTTTGACCCTAGATGGAACGGGGATAGCGGTTTCGTCTCACTCTCAGGTGAGTCCCATGGGTAAAGTGTACACACTCTACAGAGTTAAAACTATCATGATAGCCGTGCTCATGGTTAAGAGCGGGCTTAGACGGCTATACATGTTACCTCACCTTTTTAATAACTAACCTGCTGTAGAAGTAGGGGCAGGGATTTTCCGACAGCGAGTGCCAGACAGCGATTGCCATGCAATGCATTACAGGGAGTGTATTGCAAGGGTTTTTCGTGTAGACTTGGCAGCGAGTGTCATCTCGGTCTGTGCTGAGACGGTATAAGAATATGTTTAATGTTGAGAAAATATGTGTAAAGAAATGAATTTGAGATTGTTTTTGAACTAATGCTTAACAACTAATAGAATTGTTGAAAATTGCTCTTTATGCAAAATAACCATCTCGATCTAATCCTTTGTTAACCTTACATTCATTACTTAAGGATATACATGCTTACTAGGTATGGTTTATTCATACTCATTAGTTGTCAGCTACGTACTAGTGTATCCCTAGTCAAATGCTTATGATGTATGGATGGGTTTACCGAGCCGTCATTTAGTTTCTATCTTCCGCTTGCTACTATTTATATTAAAACAATTATTGTAATATTTAGCGTTTGTTGCCAAGGTACTTCATTTTGTTAATCGTTAAACAGCAAGACGTGATTCCATTATGTTCTAATTGTGCGTACTAACTGTGATCCATTGAGACTAGTATCATAAGGTACAGAGGGGTCGGTTTTACTAAGCCGGGTCCCGACAGGAACACATAGATATAACAATACATGTCAGTAATCCTGATAAACTGATTTTGACTTCCAGACACAAACATGCAAGTACATGAATAGCAGTTTCTTGCTTTAATTAATTTGCCGCTATTTGTAATTCTATTTACACTGTTTTGCCCTATATGTGTGTGGTATTTTTTTAATATGCAAATTAACAACAAAAAATAACATAACAAACTAGAAACATGAACAAAACATGAAATTATAAAAGCAATGACAAAAAAATACTAACATATGTCTCAAAACTTCGAAGACCGTTTTTAAGGTTTCAAGTTGTTTTTGTTTTTATGTTTCCTTTTTTCTAGAGCCTTGCTTTCCGTTGCTATCCTACATGTGAAAGAATGTCGAAAATAGAGTTCTAGATATGCGCGCAAAAGTTACAACCATAGCCATATGTACCATAATTGTTAACGGCGTCGTTCTACTGGTACTCATGGGGTCGATAACATCAGTAGAGAGGTGGAAAAGAGATGAGTGGAAGAGGAGAGGAGTATAGCGGAGAAGAGGGAAGAGGAGAGAAGGATAAGAAGAGTTGCATCCTTCTATTTTAAAGTGAGACTAGCTAGTGGCAAATGCAAAATCATCTAAAGCAAAAGTTGAAATATTGTTGCAGCAGTTTAGGGGTTTAGGTGATGTTATGTTATTATATAAATATAACCGACGGGGAAGTAGATAGCAACTCATGGTAGCTAGGGGTAGGATGGTGGCCAGGTTTGGATTTCATCGGGTGAGTTTATAGGTGGAAGATACCATTATATGTAGATGGTTGGACCAAAACCAATGGTAAAAATTACGGTAAAATACATAGTTCATATTTTTTTTCCCTTTATGATATAGCCCTGATCGTGCGTACCTACAATTAAGTTGAAAACAAAAAATGAAGAGAAAATTTGTTGTAGGGCATAACTGTATACATATTGATCCATTTGTCATGCACCGAGCGTACGATTGAACCTATATGTCTGTGGCTCTAGAAAGAAATCAATTATCCAATTCAACCATACCGTGGCATGAGGTGTCAATTTCCTCTTTTTTCTATTTCCTCGCCGGACACGCGTGATAGCGCCATGGCCTTTACCTCATTGACGCCGCTATTTAAATGCTCTGCATCGATCGTACAGAGCAGACAGAAGTAGAACACCACAAGTCCACAAGGCGCCACAGTCAGAGTCAAGAGGGAGAGATCGGAGGGAGCAACAATGGCGTCCAAGGCACAGCTCTCGGTGGTTGCCACTGACGACGAGCTGCTGCAGGCACAGGCCGACCTGTGGCGCCACTGCCTCTACTACCTCTCGTCCATGGGGCTCCAGTGCGCCGTGAAGCTTGGCATCCCCACCGCCATCCACAACCTCGGCGGCGCCGCTTCACTGCTCGACCTGGTCACCGCGCTGTCCCTCCCGCCGGCCAAGCTGCCGTTCCTCCGCCGCCTCATGCGGATGCTGACCATGTCGGGCGTCTTCGCCGCCGACGACACCACCGAGGCGGGGACCTACCGCCTCACCCCGCTGTCCTGCCTCCTGGTGGAGGGCGTCGAGGTCGACGGCCACCCCTGCCAGAACTCAGTCGTGCTCGCTGCGACCTCACGACACTGCGTCGAGGCGGCGCTGGGGCTCGCCGACTGGTTCAAGAAGGACTTCGCGCCGCCGCCGCCGTGCCCGTTCGAGGAGGTGCACGGCGCCAAGCCCTTCCACGAGAGCATGGCGGAGCTGCACCCGGAGCACGACGTGGTGTTCAACGACGGGTTGGCAGCCCACGACCATTCGGGGTTCGCCGCGGTCTTGCGGGAGTGCCGCCACGTGTTCCAGGGGCTGCAGTCACTGACCGACTGCAGCGGCGGGGACGGCACGGCGGCGAGGGCCATCGTCAAGGCCTTCCCGCACATCAAGTGCACCGTGCTGGACCTCCCCAAGGCGATCGACAAAGCCCCCGCTGATGGTGTCGTCAACTACGTCGCCGGTGACATGTTCAACTCCATCCCAGCTGCTCAAGCAATTCTACTCAAGGTATGTAACGTGAGAAAGTGAGGTCTATTGGCTAATAATAGCTCCGGTCACAAATAATTTATGTTAAAAACTTGAGCCAGATATATCATTTTAAATAATTAAATTATATGAAAAAATTTATGTGTAGATTCATCTTAATACATACTTCAATAATATTATAATTTTAGTAGATTTCTAAAATAAATTTTAATAGTAATTAGTGGTCAAAATAACATCCTAGAGATTATACAAAGTTAAAAAACATCAAATATTTCTTATCGAGGGAGCATCTCTCTATATGCTTAACTGCAAAAGATTTATATATGCAATACATGAAGATTTTTTTGGATCATGTGATATGAATCTTAGAATGGATCTAATAGCTCTCCACGTATATGTGTATGTAACTTTATGTACACGTGGAGTTGATTTTCTCTTATTTATCTATATATGATGTCTAGAACTCACCTTAAAATTTCATGGAATGTCATCTATGCATGGTATTGGAAGCTTGTGCTGCACCACTATAGCGACGAGGACTGCGTGAAGATCCTGGCTCAATGCAAGAAAGCCATTCCTTCACGAGAAGAGGGAGGAAAGGTGATCATCACCGACATCGTCATCGGCTCTTGTTCAGGACCGATGCTGGAAGCCCAGCTGCTGATGGACGTAGCCATGATGGTGGTGACTAGAGGCCGGCAGCGGGACGAAAACGACTGGCGCGAGATCTTCTCCAAAGCAGGATTCAGTGACTACAAGATTGTCAAGAAACTGGGAGCTCGAGGAGTCTTTGAGGTTTATCCGTAATTAAGGTTGCTCCAATATATATGTATATTCCTACATGTGTGGTGTGTGCTCTAAATAAGGGGTGCCTTGCTTTCCGAATGAAAGTTTCACAGATCGATCATAAACACAGCCGACGACGTCTACGCTTTAAGATCTGTAAAACATCCATTTAGTGAAGTAGCACTCGGCAGCTTTTCTAATTAATGTACCAGGTTGATGTCCAGCTAGACGATGCTTGTTGTTGTGGACACTATGTAATGCCATGCTATCTTGTGTAACTGTTTACATTTTTTACTTCCTGTATCATATCGTTGTTTGCTTGAACTTTATTCATCACACAAAATAAATTTAGTCTGTTGTTCCTCTGTATTGTTTGGATCGGCCGGCCGTGACCTTTTAGCTTATCTTAGAGAGCGGCTTCCCAGATGGGTAAGAGTAGGGTGTGAATAGTATGCATAATTTCTCATCGATACCGTCTGAATCAATCTGGACAGTGAGTTGGATAATTTTACGGATGTTCGGACTTATCCAACTCTGTATCCATATCTGGTAGGAATTATTGTATCTGCTCACTACTAGAGAATAGGCCTTTAATACCGACGCATCAGTCCCGGTTAGACACAAACCGGTACTGATAATGGCATCAGTCCCGGTTCGTGGCTCTAAGTCTTCAATCCGGGTTGGGCTCTGACATTAGTCCCGGTTCGTGATACGAACCAGTACAAATAAGTCCTTTGGCAGGCTGGTACAAAACAGCTGGTATGGGTGCTCATCAGTCCCGGTTCGTAACACGAACCCGGACTGATGCCTCCTCATCAATTGGGGTTCGTGTTACGAACCGGGACTGATGCCTCGTTTCATGAACGTTCAAAAGGAATGCATATCCTAGTTATATCAGAACACGTGGAGGGGTGGGTTGGCTAGAGGGATGAGTGGGTAGTTTTGAGGTCTTAGGTTCGAGTCCCACTACACTCATATATCCGTGATTTATTTTTAAATATTTGTAGCACCATCAGTCCTGGGTAAAGGAACCGGGACTAAAGCCCATTTGGAACCGGGACGAAATGCCCGATTCCCAGTAGTGGCTATTTGAGGAAAATGTCCAGGTAGTATCCGTATGATATTATGCAGGTTTTTTATTGATAGTATCTATCAGATATTATCTTTATAAGTTCAACTGCATGCAAACCATCTATAGTCCACTTCTCCAATAGGCTTGGCTTGAATCTATCACCCTATACATGTATTTTGTATGCTTCTATCAATTTTTTATGGTCTTATGGATGTTGTATATACTGCTATGCAACTAAGTATGCATGAATCATGTGTGCTAGCTTATGGTTTTATCAGTCTTAAACTCAGACTCTCGATGTCTCGTACAATTTATGTTTGTTGGTTCGTCATGCCCATAATATTCATTTAGCCTATCAATCGGTTTGTGTTTACATGTATTACCTAGGAAAATATCTGTTCCAATGACTATCAGACTATATGTTATCCCTTTCTATATTCGTATATGATATTATTCGTGTTCGAAAGTGTTTCCGACAGAAACATATGGATATATGATATGAGCGGCATGCAAGCTGTTTCATACCTAGGTAAAAGGGTTGAATGGCTATCGGCTTAACGACTTAGTTGGAAAATTATTGGGACCCGGTCATACAAAACCGAACCCCTTCTGTGTTTACTGTACTAGTCCCAACGGATCATAGCTAGTATACACAGATTAGACAGTACTGAGTCCACACTTTATTTAATAACAATAGAAATTAAATGTACCTTGGATGCAAGCCACTTATTATAATAATTGAATTCCTCCTGGTTATCACCTGTTTGTTGGAATGAACAACCCAGTATAAAAGGCGAGGGTGAGTATGCAACATACTCAGCAAGCTAAGTCCTTAAATATGATGCAACGCTAACAAAGGAATTAAGGACGGTTAACTTGCGTAAAAGCATTTAAAACAGTTTCTATTAGTTGCAAGCATTTTAATAATAAACGATATTAAAGAAACATTCAATTTGTTAATTTCTTTTTAACCAAATTATGCCTTCCTAGCATAAGCTGAACCGGCATTCGCTACCAACACTACACGATACCCAAAATGGCATTTCCAGCCTGGCAATCCCTGCCCGAACACTACACCATTTAATTAATTAAAAGAAGTGAGACTAACACCGTAAAGTTGCCTAAGCCCACTCTTGACCGTGAGCACGGCTATCATGATAGTGTTTTAATCTCTGCAGAGAGTGTACACTTTACCTATGGGATTCACCCAAGAGTGAGATGAAACCACTATTATGGTAGCCTAAATCTAATTACGCCTCACTAAGGTTTCCGCCTTAGTAGCTTCTCGCCAAGCCAGAGCCCCTCGTGTGCCAGATGGGTCTCCAGTGCTGATCAAGCACACCCACATCGCTATGATATAACCAAATCTAGATTCCCAGAAATAGCAACTAAGGCATACCATTATTAGCACCACATGGTTATACTATTATTGTTGGCTAGATCATCCATGACTGTTCGGTCCTTATGTCGACAGAGGTGCTAACACTGAACCATACAACCACCACCTCGAGTCTATTCACGCCACGTTGATTGTAGTTTGTTAAAATAAACCAAAACCATAGGGTAGATCCAATCTACAACAATTCTGAATGACTTCCCATCATTAGTGATCTACTGAACCCACGTAGCAAAACTAAGCATCTATGGCGTAAGTACAATACAAGGAGGCTATAATATGACATTATTACTTAAGGCAGCATTGGAATAGTAAACCATAATAATGGATGGTTAACATGGTATGGCAGTTTAACTATAGATTAAAACAGTGAATTAAACATAAAAATAGCATGCAAGTCAAAACTTAAATAAAACTTTTGCAAAACTAGGATCAATATGAATCTAGCTTGCTTGCGTCCTGGTACTGGTCTTCTCCTGCAAAGTTGGCGGAAGGATCAGCTCCGGTGTTGTCGACGGCAACGTCTACACGCAAATCGAGACGTAAATAAATACAAGAAATTAAAGGAAACATAAAAATACAGGAAAATTACAGAAAATAGGTTGGAATTTTCTGGACACAATAAAATTGGTTGCACTGGATTTGGATCTACGGTTCTCGGGATATTAATTGGAAAGGTTTAGGGTATAATATTTGGAATCGGTACTGTGCTGTGCACAATACTAGGCTGAGCTTGGCCTAGACCGGCCCATAACCAGGCCGATCGGCTCTCACAGCCCTAAAAGAGAGGCAGTTGTGCCCCTTGCCCCCTATGCACACATAGGCAGAGAGCGACGGTGGTAGCTGGCGGCGGCTTCGGCGGCGAGCGGCGGAGCGGGGAGTTGTGCGGCGACGGCGCGGATGAAGGCAGCGCGGGGCTCTGGCGGCGACGGCGAGCCAGCGATGAGATCAGCAGCGCGGTGGTGGTACGCGGGTTCTGGCAGCAGCCTCGGGTGGCTGCGCGGGGCGAGTGGCGGCACAGGGAAATACGCGGCGACGGTGGTGCGGGGCGATTCGCGGCGACAGCGCGCGGACGGCAGAGGGAGTGGGACTTGGGTCCAGGACGGCGGTGCAGCGGCTCATCGGTGGCGAAGAAGATGGGGACAACGCGACTCCTCCTCGGCTCCGACGGTGGTGCTAGCTTCGGTGAGTCCTCCCTGTCAACTCGGGATTGGGCAAGGGTTTTTAGGGTTCCGGGGCTCGGAGGCTCGCTTCGATGGGGTTTCGAGGGGGAGGATAGGGGGGTATTTATAGGGCGGATTAGGGGAGAGTCCAGCCGATCGGGGGCTGAAATCAGTTGGGATTTGGTGGGGATTAGGACGGTTTGGGGTCGGTTTAGCCTAGGATATGGTTTATCCCGAGGTGAACACGATGATAACTCAAGATTAGGTCGATTTGACCAGGTTTAAGCCGGAGATTAGGGGTAAGATAAGGTTCTAAGGGCTTCTAGAAGCTTACCTTAAATCAATCTTAATTAAAACAAAATTTTTAGGGTTTAAGTGAAATTAGGATGTCACAAAAATATTTGGTGGTTGGTCGTTTGGCTTTCAGGCAGTGTGCTTACTAGTTTTTATGTGAGAAAATTATATGAAGTGCCATTGGAATTAGATGGAATTAAAAAATAAAAATAGAAGTTACAAAAGTTCATGAGCAAAATACAGAAAAAGAGAGAGAGAGAGGTGGACTGGTCAGGGTACAACAAAGGGGTAGTCAAAAAAATTGGAGCAACTTTTGCGCTTCTCTCACATTGAAATGGAAAAGCCACTTCATAGAGGCTAACCAAACAAGGATGGTGTATGCGACCATTAGATCCCTTCAAAAATTCGTGATCAGCCCTCACTTGTTCTCACATGGTCTTTTGTAAAAAAAGCTTCTATTTTTTTTTTTAAAAAAAAGCAATCATGTCCTTTTTCTTACTGCTCTCTCCCTCTCGGCTCCCCTTTGGCCCAGCCAAGTTGGCAACGCTCCAAGGGTGGCACCGCTGGAGACCACCATCCCTTCCCACCGGCGACCACACCAGTCTTACTCGAGCCATCGTGCCAAGCCCATGCCAAGCCGAGTGGCCGTGGCCGGTGTAACAGCTCATGAGGAGTCGATGTGGTCGCTGATGGGGCGAGAAGGTAGTCGCTGGCGGAGGCGCTCTAAAGGGAAGAGGAGAAGAAGATGTGTAATATCCTAAAAATTTGGTGAGTTTAAATTACTTTAATTTTTGTTAAATATTTTAAATAAATTGATTTTATATTTTTTTTAGCAATTAAAACCATTAAAAGGGTTTTTTTCTACTTAACCTAGAGCATTAAAACAATTAAATAATAGAAATATAAGTGCAGAGTGCTTAATAAATTTTTCTTTTGTCCTAAATGCTTCAAATAATTTTTGAGAATTTTCTCAAATTTTTCAAAAGTGTTTTGGTATTTTTAATGCTAAGAAAACATTAGACGACATTTCAAAAAAAGGTAAAAGTTTTTCTTTTTCTTTTTTCGGAGAGGGGCGATGTGGCGCAATCTAGGCCACTGTTTAGCATGTGTGCATGTAGGTAGCCATCGGATACCACTTATTCAAGTGAACTGGTATCCTTAGATCTCAGGCACTCGTTTGCATGACGTGGCCACTTTAGAGCCGTTAGATAGCGCCGTCGCCTAGGTCATTGTCTGCACAACTGAATCAGAGATGTCGTTGCACCGCCGTGAGCCAGGCCTTAGTGTCCGCACCAGCCTAGAATTCCTAGGGCTATTTAAATCGGCTAGGGGAGCTATGCTAAGGTTCGTCAATGCCGAAGTTATTGTCGTCTTGAGTCGAGGAGGACGAAGTCGCCTAGGAAAGCGAAGTGGAGGAATTGGTGCTAAGATCTCCAGTAAGCAATTTTGTCACCATCAGTGAGTCTTAGCCCGTGATTCTTTGCAAGCACAGAGGAACTCGAGGTGCTCCCTGATTCCGACTCCAATGCGGAGGAGAAGCCTAGCAGCGAGTAGGTGCCAGAGGCTAGGGAGAAGCAGTGTCTTGGTCCTGTTGCCCTCCTCCCATAGCCCAAGCAGCAATTACGGTCGCGTTCGCTGTCAGCATCGTTGGCTTCAGTGTGCGTCAGTCTCTGACGATAATGACGAGGATCCGCCCACCACCAACGATGACAATAAGGAGAAGGAGGAGAAGGACAACGATGTCGAGACGAAGGAGAAGCATCAGGTCCAATGGTCAGACGACAACAACATCGACAACTCCAACACTAACTCAATCCAGTGAGAATCCGGCCCCAAAATCATCCAACTCCGGTGACTCCTCTGACCAAGAGGAGCCAAAGGACTACGGCGATGATGACCCCTACTTCCGTCTGTAGGATGTAGCATGTAGTTGGAGCTAGCTAGCTCAGTGCACTAGCACCATATTGAAAAAATATTTCAAAATTAAATTAACGGTGCTAGTTCCATCGACAAATCGGCGTAGATGGATGGCTCATCTATTAAGATTCCAAACCGGCACAGATAAATGTGTTACATCAATGTCTATTAATCTTTGTCGGTTCAGAAGCCAGCACTAATAAATGGTTTATAACTGACACATATTAGCTCTTTTAGCGATGCATGTTAGCATAGTAAAGAGTATGCTCTACATAGAAGTATGCAATTCGCTATGGCTACCAACCTTATATGTTCATCTAAGGCTTGCTCGTCTAAATTAGGATTTTCATCTTGTGTCTGCAAAAAGAGGTTACACGATAGCAAGCTTACGTATACTTATCTTATCACATACTTCTCAAAAAAATGTATTCAGGTGCAATTAGAACTAGAGTGATAATTTCAATATGAATTACATATTTACAGGAACAAGCACCGGTAAAACTTAAAGGCCATTATCTAATTCCAAGTATAGCCGAACATCATTTATGTCTTCCCTGTACAGATCCGATATAGTTCAATTTTAGCTCGATTAATTGCACTGAACAATACAACCACACGGTGAAAAATTCAGTTCACCAGAAACTGAAAAGAAAAAACATGAACTTTTGTCCCTTGAATAGCTATCGATCTAGCAAAGAATTTTGCACTTCCCATAGACTCTTGTAAGACAATCTTTCACTGTAGCTTTGTGTGGTTGTAAGGGGCTGTATAAGTCTATGATGCAGAGGTTGGAATACATTTCCATTATCTAAAAAAATCTACATTCCATCTTTGCAACGAGAATTCACCTCCTACTAGGTAAGGTGCATGTTCATGTGTATAAGCATGTGAAGCTGATGACTTCTTATATAACACCTCAATAGGGATGGTGGCCAACAAAACAAAGACAAGTGCGGTCAGGCTATTATAACACCTGTATATCCAAGATAAAAGCACCGCTTAATTTGTATCCAGTCTCTAATGAGAAAATATATCAAATAAAATTATCATTCTATTTAAAGAATAGCATCTTAGTATTATCCACAAATGAACTTTGAAAGAGCCGACAAATATTAAAATTTAGCAAACAGTTTGTGGGGAAGTGGACAAGAAAACGAAGACAACCGAAGCAATCTATGAAAACTTTTGCCAGTTACACGCTAAATGTAAATAAAGACAGCTCTGATGAGGCTATGAATTTAACTTATAACACTTTACAAACCAGAAGATTTCTATGAACTAAAGTAGATATAAAGGACAGGGAGGTTCTCTGCTAGTTTCTACCTAAATCCTCAAATTCAAACCATGGCACTACACCTCTCCACATCGAGACCAACGAAAGTGAAAGAGATATAAATGTTGTGGATAAGAGAAGTTCTATTTACCATTTTCACAAATTTACTAGCTAAAGCAACTGAATCCCCTGCAAACAGCGAGCCAAGCAGTGAAGAGCGGCACGAGATCTGCGGGATGACCAGCCAGAGTCTGTGTCCTTTGGTGAATAGGAAAATTTTCCATTTTTGTTCTCCTAATTGCTTCAGTCTTTCACCTAGAAAACAACAGTAGTGCATATATATATATCAGTGGTACCAAATGCTTTTACTAGATTATGTTCGCAAGTGTTAGGAATTTTGCCGTGCAGGATCTTAGACGACACATCGGAGACACGATTTTGATATAACGCAGTTCAGCACGACTATCTACATCTACAGCGAACGATTACGAGTGCTCCTTTCCAAAAGCACAAGCACACTGGCCAGCCACCCGAGTCGCGGCCACAAGCCGGCCGCGTCCCGCGCTACAGCTATATATCTTACCAAGGCAGCATTCAAACTCCCTATAATTCTTTTCCTTTTAATGGCTTTGTCTTCTTTTCTTTAATATATGCGGGTAAAGGAGGCATTCAAGTTCAGGCAGAAACTCCTCGATCATTTGTTTTAATTCCCATGTTGCACGTACGTACACTCTAAAGTTCTAAACCTGAAGTTGCACATCAATTTTACAAGCTGAGAGCAGGCTGTTAATTGAATATTAATTTCACAGCTGAATATTATTTGCACATCAATTTAACAATATGACCAGTTAGGAGAGGCCTTCGTTAATAAAACTATGGTTAATTGCTATAAAAAAAGTTCTACTCTACCAGCCAATTGAAGAAATGTGTTAAAACAATGGTTCTGAACAAAAAACAGCAATTTAGAGGGAGGGGGAGTGTGGGCGGCAACGAGAGGAGAAAGCCAGCTACTATACCCTTAAGACAGGAGGTGGAGCCGCCGGCGAGGAGGTGGTGACATCGCCGGTGGTGGGGAAGGAAAGAATATGAGAGCGGAGGAGATCACAAGAGCAGAGAGGGGGACGATGCACCGGCCGTAGGTGGGATATGGAAAGGGCGGCACGAGGACGAACGTGGAGGGATGTAATAACAATATATAAGATGAATTCAAGTTTGTGAGAATTTTTTTGAGTGTCTTGGGCATAATGGCGGTATGACCGCATGCATATATATAGTTACCGGTCACACTGGCAGAGTGGTGCCACCATATTTAGCCCGGTTCCTAATTTCCAGAAGGGGTGTCGGGGGAGTACAACAAGAAGTGGTCTGAGGACTATTCCTCCACCCGTCTGGTATATAGTTGGTCATCACTACTCCAGATGGGTCGGTTTTAGTTTTTCTTGCTAGGTCACCGCTCTAATCGAGTCATATGACGAGAAATGTATGGTGCCTCCACGGATACGCATTCGACTCCACAGAGCAAATGGCCATGTAAGCTAGCTGCCCACTAGCCAGTAAAACATTAACATCTTACCCGCACCAAGATAACATAATAATCCTCAACTAACGTGTTTGCTAAGTGCACATGGACTTAATTTAACAAGACAAACTGAGTTCATCATCCATGGATATGTCTCCCACGACAGTTTTCAACATCAATGACTATCGGCCACATATCGTTTGAACCATTAGCATCACAACACATACAATATGGAAATAACTTATATCACTGCAGAAACCACATCGTTTTCCCAAAGCTATTTTCAGCGGCCAACAGGTGACCGATAAAAATAAACACCAATTTTTGTGATCCTCACGTTGCTAGCTGACGAAAATAGATGTGGTGCCACATGCGAGCTCAAATTTGATTTGTTTTTGAATTTTTTTCATCGGCCATGTGTCAAAGCTGACAAAAATACTTTCACAGCTGGATGACAAATTTTTTAAACAAAATAACTCTTCCAAACTATTTTCGTTGGCTCGAGGCCCGGTGCCACATGGGCCCTAGTTTGTAGGCTGGCCTTATTTTCATCGGTGTAGTTGACGAAAATAGTGGTTCGATGCCATGTGGGATTATACACCATTTTGGCCATGTGGCCTAATTACCGTAGCTATATCGCTCCCTACGAGCAAAAAGATGCATGAAACACACCCATGTAGCTATCGCTGCCACCTATGTGTGCAAGCACTTATTTTGTAATTAGGCTGTACGTAGTCATGAGGTAAAGTCTTTTTAGCATGCATGTTGAATAAGTTAGCCCCCACCGGACGTTATATTACCGGCGAACGCACCTTTACAACCGGTTTGACTGGTTTTCAAACCGGTTGTAAGCAACCGCTTGTGATATCACAAACGGTTATATAACCGGTTGTGAAGGCACTTAAAAAGAGAAATAATATTGGGAGGAGTGAGATTTGAACCCACAACCTCACCCCTTCTCGTGACACACGCTTCATCCATCTAGCCAACACACCCACGCATGCTTTCTAATAGAATAGGACAAGCACTCCTTTTATTATTTCAAAAACTGGGTTTCTATAAGCGGTTCGTGTCGCCAACCGGTTGTGAAGCCACTTTTTACAAGCGGTTCGTGTCTCCAACCGGTTATGAAGCCACTTTCTAAAAGCGATTCGTGTTCCCAACCGGTTGTGAAGCAATTTTTTACAAGTGGTTCGTGTCCCCAACCGGTTGTAGAAGTCTATAACTGGTTAGGGACACAAACCGGTTGTAGAAATTGGGTTTTACAACCGGTTTGTGTCCTCAACCGGTTGTAGAAGCCGTCTCCTGGCTCGTGGCTATTGAAACGGTTGTGATGCACTATCACAATGGGTTCCAAATGAACCGGTTGTAGAGGTACCGTCTGTGATGCTCGCTTTTCTAGTAGTATCGTGGTTTAACATCGAGTTATCGTGGTTCAAAACTTCTATCACTTGGGAGTATAAATCATTTTCTTCACAAAGAAGGCATAATTTCCAAAGAACAAGCGAAAAAGAAAATCCAGTTTATGATAGGGCTAGAACTTATGGAGTTGACAGATATTCCACGTATTAGTCAACTCTCTTCCATCCTCAAGTGCCTCAATTGCTAGACATGCAAGCCCCGTGTGATTCAGCACCACGACCTTATAGGTTCCTACCCACCGATGAGAAGGCTTGTTGATCTTGGAGGTACCTTGGATCCTACTTAGGACTAGGTCCTCAACTTGTATCTACCTTGGTCGCACCCTTTAATTAGGAGTGGTACTTCCATATTGCCTAGTGGTACAAGGTGGAATTATCAGAATTTTGTTGAGCACTAGTGCAGAATACATCATCACTGGCGGTTCTGAACTCACATCACTGGCGGTTCTCGAACCGACAGTGATTATGCGGTTCTTAAGTGAACCGCCAGTGATGAGGATGTTCGAAAATACGATTTTAGACAGTAAAATTTGATTAAAAATATTATTTTAATCCGAATAGCACCCCTACACTATCTACCACCGCGTATATAGCCTTACTACCTTTTTCCATGCAAAATTTAAACCATGCATAACTAGAATTCAAACTCCGGACCTCTTGCCTCTAACCCAGCCCTCCTAACCATCTCACCCATTAGAACCTTTTGACATATATAGGATATGCATATCATTTAAGCCTTGTTTTCTGAATTTTTTAATAACTTTTTGACTATACAAATGACGTTAAATAGAAACGTTTTCAACTACAAAGTTGTATATCTTGTTGAAGGCTACAGTTTTCATGTAAAGATTGTTTCTATCCGACTTCATTTGAATAAGTTATAAATTTTTTAAACCTGTAATGATTATTTAGGCATCTATATTTCTTCAAATGGAAAACATATCAACTACAGAGTTTTAAATTTCGTCGAGAGCTACAATTTACATATAAAGTTTATTTTTATCTGAGCTCGTATGATAAAGTTATGAAACTTAAAAGATTTAGAAATTAAAAAATTACTTTTCACTTGTGGCTCTTTTGAGAACCGCTAGTGCGGCTCTTTTGAGAACCGCCAGTGATACTACTATCACTAGTGGTTTACTTAAAGAACCGCTAATGATACTTTCACTATCACTAGCTGTTCTAGGATTGAACCGCCAGTGATACTTTTACTGGCGGTTTGTTATAGAACCGCCAGTGATAGTGAAAATATCACCGATGGTTCTAAGATTAAACCGCCAGTGATACTTTTACTGGCAGTTTTCTTATAGAACCACCAGTGATAGATTCATTATCACTGGCGGTTCAGTATCACTGGCAGTTTTTTCGGGTTCCTGGGCGAGACGGAGTGTGGCAGGTCATATCACTGGCGATTCTAAATGAATCTGCCAGTGATGAAGGGTCAGAGATGAGCATTTTTGTAGTAGTGGAGCTTTCCTTCGAGGGGTTGAGGTCACCTTGCCTATGGGTCTCCTTGGTACTTGTGTCGTGAAGTTATGTTTGTGCTAATCCTTTGTATGTAACTAACTTATTAGTTATGTAGTCTTTTTTTTACACAAAAACCACAGTGAGAGCTGAGTGACTCCCACTATGATATATTAATATAAAATATTTACAGAAGTACAAGGGCAAAGAACAAAAGATTACAAAAAATTAATTAAGGATCATCTAACAAGTTAATTAATCCAAGATAAAATCTCATCCTTAACTTGTCCATTCATTCTAAAGTCATAAGGTGGATGTTGGCCAAGAAGCTCCTCTTCTAGCTGAGGAAAGGGGGTGGAGCACTCTCAAAGATGCATGCATTGTGATGTTTCCAGATATTCCAACAGGCCATTATAAAAAATCTTCACAAAGAAGCTTGTGGAAGACATCTGTCGTGTAGTCTCCAACAAAAAAGGAATGTCTAAAGGCTTGCTGGTATTGGAAAGAAGACACAGAAAAAACTGACATGCAGTAGCCGTCCGCAAAGGGACATTGGAAAATGAGATGTTGGACCGGCACTGATGTGGTATTTTGTGGTAGTGCGTAGAACAAAGCACACAATCATATGAGGGGTGTTGTAGTTGTTTCTATATGAGAATATTCCGCATGTTATGTTTGTCCAGCAAAAAAAGCCAAACAAAAACATTGCACTTGGAAACACATTTGGATTTCCAAATATGCTGGAAAAAGCACTCGGGCTAAGAGAGGCAAAATGGAACTCATAAAAGCCTTTTGGGCCAAAAGAATTAGAGTCCCAAATATACGACCAAGTCTTTCCGTAGGGTACTGATTCAGCAATTAAAGATTCCACAATGGCCAGCATAGAATCAAGTTCCTTAAAAGCTCCTGCCGACGAAGGGAGATGAAAATGACTCAAAATTAATATCAATACTGTTTAACAACGAAGACACTGAACAATTCTCATTCTGAGCAAAACTCGCTAAGTGAGGTAGATGCATGCCCAAGAGATTGCCATTTCACACATCTTTCCAAAATAGTGTCGAAATACCATCACCTATATTAGAAGAAGCAATTTGCCTAAAAACCAAACTAACACTCCTTATGCTCTTCCAATAGAATTACGAACCTCTCAAGCCAACAGCATGCGGGGCAGCCAAGTTATAATGAATTTTGCAAACGAGATTGACCCAAGGCATATCCACATGATTACAGAATTTCTCTAGATGTTTCATTAGAAGCGCTTGATCTTGAATTCAGAGATTACGCATCTCTATTCCTCCTTTGGTTTTTGACCTACAGACTTTATTCCAAGCTACAAGAGAGTTCTACCATGAAGAAATATCCTTGTTTCACTCCCATAAAAAATGTCGATGAGTTTGATCAATGTGATCAATAATAGGCTAGGGAACTTTCAGCGTGCCCATAAAATAAGTATGTCGTGCACCCCGGTATTTCTACCGGCTTGAGTGACCGAATACTAGTCTCAGAAGACCATAGCTAGTATTGCACTCAAGGACATTTGGAATATCATCGTAGGCATTGCATTTAACTAGAGTTTAACAGATTACATAAATATCATCCCAATTGATATAGACAAATACATAGTCTTGCACAGGGCTTAATTCAAGCACATTAAAATAAACATAGCGGAAGACTGAAGCGATGATATCCCGAGGTTGACCCGGAATGCGCGGCTAATCACCTTGACCCTCCTGGTCACAGCTGGTGCCGTTGCTGAACTCTTGACCTGAACAAAGATCCGTGGTCCATATAATGAGTACACGGCTACTCAGCAAGTGGTCCTTAAAAAATGAATGCAAGGTCAATGGACGGATGTGGTTATTTTGCTAAAATGTCACCTATCTACTTGTTTATTTGTTCTTGATTCATTGAACACATGATAACACACGAGCGTAGCCAAGGGATGGCTAACCAGCTCTAAGAGAGGCAATCCCTGCCTACACTACCATCAAGTTGATTAATTAAAACACATTGGACTACCCTGTGAAAACTCCTTTCCCCTGCCCATAACCGCGGGCACGGCTACCATGATAGTTTTAACTCTGCAGAGTGTGTACATGTTCCCCACAAGCCCTGTCTCATCCCGAAGGAGAAACAGTACAAAACCGTTCACAGCTTTCACCTGCCCCTTAATGTACCCTTTCTTTTGGTTTCGCGCCCCACACGCTATGCTTCGACCAGGCCGACAGTCATGCGTACTCCTTCAGCCAGACCTGATAGTGCACCGTATGAGGTTAGCCCCCATTTAACCCATTCGGAACCAGTGATCGCGAATCACGACCGTCCACTACGAGTACATCGGAAGCAAGGTTTCCACAGCTAGTAAATTAGGGCCAGAAGGCACAAGTGGCTGTACGGTTCAGGTTCGATTTGGTAGTCACAGTATACGGTCCTTATAAGACCGAGGAGACCTGCACATCTCAACCACAATCCCAAAATCCACCTCTTCTGGGTCTCCTCAAATCAACACACACCACGTTGATTTTAGTTGATTAGGTTTACCAAAAACAACACCACGAAGCCAAGACTCCACGGGTACCAGTTAATAATATGTGAAACCTATCAACTACCAATCCCAGAAGCTAGGCTAAGCATCTACACAAGGATAGGCTAGTAAAACAGTACCAAAATAGGCTAACAATGGAAGGCTACGTCATATCAGTAGAGTACTAATATGAAATCGGAACAAACTGACACATATGATGATAAATTAAGCATGCAGATTAAGTAAACATGAAATAATTAAAATTTAGCAAACTAGGATTTCAACATGAATCTAGCTTGCCTTCGAAGAAGCTAGGTTCTGGATCTCCTCCTTCGAACAGCTCCGGAACGTCTCCCGGACAGCAGGTACACGTCGGTTCTACGCGAAAGAGTAAATAAAAAACAATAAATAACAAACATATAGAAAACAGTATGGTAAAAATATATAATATTCTTGGGATTATTGTGATTTTTAGGCTCTGGAATCATCTCAATTGGAGTTCGGGAACTCTCTAAACAATTCTTGAAAGTTTTAGGCTAAATAGAAAAGACTGAAAAGAATAAACCCAGTTAACCGTGGGTTAACCACACGAAAACCGAGAGAATCCCGGTTAAAACCGGCTCGGGCGGGTCGGGCCGACGCTGGCGGGGAGGGCCGTGGCGGCGGCGATCGATTGGCGGCGGAGAGCGCGGGCCACGTGGCGGTCTTGTGAGTGGCGCGCGCGCGACGCTGGCGAGACCTCGCCGACGAGGCGGCGGGGACACGCGCACGCGGGCGATTGGCGGCGGCTGTGTCTTGTGATCGGGCGGCGTGGGGACACGGCGGCGGTAGCCAACCGAGGCGGCACGTGGCGGGCGGTCGGCCGGCGGCGTGTGTGCGCGCAAGACGTGGAAGCGGCGGCGGCGAAACGCGGCGGCAGCTGGAGCGGCGGCGGCGGCGCGCGGCGCGTGGGGCGGGCAGCGGGAGGCGTGCGCGCTGGTTGGCCGCAGCGCGCGAGTTTTCAGCGCCGCCGCTGGTGGCGGACGGCGACGGCTCGCCGGCGGCGATGGCGGCGGTAAAATCCGCGATCGCCCGGCATGGAAATTCTCCCTCGTTTCTTGGCCAAATATGGCGATCCATATAGTCAAATTGACCAGCGCGACGAGCTCTACAATGTGTTGGCCTTGGATTTTGTGATTGGGCACTGGAATAGGAGCATTAACTCGATTTGCTTCGGGTTTTGCACGAAAACCGAGGCGGCGGCTAGGGTTTCGAGGGCTAGGGTGATGTGGCCGACCAGGAACCCTAGGGGGTTTAAATAGTGCTTGGGTCGGCTAGGGTCAGCCCTAATATGGGTAGAATTTGTGTTAGGCTAGAATTAGGTCTTAATTGGTCAAATAAGAGTCCTAGGGGGTTTAGGACTGAGTGGGTTTGGTTTTGGGCCTAGTTAGGGCCTAAATAGGCTATCCAAGCCTGTTAGGACCTTTTCCTTATTATTATTTTATGTTTTTGGCTTTTATTTTCTTTATTGCTAATATGTGACATTATAATTTTATTAGGATGTCACAAAGTAGGAAGGGAAGGAGAGAACAACATTTAGTAGAGTGCGATGTTGGTCCTAACAATTAACTCACGCAGGCACTTTCATGAGGAAGATCACACACAGTTTTGGCACAACACAATGCACACCATCCTGGCTAACAAACTAACAATCACGCACACCATCCTAGCTATATATAACAAACTAACAATATCTCCTAAATGCACGCCACTAACTAACACATGCACACGTGAGCTAGCTTGATCCGTTTTTCATGCAACGATATGCATGGCCTGTTCACTCGGCCACATCTCCACCTATCCGGATCAACTACATACTGTGTGCATACTGCTCGTGGCAATTAACACCTACATGCAGGGCTAATTCCATGACATATACGTGCATTCACCTCCTGGCTGACGATCTGCTCACTTCGCACTGCCGATCCGGCCACTAAGCCATACAACACATATTCACTTGACATGGAAATAACCCACCAGATGCAACACTGACACATGAACACAACTGACATGAAACTAATGCAAAAAACAATAAGATTAATCTAACAATCACCCCCTAATCTTATTGCCATTATTACAGCACCTCCTTGTTGGACTTCAAAGTAACGCCGGCTCATCATCGGCATCCGTCAAAATGAGATGCGTCTCATTTTCCTTCTTCGAGTCAGGGCACTACTTTTCCCAAGAGTAATGTCCGTAC
The DNA here is from genome assembly GCA_036346145.1 of Olyra latifolia. Classification (NCBI taxonomy): domain Eukaryota; kingdom Viridiplantae; phylum Streptophyta; class Magnoliopsida; order Poales; family Poaceae; genus Olyra; species Olyra latifolia. The sequence goes on from CM070531.1 coordinate 44,970,382, forward strand.
CCTTGGCAATTGTAGCAGCGCACCTTCGCCTTGTCAAAAGTACCCTTTTTCTTGCCAAAACCATGGCGCTTCTTTTGCATGCGTGCAAACCACTCCTCCTCTGTGAGCAGCAAGCGACCATTTTCACCTTCGCCATCTTTGTCACCTAGCTCATACCACTCTTCCACAGATTTGAGACGACCAATGAGCTCCTCGACGGACATCTTCTTTAGATCAACCAGTTGTTTGATTGCAATGGTCACCTGTGTGTACCTAGATGGAACAACACGAAGAAATTTTTTCACAACCTTCTCCTCTTCCAGTTGGTCGCCAAGTATACGGATGTCGTTGACAAGACCCATCAGTCGCATAGTGAAATTGTCCACAGACTCGCTATCCTTCATACGGATCGTCTCAAACTGTGTGCGTAGAGTCTGCGCTTTCACCTCGTGTACACGCTCGACACCCATGCGTATTGTGCACACAGTTTCCCATGCTTGCTTGGTGAGTCCTTCGCAGTCAACGTCCTCAACATTTCTGGCGGCACCGCTTGAAGGATGGCTGACAATGCCATCCTGTCGATCCGGTACTCCACACCATCGGGCTCGATGGCATCCCAAACTCCTTGAGCCTGTAGGTCGACTCTCATCAAGAGAGCCCAGTCGATATAGTTGGTATTTGTGAGCATGGGGTAACGCACGGTCACCCCCGCCTCCTTCACATGCTAAACGACGAGATCACGACCGCCATTGCCGCCGTTGTCACCACTCCTAGCATTGTCACCAGACATTGCCACCGCAAGATCACACCGCTCTGATACCAAATGTTGGCCCTAACAATTAACTCACACAGGCACTTTCATGAGGAAGATCACACACAGTTTTGGCACAACACAATGCCCTTTTTTCTTATTCTCTCCTCAACGAATGAGTAGCTTACATGGGATTAAATTACACTCATGCACACCATCCTGGCTAATAAACTAACAATCACGCACACCATCCTGGCTAACAAACTAACAATATCTCCTAAATGCACGCCACTAACTAACACATGCACACGTGAGCTAGCTTGATCCCTTTTTCATGCAACGATATGCATGGCCTGTTCACTCGGCCACATCTCCACATATCCGGATCAACTACATCCTGTGTGCATGCAGCTCGTGGCAATTAACACCTACATGCATGGCTAATTCCATGACACATACATGCACTTACCTCCTGGCTGGCGATCCGCTCACTTCGCACTGCCGATCCGGCCACTACTCCATGCAACACATATTCACTTGACATGGAAATAACCCACTAGATGCAACACTGACACGTGAACACAACTGACATGAAACTAATGCAACAAACAATAAGATTAATCTAACATGCGATGGCCACCAATCAAGAGAAAAGTAGCATTGCTGCTAAAGTGTCTATCCGCTCTTTTAAGCAAGGGAGCAAATTCTTGGACCGTAGATTTTATTTGCCCTAATGGAAGTCCTAGATAGGTGAAAAGTAATAATTCCCCCACTTTACATCCAAAAAGTAGTAGCAAGAATGGCCATTTTCTCCGAAGAAATATTAATAGGGACTAGCTGAGATTTATTAAAATTGATCTTTAGCCCCGTTGATTCAGAGGAGTTGAGGATCCCTCGAGGAGGAAGAGTTGTTTGGCACCTGCGTATTGAATGACAAGAAAATCCTTCGAAGAAGGGTCCAAAATTTTAGAAATTTAATGACTTGTCTGCAGAGAGCCTCATAAAGGACAGACTGAAGAGGGTCTGCCCCAAGTATGAAAAGCAGGGGGAGACAAAGGGGCTCCTTGACGAACACCCCGCTTGCACTGAAAAGTCCATCCAAGAACACCATTTAGAAGTACTAAGGAAAAAGCTGAACTAAATAACATATCCATCCAAGAAATCTATTTATTGGGAAAATCTTGACCGACAAGACCTCCCTGATGGAAGAGTGCTCAATAGTATCAAAAGCCTCTGCGAAATCAAGCTTAGCAAAACAATCTGCTTCCTACTTGATTTGCAAAAGTGAGCAAAAAAAGCCACTGATTCAATCGCTTGGTTAGAAAAAGAAACAACCAGGGTGTCCACACCTGGTACTGTAGAGATGAACTACTATAGATCAAAGAGCATTAGAAAGCTTGCCGAACATCCTATACGGCTACAATAGGTTGCTCTTAGAGCATCTCCAATAGAGCTGGCCAAATGGGCCGGTGCAACTGGGCCAAACCGGGCTGTCCTGCACTGTTTACCGAACCGGGCCGGCCTGGTTCGGTAAACCAAACCGAACCTGGGCCGAGGCCGAGGCCAGTTGGGCCGATCCGGTTCGGTTCGCATGGTAACGGATCGGCCCGGTTCGGTTTCAGCCCGGTTCGGTTCGCTACTGTAGCACATTTATTTAATTAAATATATTTATTTCTATATATATTTCCTTATAATGTGTAATGTATTTATTTAATTTATAGTGCATATGTGTGAAATATAGTGGTTTTTCTTAATTTATTTATATATTTTTAATTAAAATAAACCAGTCCATATAAAACCGGGCCGGCCTGATTCGGTTCGGTTCACTGTGCGAACCAAACCTAGGCCTAGACCTCGGCCCGGTTGGCCCGGTTCGTATAGTAAACCGTGCCAACCGGGACCAAACCTGGGCCTAGACCCCAGCCCGGTTCGTATAGTAAACCGAGCCAACCGGGCCCGAACCAGGCCGGCCCGGTTCGGCCCGTTGGCCACCTCTGATCTCCAATGGGGACACCTCAGCTGGCTATAAGAAATTCAACTCAGCTTTTTGCTTATGTGGAGGAGAAAAGGAGATGAGAGAGATAAAGACTGCCTCTTAGCTAAGAGCCAGGCTATAGCGGATTACAAAGTGGATGCACACTATTACATGTGGATCCAAATTAATGTTAGAGACAATGTTACAGCTAGTACTATTGGGGAGGTTGGTTATTTGCTATCTATAGATGACATGTAACTTTCTTATAGACAACACTATTGGAGATGCCCTTAGAAGTTTAGCCTTCTCTGGGTGGGTTGCAGCCAATGTCCCATCATTGCGAGCCGGAGAAGGAATGGCCTTCCTGTAACAGCCCAATTTCAGCCATTTGAACTAAGCATGCATATAGCTATACATTATTCTTTTTTAAAAAATCCATTTTATATAAATTAGCCTTTTGTAAGACCTTAATATGTATATATGTGTATATATGCAGGGTTATGTCCATAGGTATGCTTAATTTTGATAATAAGCCCTAAAACCACTATTAACCCAAGGATTCATATCCAAATTCCTGTAAGACCATGAAATTGAATATTATTTTGGGAAACCAGTATCTTTCCTAATACATCATTTTGGTAATTTGTCACCTAATTAAAAAATCTCACTTACCTAGAATTCAATTAGTTAATTAAACCTTTGCACCAATCCTCCAAGTTCATAGATTGATACGTAAAATCCCCATCCCTAATCCCATATTCCCTTTCAGCCAAACCACTACAAGTCCAATTCAAATTTGAATTTGCCTAGAATTCCAACCAAATTTTCAATTCACGGCCAAAATAGGTTTTTCCTAGTGGGCCCAACACATTTTTTGGCTTAGGTCAGGCTGGCTGAGCCAGCCGAGCCGAGCGAGCTGCTCACCGCTCGGCTCGGTCTCCTAGCTCCCTCCCTCAGCTCTGCCACCGCGCAACCTCCGGACCAGTGGTCTGTACACCGTCCCCTCCGTGGCACATCCTCCCTAGCGCTGCCGCCGCGTGGCTCAGTTGCCCCTGCGTGCTGCGCCGCCTGTGCCCATGCATTGGCCGCCGCCTGCGACGTTGCTGCCTCGCCTGCTACCGCTATGACGCCGTCGCCATCGCCGTCCGACTCCCTGCCTTATTCCCTTCCCACGCACACTCAATGAACCGCAGCACCTCGCGCGAGCACACTGCCTCCGCCGCTGCCACCATGTCCCCGCAGCCTCTCCGCCGGTCACACTTTGTCTCCATGCACTTGGCCACTCCTCCACCTCGCTCTCTCTCTCTCTATCTATCTATCTCTCTCTCTCCCCGAGTAGCCGCCAGGCTATAAATAGCCCCCAATCTCACCATCTTCGATCTTTCCCCTCTGTTTCACCCCCACAGCCTCACTCTATAGCCCAAATTCCCCCGCGTCGAGTCCTCTTGTCCTTTGAGCCCTTGGCAATAGTTCACTCACCCCCTCCCCTTCGCCGTCCTCGAAGGAATCGACCTGAGACCCCTAGAGCCTACCAGTGACAAGTTTCCCTCACCGCTAGCCAAAAAAACCCCATTTTACCCCCTTTTTGATTTCTCCCTCTCTGGTAAGCTTCTCTCCGATTCCTCCCGTCCAAAGCATTGTCAATAATCTACTCACATTTCTCCCAACCCAATTTGGTCAAATCATCGCCGAAGTTCCCCCGCGTCGGCAACCCGGGTCCAATTTCTGCCCTCTTCATCGCCGACCTACTTGGGCTACTCTCCGGCTTAGCTAACCACTCGGTGAGCAACCACTAGCCCCTCTGGAGCTCCTACATGCATTTATTGGAACTGAGGTGAGCTGAATCGCCATAGTCGTGCTCACCGCATCTCTCCGTCACCGCCACTCATAACGCTGCCGCGTTGGGTCGCCCCATGTGGGGTCCATCTTTCCCATCTCTTGATCTGCACTAGTCTCTGGATCAGTATACTAGTGCACACCATTTACATAGCAGGATCATTTTATACAAGTAGAAGATTTATATTACATTAAGTACCTGTATTAAACCCAAAGGTTATTAAGTATTACAACGCGGCACATTGGCCTAAATTAATTCAGGAACAACAATAGATCAGAGTGCGAATAAAGATCCAAAAGAGTCTCCTGCTGGCTATGCCTAAGCAATCGAATGGAGAGACGCCCTAAGCCTCGTCTTGATCGTCAACGAACTCCTGAGCACTGTCTTCATGGCAGGCGTAGTGTTCTTGTTCATACTCAATATCTAAAAGAGTGAGTATGTGCGAGGTCAGTGTCATCCAAACACTCACAAGTTAACACCCAACCTAATGCATTTAGTGATAAAGGCTTCAAAGGAAAGGCTGAGTTTGTTTATTTGTAGGAAGCTAGTTTTGGAAATCAAAACTTATGGCCTAGTAGTTTTAACCAATTTTCAATATCAAGTTAATCATCATTAGAGTTCCATCTTAGTTCACAATTCCAATCCCATGACCAGTTATACACACTCTGCCAAACGTTCTCCTCCACTCCTGCCATCATCTTCCGGGTGTGGCGCACCCGTTGTGGATGACATCTCCAGTGAAGTGTCCGATCTTGTCCTAACTGGGTTGCCGGCCCGCGCTAGACTCACGGCTCCCTGCGAGTATGGACCTAGATCGTCCCTCGGATGACGACATGAGACTATCTTCACCTCAAGCATGGTAGCAGACAGGGTGCGCCCGCATGTCGTAACTACTTTGAATCCCCAATATTTGCACTACTGCGCGATGGCCGACGCGTTGTATGTGGGCGATTAGCTCCTCAATTCACGTGGCCCAGCTGCTTCTTCTCATAACCAATGCCAGACCTAGTCCGCATTGAAACACATCACAACCATACACACACTAGCATGCCAGGCCTCAAACTCAAGGTTATGTTCATGTATGTCATGTCTCGGTGAATCTCGGCTCACCATTCTGGGGCCATTAAGCCCGAAATGAGTAATAGAGACCTAAGCATTGCTAAGCAAGTTTTAGCCCAGACTTAAGGAGTCTAATAAATTTTAGTATTTTTCTCTATCTCGGCTAAACAAGGATATGATCATTAAGGAAATCAGAAATTGAATCAAATGATGAATGATATCATCAAAGCGATACATTTATAGTAAGTAAACAATCAATGAACAGGGCATGATATCATCATGATTAACAAATAGGCATATCATAATTTAAGAGCATGCAATTTGACAGGGCATGATATCATCATGATTAACAAATAGGCATATCATAATTTAAGAGCATGCAATTTGATACTTTAACAGAAATATTTTAATAAATTGGGTATCAATATGATCTAATATGATCTAACTGGATATTAACTCGCCTAGGTCAAAAACTGTCAGATCAATTAAATCTGGGTCGTAGTATTGGTCTTCCGCCGGATCCTCTAAACCTTGATCAGCAACCTCAGTGTCTACTCGTATGCAACAAAATACCCAATGAATAAATGGAAAATGCAGAACATATGCACATGATGATTGCTCTATCGCCAAATTATCGCATTGTTCTACACGCCTTAATTTATGTAGATTCTTATATTAATTTAATTACTTATTAAGGAAGTTCCATGAGTTAACGACGAAACCTAACTGTAAGCATCAAGCTCCCATGGCTTAATTGAAGTTTTGGCGATTGATGAACTTTCTTGAATCTCAAATGGGGCTTTTATTGATATTCTTGGACCCCCCAAATAGAATTGATCGGAATGTCTCACCAAGACTAGGCATTTTTATTTGCTAGTTTCTTTTATTGTCTTGTGTGTGAGGCTTACTAATGATTTTAATTTGGAATTGATGCTGATCTTTGGTTGCAGGGGATCTCAAGAGCACATTTGTTGGTCCTAGTGTGTAGTAGAGCTAGTTTTGAGCTTCAGGTAAATTTTCTAGAGTTGGAACTAGTCTTAGGAGTGTGCGAGAAAGTTTTTGAGTTTGAGCAGTGAGGACTGAACTGCGCTAGGACAGTCTGGATTGAAATCGAGCGATGCCGATTTAGTTCGATCGAGATCGAGCTGCGCTTAGGACGATCCGGATCTGATTGATTCTTCGCTGTTTGTCTATCAAGGGCTTGTTTGCGCATGGAAGAAGGGGGCCGGACTGTCCGGGCTTGGGGGCTGGACTGTCCGGGTCACCCTAGGTCCTCTCGGGCTTGTTTTTTGTTCTCTTCTCCTTGGGCGAGTAGGGGACTTCAATCCGGATTGTCGGTTTGACATCGAACAGATCCGACGCAGATTGAGTTGTCTCGGTCTTGGTCCCTTTCTCCGGTGGTGTTCCAGATCTAAAATCCGGATTTGTCCGGATGTGATGCTTTTGATTGTCAAGCATCTATTCACTCGAGTCGTGCGCTAGGGTTTTCGGCTGTCCTTTTGTGGAGACTATAAATAGCCACCCCAACCCGAGAGGAACGGGTTGAGGGTCTCATTTGCTAGGTTAGCCACATCTTCATCCTAGAGATAGGTTGAGAGCTCTCTCATGGTGATTTAGGGTTTTCTAGGTCTCCATGAGTTGGATTTGGTGAGGGATTGATTCTCCGGTTGTGCTCCACTTGATCCCCTCGCCAAGGTGACGTTCTTTTCCCAGTTCTCTTCGTTCTTGAGCCTCCGTGTGTTGGAGGGGTGAAATCCGCCGTGTGTCGGCGGTCGGTGCCATGTGTCGGTACCGTGGAGTGGGGTGCTTGTCACGTGTGGGAGCACTCAGCACCTTGTGAGAGGTTTGGAGCTCACCTCGCCGTTCGTCGGTGCAAGGGCTACCACGAGTGGATTGAGGCATAGGCTCGAGAGGGAGCCGGCTCTCGTTCGTCGAGGGTTTGCCTCAACGGGGAGTAGGAGTTCATCTCCGAACCTCGGGAAAAATTGTATTGTCCCTTTTTCTCTCACTTTTAATTTCCGCAATTTGCTTTCTTTACATTCTAGCTCATGAACTACAACTAGTGCTTTGCTAGATAACTTGGGTCCCTAATTTGACTAATTAAGAAAAGAACAAAAAATTAAAAGTAGGCCAATTCACCCCCTCTCTTGGCCATAAGGTTCCTTCAAGTGGTATCAGAGCAAGGTTCTCTAGTTTAGCTTAACCGCTTAGAGATGGCTTCGGATAGGGGTAGTGTTGCTTCAAATAGGATACCTATGTTCAATGGTACTAACTTTCCCTACTGGAAGATTCGCATGAGAGTTTACTTACAGTCTCTAGGATATGAAGTGTGGAAGGCTACAGAGTCTCCTTTAGATTTAAAAATTGATGAGAAAGTTGGTCCCACCGATGAACAGATGAAGAAGCTAGACACTGATGCTAAGGCGATCAATGCCATATTCTCAGGTTTAAGTATGGAGGTATTTGATCGTGTTAGCAATCTCACTTCCACTCATGAGGTTTGGTCTACTTTGGTTGAGATTCATGAGGGTACCTCTTCTGTGAAAGAAGAAAAACTTGTTGTAGTAAAAGAAAATTTTGATCAATTCAAGATGTTTTCAAATGAAACTGCTAATGACATATTCACTCGACTTAACCCTATTGTCAATGAGCTCAAAGGGCTCGGTGCTGGTGTATCAGATCTTGATGTTTGCAGGAAAATGATCAGAGTTCTTCCCAGAAAGGACTATCGAGATATTATCACCTACCTCTCCAATAGTGGTGATCTGCAGAAACTCACTCCCACAGGACTTCTTGGGAAGCTCTCTGCCCATGAGATGTTCATTAGTGAAGGAAATGATTTCTCAGCTGGACAGAAGGGCAAGGGAATTGCTCTTAGTGCAGATAGCTCTAAGGGAGCTTCAGCAGACTTCAAGAGTGGGTCAGGTTAAGATGATACTGGAAGTGAAGTCGAGGAATTGGCTATGCTCATGAAGAGGGCAGGCAAAATCATTGGAAAGCATGGATTTGGAGGCAAGAAGAAGTGGAGGTCAAGTGACTTCCAGTCCAAGAATCCCTTTGCCTCAGTCCGATGTTATGAGTGCAATGAGAGGGGTCATATTGCTTCAGTGTGTCCGAAGAAAGGAAAGGGCAAGTCTAAGGAGACGGAGAAAGAAAGTGATGACAAAGACAAGTCTAAGCACAAGGACAAGGAGAAAAGGAGAATCTTCTACAAGTCAGGGTTCAAGGGGTACTCCAAGAAGGGCAAGAAGGTGGCTTTTGTGGGAGAATGGATAACAGATGACAATTCAACTGACTCTACTTCCAACTCCACCGATGAAGGAGAAGACTCAAGGAATCAGGGCCTCGCCGGATTGGCAATTGCTCAGTCTGTTCCACCACCTCCGGCCTTTCCACCGAGATGTTTTGTGGGCTTGGGTGATGATGAAGGTTGGGAGTCTGACGTTGAAGCTGACCCATCCACTCTGAAGATTCCTCCTCGGTGCTTGATGGCTCTACCTGACGACGAGGTGAGATGCACAGAACCGTCTCATGAAGAATACATTGAATTGATAAATGATATGACTCTGCACTTGCAAAAAGAAAATTTGAGATGCATTACTATGAAGGAAAATCTAGATGACATGACCTCCAAATTTGAAAAACTTGCATCTAGATTTGATATGTTAGAAAAGGATCATGAAGAATTGCTTAGCTCTCATCTAAAATAATAGATAAGTGTAAGCTACTTGAAAATGAGCGTATTGCTTTGCAAGAATCTGTTGACGACATTGTTCGTGCTCATGCCATTCTCAAGAATGATCATGAAATGCTTCTTGCTAAGTGTGCCATTTCAAATGACTCTTGTGTGCCTGCTACATGTGATGAATTGCTTGTTACCTCTATTAGTGATGCCATACCTGCTAGAGTCGATTGCTCCACCAGTTGTGATGATTTGGTTGATCTTACTCTGATTTCCTCTAACTCAATTGGTTCCTCTAGTAATGCTAATATGTGCGATCGATAATTGCAAAGGTGCTTTAGCTGCTAGGGAACTTGCAATTGAAAATGCTGATTTAAAGGCTAGGTTAGAAAAATTTGATAAGGGGCTTGGGAAATGTTATGAGGAAAGTCTTGCTTTGAACAAGATGCTTGAGAACCAAAGAAAACCCTCCCACACGGGTGGACTGGGTTTTACTCCTGAGAAAAAGTCAAGGAGGAAGAAGAAAAGAAATGGTCCTAGTGCATCTGTTAAAGAGCAAAACCCCCGTCAGAATCCTCCCAAGAGAAACTTTCAACACCACAACTCTTGGAATAACAACTGGCACACTAGGAACCAAGGCTACAAGCACCAATTTGACTCACACATTTGGCAAGGACCTCCTAGGCACAATAATTCCATTTGGCAAACTCCTAGGTACAACAATGCTTGGTGTGGTCACCCTAAGCACAATCAAAATGGCAGACAATTCCCATCAAAGAAAGAATCTTGGAACACTCATCATGTCACTCACAATGCCTCACCACCTAGGTATAGGAAGGTGTATGTGAAAAAGGCTAAGGTTGTAAATGAAGATTACATGCTCAAGAAGGATGGGCATGGGAATGTATATGCCAAGTTCATTGGATCGGCTAGTAGACTCCACAGTAAGCAAAAACAAGTTTGGGTGCTTAAATCTTTGTTGGAAGATTCTTTTGCTGTAGGTCATATGAGAGCTAACCCTCGGGGACCCACTGTTTGGGTTCCTGAGTCACAGAAATAACTCTCTTCTCTAACAGGTGAACTACCGGAGTGGAGGACGCCATTGGATTATTGACAGTGGATGTACGCAACACATGACTGGCAATCCCCGGTTGTTCACCTCATTGGGGGAAGATGGTCATTTTCCCAATAAGATCATTTTTGGAGATGGTAGCAAAGGCAAAGTGTCTGGCTCCGGCAGGGTAGCTATAACTTCTGACCTCTCCATTGACAATGTGCTTTTGGTCAAGACTTTGAATTATAATCTGCTCTCTGCGGCCCAAATTTGTGATTTGGGGTCCCATTGCCATTTCTCACCTCTGGGCATGACCGTTTTTGATGAAAAGGAGAATGTGATTTTCAAAGGCTTCCGTTTCCAAAATCTCTACCTAGTGAATTTTCACTCGACTGCATCTTCTATCTCATCATGTCTTGTCGCTAAGGTCTCTTTTGGGTGGCTTTGGCATAGGCGTCTTGGGCACGTAGGGATGTCAAACTTGAAAAGGCTTTTCAAAAATGAGTTGGTGCTTGGGGTGAGGGATGTGAAGTTCGAAAAGGATAAGCTTTGTAGTGCCTGTCAGGCAGGTAAACAAGTAGCGAACTCTCATCCAGCAAAAAGTGTCATGTCTACTTCTCGACCTCTTGAGCTTCTTCACATGGATTTGTTTGGGCCAACGACTTATGTGAGCATTGGGGGTAACTTGTATTGCTTAGTGATAGTAGATGATTTCTCTCGTTTCACCTGGGTCTTCTTTTTGCATGATAAAACTCCTGTTGCAAAGGTTTTCAAAAAGTTTGCAAAACGAGCCCAAAACGAATTTGATTGCTTGATCAAAAAGGTGAGAAGTGACAATGGAACGGAGTTCCTAAACACTAACATCGAATGTTTCTGTGATGAGTTTGTCATAGGTCATCAATCTCAGCCACTTATACTCCTCAGCAGAATGGAGTGGTCGAGAGGAAAAACAGAACTCTAATTGAGATGGCAAGAACCATGCTAGATGAGTACAAGACATCTGATGTGTTCAGGCGAATAATCAATATAGCTTGTCCTTTGCATTAATCGGTACATATCTGCACAAATTGTTGAAGAAAACCTCTTACGAGCTAATGGTTGGGAGACGTCCAAATGTCTCCTACTTCAGGGTATTTGGATGTAAGGTGTTCATTTACAAGAAGAGAGTGCATTTGGGCAAATTTCAGAGTAGGTGTGACACTGGGATATTCTTGGGCTATTCTTCAAAAGGGAAGTCCTTCAGGGTGTTCAATGGGACCACAGGCATGGTAGAAGAAAGTTATGATGTGAAGTTTGATGAGTCAAATGGGTCTCAAGGTGAACATGACAATCTGGAGGATGTCTGTGGTGAGCCACTTGCTAGGGCAGTGGAGGAAATACCTGTTAGAGATATCAGGCCAGTTGTAGCACCAGAGGAGGGTGTACCTGTGTCACCATCACCTACACCTGAACCAATGGCAGATTCAGGAGGAGTGTCACCTAAGAAGGATAGTTCAAGTGTGGACTCATCACCACAGATAGTCGATGAGACAGATGAAGAGTCAGAAGAGCTCATCCTCAATTGATCAAGTCACATCATACCATCGCTCGTGACCATCCAGTAGATCAAGTGATTGGAGACCCAACTAGAGGAGTTCAGACTAGATCAAGAACTGCTAGCTTCTGTCAATATGGTGCGTTTGTGTCTGAGTTTGAGCCAAAGAAGGTTGAAGAGGCTCTAAGGGATCCCGACTGGATCAATGCAATGCATGAGGAACTTAACAACTTTGAAAGGAATCAAGTCTGGAGTTTGGTGAAGAGATCGAGTGACTGCAATGTGATTGGCACAAAGTGGGTTTTCAAAAATAAGCAAGATGAGTCAGGCTTGGTAGTGCGCAACAAAGCTAGGTTGGTGGCTCAGGGATTCACTCAAATTGAGAGAGTTGACTGTGGCGACACTTACGCTCCTGTGGCCCGTCTAGATGCTATTAGACTGCTTGTGGCTTTTGCAACTTGTTACAATATTATACTGAAGCAGATGGATGTCAAGAGTGCCTTCTTGAATGGATTCATTGATGAGCTAGTGTTCGTCGAACAACCCCCAGGATTTGAGGACCCACAGCATCCTGACCATGTGTATAAGCTGTCCAAGGCTCTTTATGGTCTCAAGCAAGCTCCAAGGGTATGGTATGAAAGGCTAAGAGAGTTCCTCACTCGGAAAGGTTTCAAAGTTGGAAGGATGGACACAACCTTATTCACTAAGGTAGTGGATGGAGATCTATTCATTTGCCAAGTGTATGTTGATGACATTATTTTTGGGAGTTCAAATGAGATCTTGTGCAAAGAGTTCAGTGAGATGATGGCTAAAGAGTTTGAAATGTCAATGATGGGTGAGCTCAGTTTCTTCTTGGGATTTCAAATCAAACAGTTGAGGACAGGGACTTTCATTTTTCAGGAGAAATACATTAAGGATCTTCTCAAACGCTTCAATTTGCAAGATTGTAAGCCGATCAAAACTCCCATGGCCACAAATAGTCACCTGGATCTTAATGAGGAAGGTACCCATGTCGATCCCAAGCTCTATCGCTCTATGATTGGTGCTCTTTTATATCTCACTGCATCTAGACCGGATATCATGTTTAGTGTATGCATGTGCGCTAGATATCAAGCATCCCCTAGAGAGTTGCACTTGTCTGCTGTGAAAAGAATTCTTCGATATTTAAAACTCACACCTAGCATAGGGCTGTGGTTCCTGAAGGGTGCGCGGTTTGAGCTCTTGGGGTATTCTGACTCAGATTACGCCGGATGCAAGATTGACGGCAAGAGCACTTCCGGGGCTTGTCACTTTCTTGGGAGATGTCTTGTGTCATGGGCCTCAAAGAAACAGAACTCCGTGGCGCTATCTACTGCTGAGGCTGAGTACATAGCAGCGGGGAGTTGTTGTGCACAATTGTTGTATTTGACACAATCTCTCTTTGACTATGGGATAAAACTTGATCATGTGCCTCTTCTGTGTGACAACGAAAGTGCGGTGAAAATCGCCAGTAATCCGATTCAACATTCGCGTACCAAACACATTGACATCCTTCATCACTTCCTTCGGGATCATGTGTTGAAGGGTGTGCTTGAGCATGTGCGGACGGAGGACCAGCTTGCCGACATTTTCACCAAACCACTTGATGAGGCACGCTTTTGCAAATTAAGGAATGAACTCAACATACTAGATAGGTCCAACATTGATTGAGTGACTGCCTCTGATGCTTGTAAATATTTCTTTTGTTTTGGGTTTCTTTTGTTTTTAAGTACCCAGTGGAGCTTTGCCTGTTATACCAATCTACTTGTGTCTTTGTGAACGCCATACGAATTTGAGAGCTTCTACTTGCGTTCTAAGTCACTATCTCAATTTCTGCTTAAATTCTTAAATTATCTTGTGAATGGGCACTTGGAGCATTTGTTTGGAAATCTGTAGTTCTGGGTATCTCTGGTTTGCACTATTCTTCTCGAATGACCTTGTGTTGCTAAGCCTAGTTTAAACAATCTATTCACTTGTGTCATTTGAGCTAAATGCGATCTTCTCAAAATGTAAGTGGATAACGAAATATAAGCCAAATTCAAGATCACTCTTCTCTCACCAATCCTCCCCGATGAGATAGCTTGTCATTGCACTTGGCATGAACTCAGGGGGAGTTTGGATGATCAACATATCTATTTTCAGTGTCATGCTGGATAGTATCGACAAAAACTTGAGATAAGAAAAACTAAAATCTTTGGCAAGATTATACTGTTCCAAAAATCTATGAAACTTGAAAATTGTTCAAAGTGCTTATTTGACTCATTCTCAGCTTGACAATGACATCTTGTGGTATAATATGTTTCAACTAGCTCTAGTCGACATGTTGTGTCTCCGATGGATTTTGGGCATTCTTTGACACCTTGAGCTATGGAGTCTCTCAATCTTTGCTCTGAGCTTAAATCTACTTAAACATCATGGCTAAAATAGCATACATTGATCCAAGTGATCTTGAACCAAGTTCTAGCTCAATTTAAAATATCGGAGTTTCACAAGGTGAATCTGTGATTTGTATAACCCCCAAAGCTCCCGATGGCGCTTGTCTTCTTGGTGTTTAAAATTCTCGCTTTCATCGCGTTCAATTCTCTTATTGGCTTTCGGATTTTAACTATTTGTAAATCCTCAAATTAAAATAGTGACTCTAATTCTTCCTATAAATATCTCGACAAATTCAAAATCTTAAAAAAAAACAATCAAAAAGAGATTCTTATCTTCTGCAAGTGAAACACTGCAAAAGCCTTATTTTGTGTGGATTTTGGGAAATGTCTGGGCCAGGGTGGTTGGCCAGAGCGAACTGATCGTCGGCCGTACAATCCGCAACTCCGGGCCGGACAGTCCTCCCGTGGGTGAGTTCGGTCGGCCCACGCCTAAGCAGCGCCGCCGCCGCCGCCAGATCGTCGCCGGCCGGACGGTCCGTGCCTGAACCGGACAATCCGGCTGTGGTGTAGTCCGGTTGGCCTCTTCCCGAGAGCCAGCTGGCCCAGCTCACTGCCGCAGCCAACATCTGCCGGACAGTCCGGCCAAAGGCCCGGATAGTCCGGCCTCTGCTGTCTTCGTTTGGCCACGCGAGCAAATGCAACCCGGACAGTCCGGCAACAAAGCACGGACAGTCTGGCTCTATCTCAGTCCGGTTGGTCAGCTTTTGTCCCTACGTGCTGTTTCTTTCTTTTATCTCCTACGCCTTTTTGCTTCTTAGCTCTTCTTTCCCATTCCCGTGCTCTACCTCTCTAAGCTTTCTCTTTCTCTTCTCATCTCACTTCTTCTCGATCTCTCTCATTCCGATGATCCAACTCAATTCCTTCGGTGATTTGCAAGCCCTTGAGCTCCTCCTCTACTTCCTAGCGTCGGTTCATCGCGGGAGGGCTCTGTTTGGCCGGATATATTTGCTTGTGGAAGCTTTTGCCCCCATGGCTATGCACTACTACAGATAACCACATCAGTGCCGGCTAAGAACCGGCATCAGTGCCGGTTTCTAAACCGGCACTCCGTAAGCGGCAGTGATAACCACGGTTATCACTGCCGGTTCTATAACCGGCACTGATGCTAGGATTCAGTGCCGGTTTATGCATGGTAACAAACCGGCAGTGATAGGTGGGGCATCAATGCCGGTTTATGCATGGTAAAAACCGGCAGTGATAGTTGGGGGCGCTTCAGCCCCCCTATCAGTGGCGGTTTTGTATTAATGAACCGGCAGTAATAGTATCTACAGAAGTTTTTAAAAATAATATTTATGTGCTCGGATTTGTATAAACATCAGTGATATTTTTATTTGGTATATTAGTTTCTATTTTTCACGAACATGTATTATTATGGTATATTAATTACTAGACTAATGAAGTATTCACAGCCACAATTAATATAAAATATAACAAGATATATATGTACATATGCACATACAGGTAACATCTAGCTAGTTTTTAATTAAACAACTAACTGCATCAACGTAGAGACTTGTTTTTGCTCCCCCTAGGTAGGTGAGTCTTACTTTTGCTCCCACTAGCTAGGTCAGCCTTCCTTTGCCTCCTGCTAGCTAGGTCAACCCTTTTCCCCCCACTAGCTAGGTCAGTTTTTGCCTTGTCCGCCCTAGCCATGACTCGCCAGTCAGGATTGTAAAATTCACCGTCTCGATTGAGAATCTCGGTAAAGATGAATCCAGCGAGCTGTTCTTGAATTGCTAGGAGTTCATTAGCCAGTAGCGAACTTATGGATATTTGCAAACGCTGTCATCCAAAGAATCGAACACATATGTTATTTATTGAGTAACATGCATGGAATATTTATATCTGCAACATTGTATGTGTTTTATGACAAATTTAACAGACCTCAATATTAGTTGTGCCCAACACGTCCCCAGTGAAGTTGTGCATGAACTTTGCCGCATAGTACCCACAGAGATTGGTGCCAGGGGGTTGCCTGTGACACTGAGAAAGAGAAATAATATATATTTATAAACCTTTTTCATATCTGTTAAGTAGGAATTGCGAGACAATATTGTTTCGTACGTACAGGAAAGTTGATTCTGACAGTGAATTTCTTCTGATAAGGACGGTGGCGATTACTTTTTTGACAATATCGATGAAAAGCCCTGTGCGTGAGTAATTAAGGATATCGATGGCGCTTTTAAATTCGACATTACTTGAAACGTGGAAAAGACTTTAGCAACTTAGAAAGATGATAGAATTTACTTGTCGAGCAAGTTTATGATGGGTTGGTAACTTTCTTGAGGTTTTCTTTTTGAATCGAGCACAACTATCTTGCTATCCAATGGCACGATGATAAGTACGATCCAGTGAAAGCTGCACATGTGGAGAATGAAATAGCAGTAACATCTTATCCCTAATAAATTATACAACAAGAAGGATATATGACACATACTTGAATGCATAGGGCAGTATTATCGAACTCTTTAGTTCTTGCTTGATCAAGGTCAGTAGCTACATAGTCCTCGATTGTTTGATACTTGTCCTGATTTAGCGATTCGTTGACCATCCCAGATTGAGAAACCCTATGTCTTGAATACCTTCTCTCTTGCATTTCTGAGCCTCCATTCTACAATGGAAAAAAGCTAAGTAATTATGAGGGCAATATAATGGCAGAACAAAATTGAATTATACACAACACACTTACAGAGTCCAGCACCGAAGCATGCTGACATCCAGGGCGTCTTGTTGGTACAGTTGATACAATTGATCAAGTTCCACCCAGAATGCGTAGTCCCCGTTGTGCAAATATTCATCTTTGACATTAGCGGAGAACATTTCGCAGCCCATGTTGCTGTACTCCATGTACCAGTCATGTAGTTGACGTAGTCTAGTTGTTAGACCAGGGAGCCAAGTTGGGGGGACCAATGGTTTGCCTAACTGAAACCCCCATCTAAGAGGTGCGAGCGGAATATTTTGATCATCTCCATATTGTAGTTTTGCAAGTTGAGCCGGCGTAAGTCCCGCTTCTGCACGGAACCTATCAATTCCAAACTGCACCATGTCAGGCTCTTGTGAGATACGCTCGTAGTCTGACTTTTGCTTTTCCGAGGACCCCGTTTGTTTACTGCTGGCCATGGAAATGAAAAATTCACGAGCTTTTTTAGGGACTTCTTATTGCTCGGCACTCTGACCTGGACGAGTCAACAAAGATGTTATGCTTCCACTGATTTCCTTTTCCTTTGTTGAGGGTGTAGGCGAATCATCAAACGCTTGCGATTTCTGTGAAGACTGTGATCTGTGAGATGATGACGCTGCTGAATTTTTTGTAGGTGGCCGTTTGGGAGTAGGTCGTTTGATAGGTGCGGCTGCCTTTTTTTGTTGGTAGCGGTTGGGGAGTAGGGCTTTTTGTAGGAGGACTTGCGCTTCTTGTTGCCGGTGCTGGGGGAGGACTTGCTTCATCTGCATGATGAGGGGGAGGATCTCTTCGCGGCTCTTCTTCATCATCATCTTCTTCTGAGTCCGAGCCGAAAACTATGTATCGCTTTCTCCCCGGAACGAATCCGTGCAGGTTGTCTCCTAGAGTGTTTTCCCCTCCTCACCAGGGAAGTCCAACTCAAGTCTTCGGTACCTCTTGGAAAGTATATTCTCAATGCAGACTTCCCATAGCCGGCCGGTATAGGGCGGTTGTGCAGCTGAACACCTTCCCCTGACGGAAAAGCTAGCCCGGTGGCCACCTTTGTTGAAAAGTTCAGAGTCTACACGTACAGCTTGCATGCAGTCGGTTCCTTAATGTCGTCCACAGGGTGATGGGTGTTAGGATCAGCCTCCACAAGCCCTCCGGAGGCACAACTACTCCGTTGAGCCCCGGGGCTGCCGAATACATCTTGTGTTGCTGCCCGTTGCTGGCTGAGAGCTTGTTGTATCTCCTCTCGTATGCTTCTCCTCAATTCTTCTTTCATTAGCTCCATTGCCGCATCTCGATATTCAGCATTCCTCTTCCGACTGCGATAGATGGAAGCATCCTGGGGGAAGGCTGCTACCCAAGGCACCAAGCCAACGCCTCGCGCGCGCCCTAGGTGTTCCTTGTTTCCAAGAGCCAGGGTGAGTTCATCCTTCTCCCTGCTAGCCTTGAAATCGCCTTGGGATGACTGAGCATGCGCATCCGCAATCTTTTCTGTTACCTCTTGGTCCCGTGGGCCTCGAAAGTTTAAGGATCCATCATCCGCTAGTGTAGCACCCCTTCCATAAAGGTAATGCTTTGCACGTGGGACCCACTCGGCCGTCGCAGGTGTGACACCACTAGTTGTTAATTCTTCTTCCCTCTTCTCCCACGTGGCTACTTTTTTGACGTAACCACGTGAGCCGAGTGTGTGAGGGTAAACATTCTTATCCGCATTAAGCTTATTAGCTTTGCTTAACTGCATTGCGTCCTCGGACGTCTTGAACTCGACAAATTCATCCTAAAAATCTTTCAACTGTGGAAATAAATTGAAGTCTGGCGTCCTCCGTTTCGAACAAAATCTCTATTCGGTTTGCCTCGCCAATTCTTGAACGCGATGCCCATTATATTCATCGCGTTTCTTCGCTATGCCTTCGTCCCGAGGAACTCAAACTTTTCTTTCATCTTGACCCAACAGAAGTCTTTAACCTTATTAGGCACCACATATTGCTCATCTCTTCGGCCACTCCATCTTCAATAGTTTATTGTGACATGATCCCTAACGACCACCCCACAGGCAGTTTTGTATGGCCCAACTACTGCATCGGGGGAGATAGGTTCTCCGATTGTCGACATCTGGGTGATAACCGTTCGCCCCTTGGGCATCTTGCTAGGGCCACGACCACGTCGAGATGATTCAACGTTCGTTTCAATCGATTGATCCTAGGACAAGTAAATGGAAAGACAAATGAATTTCAATCTCCCTAGGCCAACACATATACAACTGAATTTGTATCTATATGTGTTAATTACCTCATCGGCGTCACGATGTTGGTCCAGGTTGAGATAATCACTGGGACTACAACTCCTTTCTGGTGTTGCCTCATGATTCGATCCGTCGGTTTGTTGAGATACCATTATAGCTTTGATAAATAGAAAAGTATCTACATATTTAACAAACTAATTCAGGCCACGTAACATATTTAAAATCATTATATTCAAATGAGCAATCTATGTTCAAACAGTATGCACACATGAATGTAAATTGGATAGTTCACAATCTTAGATAAATATAACAGTACCAACATTGTTACAAGTACAAATAGTTCTCAACAATAATAATAAAAAAATATTACAACATTGCTAAAACTATACATAGTCTGACAAGAGAGAGTCACGGGGTCAATCCAGATCGATCTCAATGTCAACCGATGAGTCGGAAGAGGAAGAATCACAGTCAGAAAGAGACCCCGTAGTCACCGACACATGCAGACCAACCACCGACACCCCGACGCCATTCTCCGACACCTGCACCTCCAACTGTTCACCATGCGCTGACCCTTCTTGTTTGGGTTTTCCTCTTTTTAAAATTTTAATCCTACCTCTACCGGACTCTTTTTTGTTTTTTTGCTTTGTTTTGTCTTTGTCAGGAGGGGGGGTGCGCGGAGAACAAATGCAGTTGGCGACACATTTCATCGGGCAATTGAAAATACAACACATCTGTGCGGACCCCATTGATGTGACAACTGTGCCAAATAATTTAGTAGTTGTTACCCACGCGCTACAAAGTAAAGTGCCCTCCACCACTAATTCAAACCTCGGAAAACTAAAACACACACAAATACAACTTGGCATGACCGTACGTATAGGCGGTAGTTTTGTTGCCCCGTCCCTTTCCGAAGATACATTCGATGTCCTTTACCAGGTTGAATAACTGTCTACCAGTGCGACTTTGTGGAGCAGCATCATTCTCGACAGTCCCATCAAAAGATTTCTTATCCTTCCGGTATGGGTGGTCCCGGCGTTGCCACCTACGGTGACGCGTGTATACCGTTTTTCGACTGTTGGTTAGATACCGACCTGAAGTTCCCTCCATACACACCACGCATCCGTTGTATCCTTTTGTAACCTGCCCAGATAGATTGCCTAGGGCAGGCCAGTCTTGGATTGTTACGAAAAGCATTGCACGCAGGGTGAAGTGCTCTCGTTTGAACTCATCCCATACCCATACACCATCGTTCCACAGCACTTTTAGGTCTTCAACCAATGGTTTCAGATACACATCTATATCGTTTCCAGGTTGCTTCGGCCCTTGGATCAATAAGGGCATCATAATATACTTTCGTTTCATGCACAACCAAGGTGGTAGGTTGTACATACATAGTGTGACGGGCCAAGTGCTATGACGACTGCTGACATTCCCGAATGGATTCATCCCATTCGTACTCAGCCCGAACCTTATATTCCTTGAGTCATATGCAAATGTGTTCTTGTATTTTCTGTCGATGTTTCTCCATTGCGCACCATCAGCTGGGTGTCTGAGCATTCCGTCATTTTTACGCTCATCGGCGTGCCATCGCATCAATTGGGCGTGCTTTTTGTTCGCAAACCATCCCTTCAGCCTTGGGATTATAGGAAAATACCAAATTATTTTTGCCGGTGGTCCCTTCTTGTTCTGCTTCGCACCAACTGCATCATTGCGCCGCTTGTACCGTGAATCTCCACACACTAGGCACGCATCTAACTCCTCATGCTCTTTGCGATACAAGATGCAGTCATTTGGACATGCATGAATTTTTTGTACCTCTAATCCCAATGGGCAAACAACTTGTTTGGCATGGTAGGTGGTATCAGGCATAACGTTTCCTCCGAAAGCACGTCACCCAAGAGAAGTAGCAACTCATCGAAACTCTTATCTAACCAACTGTTGCTTGCTTTCAACTGCAACAGTGTCAACACGATGTGCAGCTTCGTGTGATCCTTCTTGCATCCGGATACAATGGTGTTTTGAGTCATGTACCATACGTTCGAACTTCAAACTGTCTTTTCGGTGGTGAATTGCGCTTCCCCATCACGCAAAGACATCGATCTAGGTCATCATTGGGATCGCCGACAACCACATCGTTAACGTCGTCGACCGCATCTTGCTTCCACGGCGTGATCGCGGTGTGTTGTGAGTCCCGATGTTCGATGTCAACTTCTTCACCATGCTTGCTCCAACATGTATACCGATCTTTGAAACCCCTTGAAGCAAGTGTAGACGAATTTGCTCACGCTACAAAAGCGCTTCTCGTTCTTACAATCCACACATGGACAACATATATACTCCAACCGGGTATTTGACTTGTACATATATGACCCTCGAAACAAGTCCACGCCGTTGAAGAACTCCCAAGACTCTGACGTGCGCATCATACATCCATCTCTGTCCATCTATAATAAAGAACAAAAGTTTAATAATGTTATACCTATGAATATATTTATCATTTGTAACAATATATATATATACATAATCAAAATATACTTGTTAATTAAGGAGGTTTTTATTACGAACTAAAAATTCACAGCAAACGGTATCTCTATTTAACTCGGTCATCTCGTAACTAAATTATAAAAACCAACTAAATTTTTTGAAATACACTAAATCAAATAAATGTACTTATATATACATCAACTAAATTACTTATAATTATAGAAACCAACTAAATTATTTGAAATATACTAAATCAAATAAATGTACTTATACTTCAACTAAATTACTTGAAATTATAAAACCAACTAAATTATTTGATATATACTAAATCAAATAAATGTACTTATACTTCAACTAAATTACTTGAAAGTATAAAAACCAACTAAATTATTTGATATATACTAAATCAAATAAATGTACTTATATATACGTCAACTAAATTACTTATAATTATAGAAACCAACTAAATTATTTGAAATATACTAAATCAAATAAATGTACTTATACTTCAACTAAATTACTTGAAATTATAAAAACCAAATAAATTATTTGATATATACTAAATCAAATAAATGTACTTATATATACATCAACTAAATTACTTATAATTATAAAACCAACTAAATTATTTGAAATAAACTAAATCAAATAAATGTACTTATACTTCAACTAAATTACCCGAAAGTATAAAACCAACTAAATTATTTGATATATACTAAATCAAATAAATGTACTTATATATACGTCAACTAAATTACTTATAATTATAGAAACCAACTAAATTATTTGAAATATACTAAATCAAATAAATGTACTTATACTTCAACTAAATTACTTGAAATTATAAAACCAACTAAATTCTTTGATATATACTAATTCAAATAAATGTACTTATATATATATCAACTAAATTACTTCAAATTATAAAAACAAACTAAATTATTTGGAATATACTAAATCAAATAATTGTACTTGGGTTTGGAGCCTCCACGCGATGAAAACGACAACAATTGCTTGGATTTGGAGCCTCCACGCAACAAAAACTAACACAATTGCTTTGATTTGGAATCTCTAAGTTTAGCCTTCAAAATTTGCAGCTCAAATCTGCCTCACAGCCGCAATGTGCCTTCACCCGTAGCCCACATCGATCTGGAGACAAAGTTGCACCTTAGCCCTATTTATACAGGATACATCACTGCCAGTTTTTAACAAAAACCGGCAGTGATACTAACAATTACTACCGGTTCCACAGTTTGGCGGGAAATGTAACAAAACCGGCAGTGATAATAACTATCACTGCCGGTTCTAGCCTGTGGGCGGGAGAGTGTATAAAACCGGCAGTGATAATAGATTTCTACTGCCGGTCCATTTTAGTGCATTAAAAACCGGCACTGATACTCAACATCAGTGCCAGTTTGTAATAAGCACCGGCAGTGAAACTATCATTGCCGGTTTTCCCCCCTAGCCGGCGCTGATGCTCCGATTTTTTGCTACCTGAGTTTGCAAACCGGCAGTGATAACTAATCACTGCCGATTTTCTTTGAACCGGCACAGATGAGGCGGTTACAAAGGGTAGTTCTGTTGTAGTGATGGTTTGGCAAATTTGCTCCACCCCATCGGCCAGACCTTCCGGGGTTTGATTTTCCGAGCTTGGTAAGTCACTTTGTGACTGATTCCATTCATTTACTTTGGTTGAAACTTCGCGAACCATGCACGATTGCTTGGCCTTCATTCAAATGTTCATATCTATATTATTGGTGTAGAATGCATATATTTCTTCTGCAGGTGTGCTTGTGTGGTGAGTTGTGGAAGTTGCAGAGAGGCTACACCAGTGTTTGTGGTTGTGTTTGCGCTCAGTTTAAAGATCATTGCTGCAGTGGAATTGCTATTCAGTTTGTGATCATCGCCTAGTGTCAGTGATACACTGGTTTGAAATTCTGTGATTCCGTCGTCAGCTAGTGGTTGCTTTCTTTTCGGTGGTACTTGGCACATTGTTGGAATTGTCTTATGGCTCGTACAAAGAATGTCAATCGCCAGTCAATACACCAACAAATCAGGGATTTTCAGAGGAAAACAATCCAACAGCTAATTATGATCCTCGTTATGGGCATGAGTATCAAACCACCAACCCATATTTCACTCCTCAGTTCTATCAGGTGCCACAGTTCAGTGAACAGGCAGGCGGGTCAAGCTCTCAGTCGCCCCCTCGACCTTGGTCTAAAGGATATACAAAGAAAACATTAGCTGGTCGCTTTCGTGGGAAAAAGAAACAACCTGAACCAGATGTTATGGAAGAAGATGAAGAAGATGAAATGGATGAAGATTATGAATGTGAGGAGGAACCTACATCAGAAGAGTTTGAGGAATATGAGGATGATGATGAGCAGACTGAAGAAGCAGTTGAAGAAGAAGCCGGTGATGAGGATGATGAAGAGCAGGAGGAAGTAGGGGAGAGAGGATGCACAAACAAATTTTTCTCCATATGCTATGCTTTTTACAGATTATGGGAGAAGGCCGAAATACTTAGCTACCTGGCCTCCTAAACAGCTACGTCTTCTTCGCAGTGTCAGCCAGGACAGATGGTTCCGCACTCCTCCTCAGCTGCAGGGAGATATCTTTAAACATCAAGTTCACAGAGATCTTTACGATGCTTATCAGAAAAGGACTAAGGTGTATCCTCCCCGCTACATAAACTGGAACAGAGTAAATGAAGCTACAGGTTCCACTCTTCTTTTTGATAAGTGCAACGTCACTCCTGGTTTGGTTGATCTTCTCTGTACTCCTTTCAAATATGACATCAGGTCAGTAAAAGAGATCTATGCAACGTTGTGGATAGCCAAAAACAGATGCAAGTTTGCCTTCACCTATGGTGGTATGCAATTTGTCTTCCACACAGGTGACTTGTCTTCTGTTTTTCACCTTCAAGGGAACGGAGTTTACATTCATGACCAGTTTATAACCCTCCTGAACATAGGTGGCAACCTGCTCAGAAATCTCCTTCTGAACATATCATCAGATACATGTTCAAGAATGTGGATAATCCTCAGTATAATCCTCAGAAAACGGCTTTTCTACGTCATACTCCTTCTGTTCTAGATAATATTCTGCGGAGGACTATTCTGAATCGAAGTGGCTATAGAGACAGATTTCTGCTAGTATTTCAGTGGACTTGCCATCACATACTCCAAGGTAATCAGATCAATTTGCCAAGTTTTTTATTGGAGAGATGGAGAACTGTATCATGAATGGCTTGAAGAGAGATTTGTGCCTTGGTCATGTGTTATGTTTCTTTCTGGCTCAGAAGAGAATAACAGCAAACAGTCTGTACAACCTCAAGATGACAGAGTACAGAATGGATGTTCCTAAGCCTGGCAACAAAAGAATGGAGAAACGCATGACTGGTGAGGATGGGCCCTCAAATCCTGCAATGTTCTCAAATGTGCCTCTGCCGCCTCCTGCAGGTGCTTATCCTTTTGTGTCTCAGGCACCACCTCCTCCACCAAACATTTGGCCTATGTTTGAGGGACTTTGTGAAAGAGTCAACACTCATGCTCTTAATTAGGCTGCCCGGCATAATGAGTACATGACATGGCACAATCAAGCAACAAATTGGCGTCATGAGGCTGTTCAATGGCAAGGACACATGACTCAATAGATGAGCAACCTTCAGGCACAGAACGTGGATCATGTCAGCAGAATTGATGATCTCTATGGGGGAGTTCCGCTGTTGGGTGAGCATATTTTTGGGGCAACTCTCGATGAACATTATCCAACCCAGCAGGAAGTTCGTCAAACCATGGCTCCGTCTGATTTCGCTTCCACAGCTGGTGATTCATCGTCTCAGGGTGATCTTGCCTCTTCTGCAGCCTCCACACTTCCTACCTCAAGTGCACCTGGTTCTTCCAAGCTTGTTCCAAAATGTGACAAAGTTCTTCTCTCGTCGCTTGCACAAGAAGTGACCTCCGTCCCAGGTGTTTCTCCTTTTGGTTCTTGATGCCAAAGGAGGAGTGTTGGATCAGCTCTATCTCTGTTTAGTACTTGAAACTTGAACTGTAACGATGTTTGTTTGCCTTGTGTTGTGAACTGCACTGCACCTATCTAGGGGGAGCTTGTGTCGTTGGTTGCATTGCATACTTCATTATCTTGCCATATGATTTCCATCTGACTCGTTGAATTGCAATTGTTGGAGCTAACCCCTTGTGCTAGAAATTTGTGTCCATTTGAGATAAAGCTGCAGGTGTTGTCATCAATCACCAAAAAGGGAGGAGATTGTAAGCATCAAGCTCCCATGGCTTAATTGAAGTTTTGGCGATTGATGAACTTTCTTGAATCTCAAATGGGGCTTTTATTGGTATTCTTGGACCCCCCAAATTGAATTGATCGGAATGTCTCACCAAGACTAGGCATTTTTATTTGCTAGTTTCTTTTATTGTCTTGTGTGTGAGGCTTACTAATGATTTTAATTTGGAATTGATGTTGATCTTTGGTTGCAGGGGATCTCGAGAGCACATTTGTTGGTCCTAGTGTGTAGTAGAGCTAGTTTTGAGCCTCAGGTAAATTTTCTAGAGTTGGAACTAGTCTTAGGAGTGTGCGAGAAAGTTTTTGAGTTTGAGCAGTGAGGACTGAACTGCGCTAGGACAGTCCGGATTGAAATCCAGACAGTCCGGATTTAGTTCAGCCTAGACTGAACTGCGCTAGGACAGTCCGGATCAAATTCCAGACAGTCCGGATGCAGTTGGCTCTTCGCTGTTTGTCTTTCAAGGGCTTGTTTGCGCATGGAAGAAGGGGGCCGGACTGTCCGAGCTTGGGGGCCGGACTGTCCGGGTCACCCTAGGTCCTCTCGGGCTTGTTTTTTGTTCTCTTCTCCCTTGGGCCGAGTAGGGGGACTTCAATCCGGACTGTCCGGTTTGACATCCAGACAGTCCGGCCGCAGTTGAGTTGTCTCGGTCTTGGTCCCTTTCTCCAGTGGTGTTCCAGATCTAAAATCCGGATTGTCCGGATGTGTTGCTTGGATTGTCCGGGTACTGTTCACTCTGAGTCGTGCGCTAGGGTTTTCTGCCTGTCCTTTTGTGGAGACTATAAATAGCCACCCCAACCCGAGGGGAACGGGTTGAGGGTCTCATTTGCTAGGTTAGCCACATCTTCATCCTAGAGCTAGGTTGAGAGCTCTCCCATGGTGATTTAGGGTTTCCTAGGTCTCCATGAGTTGGATTTGGTGAGGGATTGATTCTCCGGTTGTGCTCCACTTGATCCCCTCGCCAAGGTGACGTTCTTCTCCAAGTTCTCTTCGTTCTTGAGCCTCCGTGTGTTGGAGGGGTGAAATTCGCTGTGTGTCGGTGGTCAGTGCCGTGTGTCGGTACCGTGGAGTGGGGTGCTTGTCGCGTGTGGGAGCACTCGGCACCTTGTGAGAGGTTTGGAGCTCACCTCGCCGTTCGTCGGTGCAAGGGCTACCACGAGTGGATTGAGGCATAGGCTTGAGAGGGAGCCGGCTCTCGTTCGTCGAGGGTTTGCCTCAACAGGGAGTAGGAGTTCGTCTCCGAACCTCGGGAAAAATTGTATTGTCCCCTTTTGCTCTCACTTTTAATTTCTACAATTTGCTTTCTTTACATTCTAGCTCATAAACTACAACTAGTGCTTTGCTCGATAACTTGGGTTCCTAATTTGACTAATTAAGAAAAGAACAAAAACTTAAAAGTAGGCCAATTCACCCCCCCCCCTCTTGGCCATAAGGTTCCTTCACTAACATGCCATGAGATGAGTAGGGTGATGTACTTAGCTCTAAATCCTCCATTTTTAGGAATTATAGTACTGGTCATATATATTCATATATAGACATAGATTTGCCATATATGTCATAAATCTATTCCATTAATTTATACCCATTCTAATACTTAAGTTATGAAGTTTATATTTTTATTATGTTTAGAGAGCTATTTTATATTTATGAAATATTTCCATAATTTATAGACCACACAAACTATTTCTAATAAATGGTACATGCATTCGTTGATTATCTAAATATCAAAAATCACTAGATCCATTCTGTTACTATTTTTGCAACGCAAAATAAAGACATAATATATGTTACAATAATATTCCTAAGGTCAGATTAAAGTCTACTATATTTAGATATTTATCATGATTTTTGGTGCTCATTTACTAATTTTACTAGTTGTTATAATATACTAGCCTTAAAAGGATTATTAAATGATTCCAGAATGATTAGTTGATTTTTAGTAATTAATTTCTCAGGGAAACATCAATAGTAGTATTTTTCATAGGCTCATCTGGTCATGTAGTATTTACACAAATATTTCCATAACTTTTGAAACACAGATTCTATTTTAATATCCCTAATATCATTAATATACATTTAATGGCTTATAAGGGCTGTTCGATTTTTAGTAAATAGTCTAGACATGTTATATAATATTTTCATATTTTCAGTAGCTTCCCCATACTGTTGGCAAGCTATACAAAAAGTTTCGTAATTGTTTGGCTTCATTTGCTATTTTTGCTAATGGGAAGAAGTCATCAGCTATCAATTTAATTGGGTTGCTGCACTAAGGTGGAAAGCGCACTTTGCAAATTACGTTTCCACTTATATGCCTGTGGGCTGGGTCCACTGGTCAGCCACGTACCAGCTAACAAGCATCTACTGTATGGTGGCCCACATGTCATATGCTCTAATGGTGATATCTCTAGTACAAAAAAACTAATAGCTGTACTGCTTCATCTACCTCTAGAGTCTAGACATAACAGAGCAGGCCATGGGAGCCCTGGTGGAGCTCGGCTAGCCAACGCTGTTGTGCATGGCGGCACAGGGAAATGGAAAAAATAGAATCCTCTCGCCAGTCCGCATCTAATGGTGCCAACAGCACGGCGAACGGCGCAACGAAGGGGCGGCGCGACGAGCTCTAGCGGCGGCCGGCGATGGCGAACACCACGGCGGTGAACTAGATCGATTACGACCTAGCGCATGGGTTAAAAAGCATCTAGGCGCGAAGAAGGATGATGAATGAGCTCGGGCTGGCTTTTAAAGGCCGGGGCTGAGCACGGAGAGGCCATGGAGGCCACGAGGCGTGCATGGCAGAGGCAGCAGAGGGAGTGCAGCACGTGGAGGAGGAGGAGAGAGGGGACATCTCCTGGAGAATAGAGGGAGATGCGTGAGGGTGAGATGAACACAGAGAGATGTCTCTCTAGGAAGAGACAGATGAACCAGAGAAAGATAGAGAGCAAAGACGAGAGGAGTGAGAGAGAGTGCTGTTCACTCACAAGGGCAAAAATTCAAAATGAAGTGTAAAATGGGTTTTAGGAATCTTGGTGAGTATGTAGTAATTTTTTGGGGATTTTCCAATGCACGAGTATATACATATAAATATTTATATGTATAAGTGTACATATATATACACATATATATACCAATATGTGTGTATAGATATTAATTTGTGTGTAATTAAGAGAATTGGCTTAGAATGATTTGGTTTGATGAATTCTTAACCCTAAAACTTTAATTTGCTCAATTAAGTTTAGAATTTAATGGGTTTTATTATGGGCATAATTTCTTAATTGGGTTTTAAAACTCGGTTAATTAAAGGTGAATTACTAAAATGAGCTAGTAGATTTTGGGTTTAGACTACCCATAAGACTTTTAAAAATGTGAATTTGATTTGATGAGGCTATGATACTATTCAATATCTGAAATACTATTCCTTATATGACAATAGGCAAGAGTACCTATTTTATCTTTTGGATATAATCTTATGTATATATTTACATTACAGGAAATACTTTTGCTGAGAGCAAAAGCAATCATTTAAGAATTTTTAATATAATAATAATATATAAATCTATATATATATATATATATAATGTTTTTACAAGGAAATACTGAGCCTTGCACAAGCTTTAAATGAAATTTGGGTTTTATAATAAACAAGTAGTTCCTATATGAGGATATATAATTATATCCATACCAATGGATATTTAAAATAAACGAGTAAATGCAAGTTCAAAACCCAAAAGGATTTTAAAATTATTTCCTAAATGCATGCATACTTTATGATTTTAAAATTACACCCTAGGCCTCGCCTTCGGTACCCATAGGTGCATGGGAGTCTCTTGATTCCGTAGAGAGACCTTTTAAATTCAAAATTTTGCTAAAGTTTAAAAAATTTAAAATTCTTTTCTCGTGAAGTTTCAAAAAAATCTAAAAAATTAAAATTTTTATGGACCTTTCCTGCCCCTATGTTCCCATTTTTGAAAGTTTTGATTTTTTACCCTGTCTAGAAAATAAATGGAAAACACAAAACCAAAAATAGAGGCAGTGAGTGAGGAATGGTTCCATATTTTGAAGTTTTGCATTTCGACCCGGGCTAGAAAAAAATGGCAGGCACAAAATTAAAATAGAGACAGTAAGTGAGCTGAGAGAAAAAAAAGAAAGGTGCGCTCATAGGTCTCTAGGAGGAAAAAAAAGGTGGCTCGGGTCTCCGGTGCGCTAGTAGAAAAGCAGGAGAAAAAGGTGCGCTCGCTAGAATTCGATCCCTAGCGGCAGAACTGAGGTTTGAAGCTGTAGAGCAAGAAATATTTTTATAGATAAGGTTTGAATGGATGGTCAGATTCCGCTGGCTGAGCTCATTGGACAGCTCGCATTTCTCCGGTGATGTTGCTAACGGACAGTTCGTTTTATGCAAGTGCGCTTATGCGCTATATATTTGTAGTGTACTTGGGAAAAAGGAAATAGATGATAAAAAAGAAATCGAAAACATTTTTTAAAATTTAAAGTTGTTCTAATTTTTGTTTTAAGCAACAGCGCTTACGCGCTATATATTAGTAATGTATTTGGGAAAAAAGAAATAGATGAGAAAAAAGAGATCCAAAATATTTTTTAAAATTTAAAGTTGTTCTAATTTTTTAAAAAAATAAAAAAATGTAAGTTTTTATGGACCTTCTTAGTGGAGCCATGGTTCTTTTTTTTTAAAACATTCTTTTCTTTGGATTTTTTAAATGGTCTACCAAAAAGGAAATAGAAGAAAGAAAATGAAAGAGTGAAAATGTTTTTAAAAATGGAAAAGGTTTCTAATTTGAAAATTTTTCCTAGAAATTAAATTTTTTGGGACCTTCTTCGTTTAAGTATGGTTCCATTTTTGGAAAAAATTTTAATGAATTTTGAAACGGCCTAGAATTAAAAACTAGAAGAGAACAAAGTTTAAAATTCAGTTTTTCTCTTTTTAAAAATTCAAAAAAATCTCAAACTTTTTATGGACTTTCTTCATGGAACTATGGTTCTATTTTTTTTAATTTTGTGAAACTCTTAAGCAGTGTGCAAAAAGGTAATAGAAGAGGAAAAAAATAGAGTGAAAGCATTTTTTAAATTAAAAAACTTTAGAAAATTTTGAAAAAAGACCAAACTTTTTAAGGATCTTCTTCGTGTAGCCATGGTTCCATTTTTGAAAACTTTCTATTTTTTGGTTTTCTACAGTATAAAAAAACAAAATAGAAAAGGGAAAAAAGGGAAAGAAGCTAGCAAGGAAGGAAGGGAGTTTTTCAAATTTAAAAACTTTAGAAAATTCTGAAAAAAGACCAACTTTTTATGGACCTTCTTTGTGCAGCCATGGTTCCATTTTTGCAAACTTTATATTTTTGGAATTTTTTTATGGCATGGAAAAAATAAAATGGAAAAGGGAAAAAAAGAAAGAAGCTAGCAAGAAGACAGGGGTTTAGAAAAGGTGGGGGCAGCTGGATTGGAATGCTGGTTGCCTCACTGAGTGAGGGCGTGGATGACCAACCGGTCGTTGCTTCCACCTCGTTGGGAAAAAAAGAAAAATATACTTTTATATAAATGTAAGAACGGATGGCCGGATCTCATTCGGGCCAACGATCGGATGTCCTGTGTTTTTCGGGCGATATGGCCATCGGTGGGGTCGAGAAAATCACGAAGCGCTACGCGCTATAATATAGGGTAAATAGCTAAGATATGTGCATTAAAGTTGCTATGCTTTCACTAGTTACTGCAGGCTGGTGATTACGTGTCGTTGACATGTATCCATTAGTTTCTCTTGCGTGTCATGAGGTTCATTTACTCGCCAATGAACGCGAGGCGATAGTCAAAGGCGGTAGATCTTACGTTTAATCCTTGCGTCCTGAGTTCTCATCAGTCTGTCGCCTCCACATGAGATTACCGCTATGTATATCCTACCATATGAATAGTTGAATACTGCAGCTGAATAATAACTAAATATTGTCCACAATCCCATGTAGCTAGCACATTATACAACTCATAGCCAAGCAAGCAGAGCAGACAGGCAGATAGGGCAAGCAATGGCGGCTTTTAGCATCACCAGCGACCGCTTCAAATTTCTACTCTATAACATTATTCCCTACACACTCTATCCATCCTTGTAAAATTCCTTCCCACTTTATATTACACTCTAAAAAATTTCTTTCCTCTAACGGCTACTCTATCCCTAAATAGTTAAATAAACAGTGTTTGCTTGCTATGGATGCTCTCAGAGCCTGCTGCAGGTGCACGCAGGGCCACTGTTGGACCAAAACCAATGGTAAAAATTATAGTAAAATACATAGTTCACATTTTTTGAATTTTTTTACTATTTATTTCGTATTTTTGAAATCCGGGATTATTGGAGGGTCTACAACTAATTAGATCATGGATTTTCAAAAATGCGAAATCAATAGTAAAAGAATTAAAAATGTGAAATTTTGTCAGTAGTGCGATTTTAGTGAGACGAAGGAAATGGTCGGTTCGGATCTTCTATTTCTATTACCGATTTTGCAAACATGTCGCGAAGCATAGAAAGTTCCGTATTTCACGACTGATGGTAGCAAAACTCATATATATATATATATATATATTAATTACATAAGGCTCCATGGAGCCTAGGCTACATGATCCATTAACACTAGATGCGTTTTGAGATTTGTGATGTTTGGTATTTGTATATTTATATACCCACTAAAAAATATTTGAGACGTCAAACTCCGAAAAAAATTAAATTTAACTCTAGTGTAAACTACTTTTAAATTTAAGATAAATATAGTTTAAACTAGTTCAAATTGAAGATGAATTTAGTTTTTTTCGGAGTTTGCCATCTCAAATATTTTATTTAGTAGGTATGTAAAAATGCACACGTCAAACAATGGGATTCTCAAAGCACAACAACATAGGGTATTCTATCATGGAGCCTAGAACTGCTTTCCTATATATATGTGTGTATTTTTTCAGGCGCGGCGGTTTGGCCTCTCATTTCGTTCATTTTTTTGCCCCATAGAAAGTAATAAGCCCTGTCATCTGGTTTATTTTTAAAAAATAATAAATATGGAAATACCTGCTTTTTATTTTTTCCCATCTCTTGAAAAATTCTAAATAATAACCGTCGCAAAAAATTGTAAATTTAAAAAATTCATTTTTGAATGGGGTTAGGTCAACAATTTACACTTTCCACAACAAATCTCTTGATTTGGAATTTGTTTAGAGCAAAATGAGGGTGGAAGAGGGAGAGATGAGGGAGGGCGATTCTCACAGCATAAGTTTCTACAGAAAATAAGATAGGCCGGATTTTTTGTTACGACTTAAAACTGGGAGGAGCATCCCGAATAAGGAAAATGATAGTTACAACATCACGTCTACTAAGTGCGTCGAGGCTACTTCCCCCTCGCCCATGCCTCTGGTGGGGCTTCTTTGGCACGACGTGCCCTCTCTCGTTTTATCTATCTCTTGGTCTCCTTCTCCTCCGCCTCCTTTCTATGTGCCTCCTCGGGTGCGGCGTCACGCTGCTCCTGAAGCTACCGCCACAACTCATCGTCCTGATTGGTTTGATCAAGGAGTCTTTGGATTTCAGGGTTGATCTCCATGCCAAACCATTGCTCAAATTCACGCAGTGGCGGAGGCGACTGTATGGAACATAAATTAGCAAAGTTTTATGTAGAAATATTATGAAATACGTATGATTAGTATCTGTGAAACCATGTGGAGGTGGCCCCATGTTGATGATGAGTATATTGACAAGTGTTTTGAGCGTAACGCAAAGGTTTTTGAGGCGATCGAGGCTTCGCCGGGTTTTCCTAGGGTTTTCGGGTCTTGGCGCGGGTTGCACCGTTTGTGCACGGTTTTTCGATGGGTTGTCCGGAAAACTTGTGCATGTCTTGGATGTGATTGATTATGGACTAACCTTGCAGGTGAGAAAGGTAAGTATGGTGTTTTTGGCTAATCTTTGTGGTACAGGTCTTGGTGGACCGTGGTCAGCGACGTGTCGGGACGCGAACTGGTGGTTTGTGGGTCCAGAACGACAAGGAGGTTGCATGGGACGGTTGGACTCAGGCTTGAGGACCACAAAGATGATGAAGATGACGGACTTAGCCGGCGTGAGGATCCGAGGCTCGGCAGGCGGTCGAGTGCGATGGAAACTTAGCGGCTAGGTCAGGACCGACTGCGTCCGGTGTGTGGGCCCATGTGGGGCATGTATCGGGAATGTGCGTGGCATATTCCAAGGATTTGTGGAGTATATTCCAAGGGTTATATGTTGTAAAGAGTGAACAAATCTCAGCCATCCATGTGACATCCAAAGGTGGGAGTAGTTGGCTTGAGAGCTACTCCACCTTTGGGCTATAAAAGGAGGGAGGGTGCCTCCCATTCAGATTTGTGAGAGGGAGTGGGCTGAGGTTTGGGTGTGTTTAGAGTGCACTTCAAGTGCTTTGCCCACCTTGGTGTGGCTTTGTATTACCCTCAAACCGATGCAATAGAAATCAGCCATGTTCATCCAAGTTCTTCTCTAGTTCTTGTGTTTGATCTTGTTTCTTTTGTGTTCTTATTTGCAACTAGTTTATTTCCCTCATCTTCTTCTATTTTCTACTGATCCATGATGGCTTGAGATTGCAAATATGATTTGATAATCTTCTTGCAATCTAGGAAAGGATAGAGATCAAATTCATCTTCTAGTTGCAGTGCTGTCCAGAAAGTTTCCTTCGCGCAGCAGATCAAATTCATTTTTGTGTGATTCTTGTGGGAAACGGTGCGGGACTTATATATCTAACTGTGATAAAAAACTGAAGTCCATTTGACGCACCATCTGGGAGCCATGAGGTGAATACTGAGCCCCAATTTTTCTGGTCGAAGTTTTTGGCAGAACCTCTTGTTCTTTTCGGTTGATTTTTTATGTATTTGATCTTGAGGTGAAATTTGGAGACGTGATCTGTAACTCATATATCTCTATTGAGAAAAATCTATAAAAACATTGGGATCTCAGAATGGGAGAAAACACCTCTTGATTACAGTGCTTTTGTTTTGGAATCTGCTTTTACTTTCCAGAAAGTAGTCTAACTTGTTTGAATTGTTTCTCTTTATCTAAAGTAGCTTTAGATCTAATTCTTTTTTTGTTGAGTTCTTAACAACCAGTAGCACCACAGAACAAATCCCCAAGACCATATGATCCACGGATTTTTATTCGTGAATTTTTTACTAGGGGTATGTGCTACTGTCCAGAATGTTTTTCCGCTGCATGTTTGAGTTGTTTGGGGTGCGTTGTTGAAGAAAACGTCGATTTTCATTTGGCGTCTATTCAACCCCCCTTCTAGCCGCCTAGCCTGGTCTTTCAGTATCATCTGGCGATTCTTCAAGATTTTCTTCGGCGAGTTGAAGGCATAGTTGCGGCACTTCCAGGACATCTTCTTCTAAGTTGGAATTTCCCAAGATTGGATAAGCCTACAATCATCTCCGCACATGCACATCGGTGGGACAACCCTATGAGGTAGGAAGAGGTTCTGGTACACTGAATCGCGTGGCCAGTCCCATACACTTGTCTCTTCCTTTGCTTTTCCCCTTTCCCTTTCCGCTAGCACGCTCAGCATTTCTGGTGTGTGGTTTACTGAAGCCTCTGTGTTGTGTGGTTGCCGTCACGAAGCCAACCCTATTTATATCCATCGTGGTGGAGAGATAGAGGAGGCAGGGATGAATTATTGGAGTTTACGGACGGCCCGTGTGCCTCAGCAAGATATGGCACGGGATGAATTATTGGAATTCGCGGATGGCCCGTGGTGCCTCAGCAGGCAATGGCACAGGTGTAATGAGACAATTCAATGTGGTACACCAGGCTTTCATGTGACATCCCAATAAAATATTGTCTGTCACTTATAAAACGTAGGCGAAAACATTATCTTATTATATACGGCTCTATTAAAAACCCTAGTGTATTATTCGTGCCCTAGGAAGCTACCAAATTTAACCAACCTAACATAGCATGTTTCTCCTAGCCAAGTCAACCTTTTTCACGAGGTCAACCTAGGTCAAAGCCTGGTCAAACCCTATTTGGGCTTTTGGCCCATTGCTAAACCCTAATCCCTCCCTTCTCCCCCTATATATACACGTGCCCTGCGCCCCAAGCCGATCTACGGCACCCCTACACCTCCCACAGCCGCCACCCACGCGCAAGCCCCCAAATTCCCTCGTTTCCGCGCAATCGGATCCGATATCCTCTCTCTCTCCAAGGTAACCCCTCTGATCTCTCCTCAATTTGTGAATCCAGTGCCTAGACGGTCTAGAACTCGTCGAGACGAAGCCGTAGGAACATGAATCGTCGAAATCCATGGAGTATTGCGCCTGCAATAGCCCGCTGGAGTTTTCGCCGGACTTCTCACAGCCGGCGCCGTCGTCCGGCCCGCCTCATCGCCCGCACCGCCAAAATTCAGCGCGCCCGCCACACGCGTCACACCAATCAGCGCGCCACCAGCGTAGCCGCTGCTGCCACCACGCGCCACCCGCGACAACAAGCGCCGTTCGCGACTCCACCAACCCGGCGAGCCACGTGACCCGGTGGGTCCGCCGCCGCCGCCGCCGCTGTCCCCAAAGCGCGCTTCGCCAACCGCACGCGTGCGCGTGTCCCACGCACTGCTGACCCAGCGCCGAGCCACCACCGCCAATCATCCGCCGCGTGTCCCCGTGTACCTGCTGTGTCGAGCCGCCGCCACGCGCCGCTATCTCGCCAGCAGCGTGACCCGCCCGCTTATCCGCCGCCACGTGTCGCCACCCCACTGGTCGCGCACGCTGAGCCGCCAGGCCGAGTCCCAACCGGCAAGAAAACAAGGTTTTCCTCGGTTTCCCCACGGTTAACCACCGGTTAACCGGTTTATTCTTTTCTAGTATTTTCTGATTTTTCCAAAACTTTCACGAATTATTTAGGGAGTTCCCGAACTCCGATTTAGATGATTCCAGAGCCCAAAAATCACAAATAATCCCAAGAATTTTATATATTTGTATCATACTATTTTCTCTGTGTTTGTTATTTATTTTTGTTTTATTTTTTCGCATAGAACCGACGTGCACCTGCTGTTCGGGAGTCGTTTCGGAGCCGTTCGAAGGAGGAGAACCAGATCCAAACTTCTTCGAATGCAAGCTAGATTCATATTGAATTCCTGGTTTGCGAAAATTTATTTATTTCATCTTAATTTGAATTGCACGCTTTAATTATCATCGTAAGTGTTATTTTGATCCGATTTCATGTTATTCCTCTACTAATATGATGTAGCCTACCATTGTTAGCCCGATTGGTACTGTTTTCATAGTCTATCCTTTGTGTAGTTGCTTAGCGTTGCTTCTGGGATTGGTAGTTGATAGGTTTCACTCATTATAAAATCTGTACCCGTGAAGTTTTGGCTTCGTGGTGTTGTTTTGATAAACCTAATCAACTAAAATCAACGTGGTGTGTGTTGATCTGAGGAGACCTAGAAGAGGCGGATTTTGGGCTTGTGGTTGAGACGTGCAGGTCTCCTCTGTCATATAAGGACCGTATATTTGTGACTACCATACCGAACCTGAACCGTACAGCCACTTGTGCCTTCTGGCCCTAATTTATTAGCTGTGGAAACCTAGCTTCCGCTGTACTCGTAGTGGACAGACGTGACTAGCTATCACTAGTTCTGAATGGCTTAAATGGGGGCTAACCTCGTACGGTGCGCTATCAAGTCCGGCTGAAGGAGATGCGCATGACTGTCGGCCTGGTCGAAGCGTAGCGTGTGGGGCGCGAAACCAAAAGAAAGGGTACAGTATGGGGCAGGTGAAAGCAGTGAACGGTTTTGTACTATTTCTCTCTTGGGATGAGACAGGACTTGTGGGGAACGTGTACACACTCTATAGAGTTCAAACTATCATGGTAGCCATGCCCGCGGTTATAGGCGGGGGAAAGGAGTTTGACACAAGGTAGTCTAGTGTGTTTTAATTAATTAACTTGATGGTAGTGTAGGCAGGGAGTGTCTCTCTTTTGAGCTGGTTAGCCATTTCTATGGTTACGCTCGTCGTGTGCTGGGCCGGTTAGCCATCCTTGGGCTACGCTCATGTGTTATAATGTGTTCAATGAATCAAGAATAAATAAACAAGTAGATAGGTGATGTTTTAGCAAAATAATCAAACCCATCCTTTGACCTTGCATTCATTTATTAAGGATTGCTTGCTGGGTAGCCGTGTACTCATTATATGGATCACGGATTATTTGTTCAGGAGAAGATTTTAACATCGGTGCCAGTTGTGACCAGGAAGGTCAAGGTGATTAGCTACGCGTTCCGGGTCAACCTCGGAGTATCGTCGCATTTGAAGTCTTCCGCTGTATTCTTTATGCTATTGAATTATGTCCTGTCCAAGACTATGTGAACGTCTATGTCAACTGGATATTATTTATGTTAGATGAACTGTTAATTTTCTAGTTAAGTCAATGCCTGCGATGATATTCCAAAATGTCCTTGAGTGCAATACTAGCTATGATCTTCTGGGACTAGTATTCGATCACTCAAGTCGGTAGAAATACCGGGGTGCACGACATTTCACGGATGCCATGTGGGGTGTCAGGATACACTTAAATGCGGTGTCTTAGGGCCCTAGTATGTTGGCATGTGCCACATCAGGCTTTGATCGATGCCATGTGGGGTGTCAGGATGCAAGTATATACGGTGTCTCAGCCCCCTGGCATGTGGTGCCTCATCCTTTTGACAATTTCACAAAAATCACAAATTGTGGCCACTTAAGGGTTTTTGTAGCCTCACAGGACCCACCGGATGAGTCCAAAAAAAAGAGGAAAATCACGGGCGACCTACACAACGTAGGCTACCACCTATCTAAGGGAAAGCAGTTTGGACGGTGTCCCAGCTAGAATGTGTGAAAATCGAAAAAGACACACATGGCACAAAACCATGAAATTGTGGCCACTTAGGAGTTTTCGTAGCCTCACGGGACCCACCGGATGCATCCCAAAAATTACGGCAAAATTCATGGATGACCTACGCAATGTAGGCTACCACCTATCTATGGGCGAGCAGCTCAGACAGTGTCCCAGCTAGAATGTGTGAAAATCGGAAAGGCACACATAGGCGCCACTTAGGGGTTTTCGTAGCCTCGCGGGACCCAACGGATGCATCCCAAAAATTACGACAAAAATCACGGATGACCTATGCAATGTAGGCTACCACCTATCTATTGGCAAGCAGCTCGGACGATGTGCGATGAGGAATGTGTGAAAATCGAAAAGGGCCCACGCGGCCACGAAATGTCACGGGCGACTAACGGTGCCCAACCAAGCACATACGTACGGTCGTGGTGTTATAACCCAAAAGAACCAACAGAAGTCGATGCCAAACCTAATCTGCACCACGTCGTCCCCGTTTAGGGGCACGATGTGCCTACATAGGGTGCGGCCTGATACCCGAGGGGATGAGATGGTCGGGGGGGGGGTGGGGGGTGTACGTCTCGTTCCTCCTAGTGCCATCTTGTACTTCTTCATCCATCACACCACTACATTGTCCAACATCTACGGCACTTCCCTGTGTACAAATTGTTTTCCTAACCCGGGCTTGCACAAAGATAACTGCATGACAGTTACACTGCCTACATCCACCTATAAATCTATACGGACCCATCTGTGTGTTTAAATTAACCAATTAAAATTTGGGAACTTCTATACTTTTGCTCTATAGAGACTGAATCCACACTTCATGCTGTTCTGCGTTCCACCCGAACGTATTGCACATCCACAAGTAAAGTTCCTTAATTTGCAAATTATCTGGATCATTGTGTTTCTAAATTCGGTAAGATCTACCCCATTAGGACCTTCTCAAATGATGCTATCACCGTAATATACCGTAAACCAAAACTCTGTTATAGCTGCAATAGAGAAAGTACCATTCATTAATCCTATGAAAAACCTTTATGCCATATGGATACTACATCTTAACAGCTAATCATCCTTACTCGCTTATTATAACGACACGAGCCTAATTAAAATATTCACTAACAAACGTAGCATTAAACCCTAACTACAAGCACTAAATATTTTTCACTAACAAATGTACACTCAACCCTAACTATAAGCCCTAAATATTTTTCCTAATCAAACTAAGTCTTAAAGGAATCCGTCAAACCGAAACCATGTATTATTCGCTAACCTACCATATTTTTAGGCAAAACATCAATTAAAAGATCTACTATGTTTTCAACCATATTATATGTATACAAATTGCTAACCTACCATGTTTTCTAGCCACAACATAACTCCTACAATATAATAAATATTATAAATATTATGTTACAAAACTCATCAGATTTGTGCTCGCACAAAAAAATCACCATCCCTCTCCCCCCCTCCCTCTACCTCTCCCTCCGCCGCTCTCTGCTCTCTGCCCTCTCTCTGCTGGATCTCTCTGCTAGATGTCGCAAATGAGAGGGAAAAAGTCCACAAGGCGCCACACTCAGAGTGAAGAGGGAGAGATCGGAGGGAGCAACAATGGCGTCCAAGGCACAGCTCTCGGTGGTTGCCACTGACGACGAGCTGCTGCAGGGACAGGCCGACCTGTGGCGCCACTGCCTCTACTACCTCTCGTCCATGGGGCTCCGGTGCGCCGTGAAGCTCGGCATCCCCACCGCCATCCACAACCTCGGCGGCGCCGCTTCACTGCCCGACCTGGTCAGCGCGCTGTCCCTCCCGCCGGCCAAGCTGCCGTTCCTCCGCCGCCTGATGCGGCTGCTAGCCACGTCGGGCGTCTTCGCCGCTGACGACACCACCGAGGCGGGGACCTACCGCCTGACCCCGCTGTCCTGCCTCCTGGTGGAGGGCGTGGAGGTCGACAGCCACCCCTGCCAGAACTTAGTCGTGCTCGGTTCGACCTCACGATACTTCGTCGAGGCGGCGCTGGGGCTCGCCGACTGGTTCAAGAAGGACTTCGCGCCGCCGACGCCGTGCCCGTTCGAGGAGGTGCACGGCGCCAAGCCCTTCGGCCACGAGAGCATGGCGGAGCTGGACCCGGAGCACTACGTGGTGTTCAACGACGGGTTGGCAGCCCACGACCATTCGGGGTTCGCCGCGGTCTTGCGGGAGTGCCGCGACGTGTTCCAGGGGCTGCAGTCACTGACCGACTGCAGCGGCGGGGATGGCACGGCGGCGAGGGCCATCGTCAAGGCCTTCCCGCACATCAAGTGCACCGTGCTGGACCTCCCCAAGGCGATCGAGAAAGCCCCTGCTGATGGTATCGTCAACTACGTCGCCGGTGACATGTTCAACTCCATCCCAGCTGCTCAAGCAGTTCTACTCAGGGTATGTAACGTGAGAAAGTGAGGTCTATGGACTAATAATAGCTCCGGTCACAAATAATCGATGTTAGAAAATTGCGCCACACATATCCTTTTAAATAATTAAATTATGTGAAAAAATATTTGTAGATTTGTATTAAAACATACTTCACTAATATTATAATTTTAGTGAATTTTTTAAATAAATAATTTTAATAGTAATTAGCGGTCAAAGTAATGTCCTGGAGACACTACTCCGGATTGGTTCATCACTACTACCGGTTCCAAACCGGAGTCTGTACCGGTTTTGGAACCGGTAGAGGGCAACCGGAGTGATACTCCAGAGTACCACTACCGGTTGCATGAACCGGCACTGATAGTATTAGAAATGTTTAAAAATATATTGAGAATATATTGGGAGAAGCAGGACTTGAACCCAAGACCTCAGGACTCCGGTCTCACCCTTGTAGCCAATCCAACCATTGTTGCATACTAATATAGATAGAATATGCATTCTTTTTAAACTTTTCAGAAACGAGGCATCACTACCAATTCGTGGGTTAAACTGGTAGTGATGGATAGATATCACTACCGGTTTATGGCTCAAATCCATGGCTCACACAACTATCACTACCGGTTCGTGGATCAAACCGGTAGTGATGCAACTATTACTACCGATTCGTGGATAACCGGTAGTGATGTGCCAGTAGTGATACCCAGTTCTCTAGTTGTGAGATTATGCAAAATAAAAAAAAATATCAAATATTTCTAACTGGGTGAGCATCTCTCTATGTGCTTAACTGCAAAAGATTTATATATGCAATACATGGAGATTTTTTGGATCATGTGGCATGAATCTCAGAATGGATCCAACAGCTCTCCACGTTTATGTGTAACTTTATGTATACGTGGAGTTGATTTTCTCGTACTTTATCTATATATGATGTCTAGAACTCACCTTAAAATTAAATTTCATGGAATGTCATCTATGCATGGTAGGTTGTGCTGCACCACTATAGCGACGAGGACTGCGTGAAGATCCTGGCTCAATGCAAGAAAGCCATTCCTTCACGAGAAGAGGGAGGGAAGGTGATCATCACCGACGTCGTCATCGGCTCCTGTTCAGGACCGATGCTGGAAACCGAGCTGCTGTTGGACGTAGTCATGATGGTGGTGACTACAGGCCGGCAGCGGGACGAAAACGACTGGCGTGAGATCTTCTCCAAAGCAGGATTCAGTGACTACAAGATTATCAAGAAACTGGGAGCTCGTGGAGTGCTTGAGGTTTATCCGTAAGGTTGCTCCACAATATATATATATATATATATATATATATATATATATATATATATATATATATATATATATGTATATTCCTACATGTGTGGTGTGTGCTCTAAATAAGGGGTGCCTTAATTACTTTCCGAATGAAAGTTTTCACAGATCATAAACACAGCCGACGTCTACTCTTTAAGATCTGTAAAACATCCATTTGGTGAACACTACTAGAGAAACAGCCTTCCATACCAGCTTATCAGTCCCGGTAAGATACAAACCGGTATTAATAGTAGCATCAGTCCCGGTTCGTAGTTCTAAGGTTTCAATCCCGGTTCGTCGCTCACATTAGTCCCGGTTGGTAATACCAACCGGGATTGATGCTCCTCCCTGCGCCCAGCTAGCATGGAAGCTCATCAGTCCCGGTTGGTATTACCAACCGGGACTGAAAGTAGGCCTTTAATCCCGGTTCGTGTTACGAACCGGGACTAAAACCTCATCTAAGGAATCTTTAAAAGGAATGCATATCCTAGTTATATCAGAATGCGTGAGTGGGTGAGTTGGTTAGAAGGGTGAGTGGGGAATCACGAGATCTCGGGTTCGAGTCCCGCGGAAGCCATATGTGCGCATTATATTTTTAAATATATTTTTAACATCTATCCCGGGTTGAGAGCAACCGGGACTGATGGCTCCATGCCATCAGTCCCGAATTGCCTATCCCGGTTCCAAAACCGGGATTGATGCTAGTATGTCCAGCTAGACGATGCTTGTTGCTGTGGACACTATGTAATGCCTTGCTATCTTGTGTAACTGTTTATATTTTTTACTTCCTGTGTCATATCGTTGTTTGCTTGAACTTTATTCAT
Organism: Olyra latifolia; assembly: GCA_036346145.1. NCBI lineage: Eukaryota > Viridiplantae > Streptophyta > Magnoliopsida > Poales > Poaceae > Olyra > Olyra latifolia. Next base: position 45,013,802 of record CM070531.1, read on the forward strand.
CACACGAAATAAAATTAGTCTGTTGTTCCTCTGTATTGTTTGGATCGGCCGTGACAAAAAGCTTATCTTAGAGAACAGCTTCCCAGATGGGTAATAGTAGAGTGTGAATTGTACGGATAATTTCTTATGTTCTAACTTATCCGACTCTGTATTCATATCCGGTAGGAATTATATATATTTGTGTCCTTATTAATTTGAGTAAAATGTCCAGGTATATCAGTAGGATATTATGCGAGTTCTTTATGGATAGTATGTGACAGATATTATCTCTATAAGTTCAGCTGCATGCAAACCATCTGCATGCAAACAATCTATAGTCCACTTCTCTAGTAGACTCGGTTTGATTCTATCACCCTATACATATCCCTAGGTAAAAGGGCTGAATGGCTATCGGCTTAACGACTTAGCTGGAAAATATTTGGTGGTTGGCCATTTGGCTTTCAGGTAGTGTGCTTACTAGTTTTTATGTGAGAAAAATTATATGTGGTGCCATTGGAATTAGATAGAATTAAAAAATAAAAAATAGAAGTTACAAAAATTCATGAGAAAAATACAGAAAAAAAAAAGAGAGAGAAGTGGACTGGTCAGGATACAGGAGAGGGGGTAGTTGGCAGCCTATTAAATCTTTGCCAGTAGTCAAAAAAACTGGAGCACCTTTTGAACTTTTCTCACATCGAAATGGAAAAGCCCTTCACATAGGCTAACCAAACAATAATGGTGTATGTGACCATTAGATCCATTCGAAGATTCGTTCTCAGTCCATACTTTTCCTCATATGGCCTTTTGTAAAAATAGCCTCTTATTTTTTAAAAAAAAAAGTAATCAGGTCCTTCTTTTTCCTCCTCTCTCCCTCTCCGCTCCTCTTTGGCTCAGCCGAGTTGGCTACCCTCCAAGGGTGGCACAGCCAGAGGCTACTGTCCCTTCCCACCGGCGACCACACCGGTCCTAATCGAGTCGACGTGCGCACCCATGTCGAGCCGAGCGGCCATGGCTGATGCAGCAGCTCATGCGGAACCAACGTGGTCGCTGATGGGGGCGAGGCAGTGGTCGCTGGCGGCGGCGCTCTAGAAGAAAGAGGAGAGGGAGAGGTGTAATATCCTAAAAAATTTGTGTTGAAATATTTGAAATAAATTTATTTAAAAATTTTTCAGCAATTAAAAACATTAAAAGGGTGTTTTCTACTTAACCTAGAGCATTAAAAAAATTAAATAAGAGAAAATTTAAGTGCACAGTGCTTGATAAATTTTTCTTGAGTCCTACATGCTTCAAAATATTTTTGAGAATTTTCTCAATTTTGTCTAAAGTGTTTTGGTATTTTTAATGCTAAGAAAACATTAGACAACATTTCAAAAAAAAGGTCAAAGGTTTTTTCTTTTTCTGGAGAGGGGTGACGTGGTGCAATCTAGACAACTGTTTAGCAAGCATGCATGTTGGCAACTGTTAGATGCCACTTATCTGAGCGAACCGGTATTCTTAGATCTCGGGCACTCGTTTACGTGACGTGGCCACTTTTCAGCCATTGGATAGCGCCGCCACCTAGGTCATCGTTTCCATGGCTGAATCGGAGATGCCATTGCACCGCTGTGGGCCGGGCCTTAGCATCTGCGCTAGCCTAGGGTTCCCATGGCTATTTAAGCCAGCAGGGAGCTACGCTAAGGCTCCACAATGCCGAAGCTATCGTTGCATTGAGTCAAGGAGGACGGAGTCACTGGGAGAGCGAAGTGGAGGAATCAGTACCGAGAGCTCCAGTGAGCAATTCCGTCACCGTCAGTGAGTCTTAGCCCGTGATTCTTTGCAAGGAGGTGTGCCTTGGTGTCGTGAACCTCATCATGAATTGCTTTTGCCGCAGGAAGCATTGGAGAGTCGTCGCCATTGAGACCTAGCGCCGCCACCATTGTTGGTGGTCGCCAAAGCCAACTGGATGTCCTCAGAGTCGCGCGTTGCCCTGGAAAGAATCCTAGTAGCCCTTAGGTTCTGAATCCGTGCTTAGATATAGCTAGTGAGGTCTATAGCGTTAGGTTGCATGTGAGTCGTAGAGCGACGCCGCTTTGCGCTACCGTAGCTCACCGCCGTGGGTCACCGGCGATGAACATGTGTCCCAAGGGCATGGCGATGCCAAGAGCTTCCCGTAAAGCCAGAGAATGTGTGGTCCGGTGGTCTATAGCGCGAGAGCGAGCTCGCCGGAGTTGCGGTGCTATGCTGGAGGTGAGCGCCATCATGGGTTTTGGTGGCCGAGGCCGTGAGGTGATGTGGAGTGTCTGTACCCATTAGATCTAGATCGTACAGTTGAGCGGTAGCTGTCCGGTTAGGATCGGATCGGTCTAGTGAGCGGGTTCACGATGAACCGTGTAATTGCATGTGGATCCTACATGTCAGGCCAACGCAAGGTGCACCGTGGGCGTGCACGCGTGGGTGTCGCTGACCAATGGGGCCCAGTTGTCAGTCCGGCACGGGGTTTTATTAAAAGGCAAAATTTAATTCTAGAAATTGATTTAATCATTTAAAATTTGATTAAAACTTGTAAATTCATATCTTTTGATATAGAAGTCCAAAAATACCTATACAAGTCTAAAATTCAAAAAATGAGGTTTATTTCTTTATGAATTTTATTTAATTTTTCAAAATATATTTATTTGTTGTTTGAATTTTTATTTGTTATTGGTTATGTAGTACGTGTAGAAACGATTTCTTTGGAAGGTATGCAAGGAGAAGAATTTACTGCACGACAAGAGTGGGATTGTTAGCAAAGCAAGTTACACACAGTTCTTGATCATGTTGATCTATTTATAAATAAAATGTTTTATTTTAAATTATAAATTCTATATCTATTATATTTCAATGGAAATTTGTATATTACCCTCATTTGAAATATTGTATTACCAAAAATTCCTTTGTATCATAGATGATCATAATTTTAGTTCGAGAGTGATGATATCAGTGGGAATGGTAGTCGTTCTTAGCTTGCTTAGTCATGCACGTACCTAGGAGGATTAAATAATATTGATTAATGTGGTATTCAATTGAGAGTAACTGCATATGTTGCTTTTACGTGAGGGAGACGTGTTGCTCCATATGGATATGCATGTGTTGCTCTTGTATACAAGTTGTCATGTGTTGCAACTTGTCAATAACCTGGGTGGTGTTTTTAACTAAGGCAAGTGGTCCTGCTATGGGGTGGAGCCTATGTGGCTGGGTTATAAGACAAATTTAGATGGAAGTCTCGCGTTAGTTACTCCTAAGGACTTAATCTTGTAAAAGCATTTTCAGGCCAAAATAGTATAAACCATAAATTTGACTTGATTAAGTCTAGCAGTTAAGCTACCAAGTATTAGCTTGTGGTATCTCAAAACAAGTTAGGAAATGTGGTCATGTGTTGAGACATTTGGAAGAGATGTGCTACTTATAAGGGCCATCGTCTAAACGATGATATTGTGTTACTACGTGATCCCAGTTATCCAGATGTTTGGCTCTAGTTGACACAGTAGGTACCGAGAGGGCCACATGCTAATGTTTAGTCCCGTAACTGTTAGGTCATTATGAGTGTCTCCTTTTTGATCGGAGGTTGAGATATAAGTATCTTATGGGTAAAGATATGCAATTTCTGCAGAGTATTAATAAACTATTCAAATAGTCGTGTCCACGGTCATAAACAATGCTTGGTTATACTTGAATAAGGTATAATATTTTAAATACCAGTGCGTGGTTATCATGTTGGATTGTTGTGTGTAGGTTGTTAGACTACGTGTCAATGCTTAAGATCAAATGCAAGATTATCAAATGCTTTGTTAAATTGATTTGGATCTATTATGTTACTATGTCTTTGTGAAACACTGTTTATGCAAAATAACCATTAGTCATTCTATTGTACAAAGCTTACATATAAAGGTTAGAGTTGCATCATTCCACTGTGTGTGATTTGCTGAGTATTCGTCTCATTCTTGCAAACTTTGTTTGTAGGTTGCTTAATTCAATGAGCAAGACAAGAAGCTGAAGAATTATCACTGTTGTTTGAGGAGGAGTTCATTCAAGATGGCAAGTAACTGGACGTGCTTCCTAGTCAGAAGCCTATGGCTCATGATGGGACATTTATTTGTTTTTACCTTTATTATTTCTGCTATGCTGCAATAAGTACTCTGATGGATTTGCTTATTCAACCCTACATGGCTTTGCTTCTTATTTTGTAAGGATTTATAAAAATGAGACTGTCACTTTTGCGAAGTATTATAATGATATGCACTAATAATGTTACTTGTGCGCACTGGAATTTATCCTGGACCATTGTGGCACGAATATTTTTTTAGTGGGTATATATATATACAAATACCAAACATCAAAAATCTCAAAGCACATCTATCGGTAATGGATAATAGAGCCTAGGCTCCATGGAGCCTTGTGTGTGTGTGTGTATCAACTTATCTCCTTATCTCATTTGCTTATTTGACTTATCGGGATTTTAAAAAAAAATTTATTCCTTTTTTTCTATCTCGAAGATGTGTATAAAAGCACTCCAACACAAGTTGAACGAAGCGGATCCGACTCTCAAGGCTACCTTGGGAAGCAAATAAGCAAACGAGAGAAGAAAAGGAGATAAACTGAAAAGAACCACACCTAAACCTTTATTTCCTTTATTTTTCTTTCCTCATTTTCTACTATATACTAGTTCTTAAACGTACAAGAGTTAGTTGTGTTCTCTCTCTTCTTTCTCTTTCTTCCATGTAGGATAAATGGTAACATGAACTGACTTATAGCTTGCTAACATGTCTTTGTTGGAGATGCCCTAACAGCCCTCTCCAAACTTTTAGGACCTTCGTGTCCTTCATCTATACATGAATATACGATGATAAAGAATTAACTAGATAGCATTTAATTTAATCCCTTCCTGCAGTTTTTACTGTGGATGAGTTGGTTCCACTACTAATGAAATGCTAATATGTGCTGGTTATAAACTGGTCATTGGTTCCGGTTTGTGAATCGACACAGAATAACAAGGGCTGATGTGCCTAGTCATTTGTTCCAATTTATGGCTAGAATTGGCACATGTATTTTTTGAAATATTTTTTCATTTGATATCCTAGCGCGGCCAGCGCACTAGACTAGCTACTACTACCCTATGAACACTACATTCACTCTTCCACGTCCTTATCCTCGCTGTCGTCGCCGTAGCAGGAGGAGGAGCCAGAATCGGAGGAGCTCATGGCAGGATCCTCCGCACCATCGTTGGAGGAGGTGTCACCATTATCGGACTTAACTTAGATCCATCCATGCTCCTCCTCAGACGAGTTGTCCTCGTCGTTGTCAGAGGTAGGCTCTTCCTCATCTAACTCCTCCCATAATGAGTCGACAGTAGGGTTGCACACCGAAGATTCCGTGTCGGCGGCGATGGGGCATGCTAGCACCATCGCTTGGCTACTAGCTCCTCCCCATCCTCGCTGGCTGACTGCTCGTCCTCCTCGCTAGCCTCCTCCTCATCCTTGCTGATCGGCTGCTCCTCTAGATCCTTCCACTTAGTTCCTCCTTTGACTTGGAGGCCTCCTTGCCTTGCAGGGATGATGGTGGAGAAGAGGGCAACAACAACGATAGGGGCGCAGAGTGACCTTGGCGAGGCCGGTAAAGATAGTGGCAGAGACGGTAGATAAGACTAGGCCGGAGATGAAATTTTGGCGAAGACGACAATGATTTGTGCAGGTTATTAATTAGAACTGGGGCATCTAAGCTTTTTCCTCGAAGAACCGATATTAATAATAAACTTATCTGTCCCAAACTATCACAAATATACGGGTAAATATAATCTATTTTTGTGTAGTGTTCATGTGTTAGTTCTCTATATCCAACCATCATAACTCAAGTTTATATATATATATATAAATATATATATATATATGTGTGTGTGTGTGTATATATATCACTGTTGAGCATGGATGTCAGGCTTGTACATGTAATTCCATGCATGCATATGACCATCGGATCCGCTCCAAGATTCATGCTCAGACCCCACTCTCCCTCATATTTTCTTCTGCAAAACTCCCTCTAAAAGTTTTTGGAGAAAACGCAATCGGGTCCATCTTCCTTCTCTCTTGTCAGGACCCTAAATTAAGCAATTAGATGACCCTCATGCCACAATGGTCCAGGATCAATTCCAGTGCACACAACTGACATCATCAGTGTATAGCATTACAATACTTCGCAAAAAATAACAGTCTCATTATTATATATCTTTACAAAATAAGAAGCAAAGCCACACAGAGCTGAATAAATAAATCCATCAGAGTAATTATTGCAGCATAGAGGAAATAATAAAGGTAAAAGCAAATGAATGTCCCATCATGAGCCATAGACTTCTGACTGGGAAACACGCCCAGCTACTCGCCATCTTGAAAGAACTCCTCCTCAAACAACGGTGAGAATTCTTTATCTTCTTATCCTACTCATTGGATTAAGTAGCCCACAAACAGAGTTTGTAAGATTGAGTATAGACGAATACTCAGCAAATCACACATAGTGGAATGATGCATCTCTAACCTTTATATGCAAGCTTTGTACAATAGAATTACTACCGGTTATTTTGCATAAACAATGTTTAACAAAGACATAGTAACATAATAGATTACAAAGCAATTAAACAAAACATTTGATAATCCTGCAATTGATCATAAGCATTGACACGCAGCCTAACAACCTACACCTAGCAGTCTAACATGATAACCATCCATTGGTATTTTAAAACATTATGCCTTGTTCAAGTATAACCAAGCATTGTCCATAACCGTGGACACGACTATTCGAATAGTTTATTAACACTCTATAGAGGTTGCACGTCTTTACCCATAAGATACTCATATCTCAATCTTTGATCGGGAAGGAGACATGCATAACCTATTAGTTATGGGACTAAACATTAGCATGTGGCCCTCTTAGTACCTACTGTGCCACCCAGAGTCAAACATCTGGTCACTAGGATTACGTAGTAGCACAACATCATCGCTTGGACGATGGCCCTCATAAATAGCACATCTGTATGACCATATTTTCTAACTTGCCTTGAGGTGTCACAAGCTAATACTTAAGGTTTAATTGCTAGACTTAACCAAGTCAAATTCATGGCTTGTACTGTTTTGGCCTGGAAATGCTTTTACAAGATTAAATTCTTAAGGGTAACTAACACGAGACTTCTATCTAAATTTGCCTCATAGTCTAGCCATACAGACCCCACCCCACATCAGTACCACTTGCCTTAGTCAAAAACATCACCCAGGTTATTAACAAGTTGCAACACATGAAACTTCTACACAAGAGCAGCACATGCACATCCATATGGAGTAGCACATGTCTCCCTCACGTAAAAGCAACATATGCATTTACTCGCAATTAAATATCACACTAGTCAATATTATTTAATCCTCCTATGTACGTGCATGACTAAGCAAGGTAATAACGACTACCAATCGCATGGATATCATCACTCTCGAACTAAAATGATGATCATCTATGTTACAAAGGAATTTCTAGTAATACAAGATTTCAAATGAGGGTAATAAGCAAATTAGAATAACTAAATTCCTAGTGAAATATAATAAATATAGAATTTATAATTTAAAATAAAACATTTTATTCATAGATACGGTCAACATGATCAAGCACCGTGTGTAACTTGCTTTACTACCACTCCCACTCGTGTCGTGTAGTAAATTCTTCTCCTTGCATACCTTCCAAAGCAATATATATAATATATAGAAAATAACAAATAAAAATCCAAACAACAAATAAATATATTTTAAAAAATTCAATAAAATTCTTAAAGAAAAAAATCTCATTTTTCTAAATTTTAGAGACTTGAATCAGTATTTTTGGACTTCTTATCAAAAGATATGAATTTTATAAGTTTTAATCAATTTTTAAACGATTAAATCAATTTCAAAAATTGAATTTCACCTTTTAATAAAACCCTACACCGGACTAACAATTGGGCCCCATCGGTCAGCGACACGGCCCACGGCAGACTTAGCCCACGTAGCCCACGCGCATGTGCCCATGGTGCACCTCACATCGGCCTGATATGTGGGACCCAAATGCAGTTACACGGTTCACCGTGAACCCGGCACACTGGACCGATCTGATCCGAGCTAGACCGCCCCTGCTCAAAACCAAACCGTACGATCCAGATCTCTCGTGCTATAGACCACCAGACCACATGTTCTTTGGCTCTGTGGGAAGCTCTCGGCATCGCCATGCCCATGGGACTTGCGGTCATTGCTGGCGACCCACGACGCCGAGCTATGGTAGTGCGAAGTGGCGACGCTCTACGGTTCACACGCAACCCAACGCTATAGACCTTGCTAGCCAAATCTAAGCACGGATTCAAAACCTATGGGCTACTAGGATGCTTACCACAGCAACGCGTGACTGAGGACCTCCGATTGGCTTTGGCGACCTCCAACAACGGCGGCGGCGCTAGGTTTCAACAGCGATGACTTTCCAACGCTCCCTACGGCAAAAGCGTGTCACGATGAGGTTCGTGACACCAAAGCACACCTTCTTGCAATGAATTATGGGCTAAGACTCACCAACGGTGATAGAATTGCTCGCTACAGCTCTCGGCTCGATTCCACCACTTTGCTCTCCCCGGCGACTCCGTCCTCCTTGACTCAAAGCGACGATAGCTTCGGCATTGAGGAACCTTAGCGTAGCTCCCCGTCGGCTTAAATAGCCCCAAGAACCCTAGGCTAGTGTGGACGCTAAGGCCTGGCCTGCGGCGGTGCAACGACATCTCCAATTCAACCGTGGAGACGACGACCCAGGTGGCGGCACTATCCAATGGCTCGAAAACGGCCACGTCACGCAAACGAGTTCCCAAGATCTCAGGATACTAGTTCGCTCAGATAAGTGGCATCCAACAGATGCCTACGTGCATGCTACTAAACAGTGGCTCAGATTACGCCATGTCACTCCTCTCCTGAAAAAGAAAAAGAACAACCTTTTACTTTTTTTGAAATATTGTCTAATGTTTTCTTAGCATTGAAAATACTAAAACACTTCAGAAAAATCTGAGAAAATTCTTAACAATCCTTTGAAGCATTTAAGACTCAAGAAAAATTTATCAAGCACTGTGCACTTAGATTTTCTCTTATTTAATTGTTTTAATGCTCTAGGTTAAGTAGAAAACACCCTTTTAATGTTTTTAATTGCTGAAAAATTATAAAATTAATTTATTTCAAATATTTAATGAAAATTAAAGTAATTTAAACTCACAAAATTTTTAGGATGTTACACCTCTCCCTCTCCTCTTCCCTCTAGAGCGTCGTTGCCGGCGACCACTGCCTCACCCCATTAGCGACCACGTCGGCTTCTCATGAGTTGTTGCACCGGACATGGCCACTTGGCTCGACATGGGCACGGCACGATGACTCGAGCGGGACTGGTGTGGTCACCGGTGGGAAGGGACGTTGTTCTCCAGTGGTGCCACCCTTGGAGGATAGCCAACTCGGCTAGGCGAAAGGGGAGTGGAGAGGGAGAGAGGAGGAAGAAGAAGGACCTGATTGTTTTTTAAAAAAATCAGAGGCTTTTTTACACAGACCATGTGAGAAAAATGAGAGCTGAGCATGAATCTTCGAATGGATATAATGGTTGCATACACCATCCTTGTTTGGTTAGCCTCTGTGAAGTGGCTTTTCCATTTCGATGTGAGAAAAGTCCAAAAGGTGCTCCGATGTTTTTGACTACTGGCCAAGATTTAACACGCCACCAACTGCTCCCTCTCCTGTACCCTGACCAGTCCACTTCTCTCCCCTTTTTTCTGTATTTTGCTGATGAACTTTTGTAACTTCTATTTTTTATTTTTTAATTCTATCTAATTCCAATGGCACTTCATATCATTTTCTCACATAAAAACTAGTAAGCACACTGCCTAAAAGACAAACGACGAACCACTAATTATTTTCCAGCTAAGTCGTTAAGCTGATAACTATTCAACCCTTTTACCTAGGGATGAAACAGCTTGCATGCTGCTCATATCATATATCCATATGTTTTGTCGGAAACAGTTTGAACACAGATAATATCAGATATGAATATAGATAATATTTGAATTAATAGGGATAACGTATAGTCTGATAGTCATTGGAACGGATATTTTCTTGGATAATACTTGTAAACACAAACCGATTGACATACTAAATGAATATTACGGGCATGACAACCAATAAACATGAATTGTATGAGACATTCAGAGTTTGAGACCGATAAAACCACACGTTAATATACATGATTCAATTCATGCATGCCTAGTTGCATAACAATATATACAACATCCATAAGATGTAAAACCCTATTTTTCCCAGACTATGTATTAGCTATGGGTTGGGATATGAAATCAAATGCATTATCATGATCATACATATAGGCATAAGCTTAGCTTAAACTAAAACAACTAAACATAGAACAACTGAATCAAAGCAAATTTACTAAATTACCTAGGGTAAATAATAATTAAAATGGGACTTTAGGACCGTATAGGATCCGTTTTGCCTATCACCCTGGATCGGGCCCATGCCCACAAGCCCGTACCGGCCCCTCTCTTCCGTCCCTCGCCAACCGGCTCGGCTAGCCGCCTCTCCCTTGCTCCCCGGCTCAGCAGAGCGAGCTAAGCCCCTTGCTCCCCCTTCCGCTCAGCTCAGCCTCCCTCATCTCTCCCTCAGCTCGGCCACTTCCTCGTGCTCTCTCTCTCCCCCCCTCTCTGTCTTGCGCTCACCCCGCCGCTCCCGCACGTCGACGCCGCATGGCGTGAGATTCCTGGCGACTACTGCCTGGTCTCGGTCGCGTGCCGACCACATGCTGCCCCGCCGCTACTCCCTGCCACCCCGCCGCGTGCTCCTCTTCTTCTGCTCACCGCCTCCACATGCCCGCCGATCCCTACCAAGGTCCCTGCGTGCTTGCCTCCTTCTGCTCTTCCCTCCCACGCGGCCTCTCCTCCCCTGCCTCCTCTCTCTTTTATCCCTCTCCTCGGGTGCACCTCCGCCTCTTTCATTTTCTCTTTTCCCCTCTCAGCCTCCTCGCCCGAAACCGCGCATCCGCGTGAGCTTCGCCCGTGGATAGCTCGCATTACTCGCCAAAGATGGAAGAGAAGCTTCGCCGATCGACGAAGCGCCCTTCTCAATTGCTCACTCCCAGGATCACCGAAGCAACCTTGCCACATAAAGCTCTATTTTGACCGTCGCCGCCCGCGTGTCGACAGCCTGCTCCACGGCATCTCCCTCTCTCCCGTGACCACCGGTGAGCTCCACTAGTCCCTTAGACCCTCACCATAGCACCTCGAGCTCGCGCCGCCTCCGGTCAACCGGAATCGTGGTTCCCGAGCTGCTCCTCCTCCACCGCTCATCGTACTGCCACTCCAAGCCGACTCATGATCTGATACCTCACCCGTAGAAGCGCCTTAGTGTGACATCCTAATAAAATTATAATGTCACATATTAGAAATAAAGAAAATAAAAAGGTAAAAACATAAAATGATAATAGAAAAAGGCCCTAACCAGGCTTGGATAGCCTAATTAGGCCTAAACTAGGCCCAAACCCACTTCCGTTAAACCCAAGCCCATTAGGACTCTTATTCTACCAAATATAGTCCAATTCTCATCTAACTCCAATTCTACCCTTAATAGGATTGACCTAACATGACCCAATCCCCAAATAAACCCCCTAGAGGTCCCCTGGTCGGCCAACACCCCAAGCCCCCACGAAACCCTAGCCATACCTCGGTTCCCGTGACAAACCGAAGCAAATCGAGGTATCTCTCCTATTCTAGTAGCCAAACCTAAAATCTAAGGACAACACGTTGTAGAGCTCGTCGCGCTAATCAATTTGACTATATGGAAGTCTCAATTTGGTGGAAAAACGAAGGAGATCCAAGTCACCGAAGTTTGGAGGCTTCACGGCTGCCGGTGAACCTCGGAGTCCGCGCCGCAGTGTCAGCCGTGCCACCGCCGACCCCGCCTTGGGTTCAGCGCCCGCCAACCCACCGCTCCCACGCGTCCAAGCCAAGCCCAGCGCCAGCCAGCGCTGTCCACACGCCTCAGATCCTACCGCCGCTTGCCGCGTGTCCGCCGCCATTCGCCTCGCGTGTCCTCGCCGACACGCGGCCGCCACCTAAGCGCCGCCGCGTTAGCCCCGATAGGTCGTCGCTTCGCCTTTGTCCCCGCGACGCGAAGCGCCGCAGGCCTCGCCGTCGTCCCGACGCCGCGTGTCCACGCTGCCCGCCCCCACGCGACACCGCGCCAAGACAAGCCGCCGCCTAGTAGCCGGTTGCCACGCGCCACCGCTGCCGGCCCGGCCCGCCACGCACGCTGCAGCCATGCCGTCAATCGCGCCGCCACGCGTCGCCTCCGGGATGGACGCGCGCGTGAACCTGCCGCCCACCGCTCGGCCCAAACCGGGTTTTCCACGGTTTTGCTGCGGTTAACCCTCGGTTAACCGGATTTAACCTTTTCTGGGATTTTTGATTTTCCCCAAACTTCCAAGATTTGTTTAGGGAGTTTCCGAACTCCTATTTAGATGATTTCAAAGCCCAAAAATCACAAATAATCCCAAGAATTTTATATATTTTTATCATACTATTTTCCCTGTGTTTGTTATTTATTTCTGTTTTATTACTTTTCGCATAGAACCGACGTGCACCTGCTGTCCGGGAGACGTTTCGGAGCCGTTCGAAGGAGGGGAACCAGAACCAAACTTCTTCGAAGCCAAGCTAGATTCATGTTGAATTCCTAGTTTGCTAAATTTTATTTATTTCATGTTTATTTACATTGCATGCTTAAATTATCATCGTATGTGTTATTTTGTTTCGATTTCATATTAGTTCTCTACTGATATAATGTAACCTACCATTGTTAGCTCGATTGGTACTGTTTTCCTAGCCTATCCTTTGTGTAGATGCTTAGCCTTGCTTCTGGGATTGGTAGTTGATATGTTTCACTTATTATTAACTTTTATCCGTGAAGTTCGACTTCGTGGTGTTGTTTTTGGATCAACCTAATCAACTAAAATCAACATCGAGTGTGTTGATTTGAGGAGACCCAGAAGAGGCGGATTTTGGGCTTGTGGTTGTGTTGTGCAGGTCTCCTCTGTCATATAAGGACCGTATACTTGTGACTACCATACCGAACCTGAACCGTACGGCCACTTGTGCCTTCTAGCCCTGACTTATTAGCTGTGGAAACCTAGTTCCGGTGTACTCGTAGTGGACGGACATGATTCGCGATCACCGGTTCCGAATGGCTTAAATGGGGCTAACCTCATGCGGTGCGCTATCAGGTCCGGGTGAAGGAGTGCGCATGACTGTCGGCCTGGTCGAGGTGTACCGTATGGGACGCGAAACCAAAAGAAAGGGTACATTATGGGACAGGTGAAAGCAGTGAACGGTTTTGCACTGTTTCTCCTTCGGGATGAGACGGGGCTTGTGGGGAACGTGTACACACTTTGCAGAGTTAAAACTATCATGGTAGCCGTGCCCGCGGTTATGGGCGGGAAAAAGGAGTTTGACATAAGGTAGTCTAATGTGTTTTAAATTAATTAACTTGATGGTAGTGTAGGCAGGGATTGCCTCTCTTTTGAGCTGGTTAGCCGTCATTTGGCTACGCTCGTGTGTATTCATGTGTTCAATAAACCAAGAATAACTAAAAAAGTAGATAGGTGTTGTTTTAGCAAAATAACCCCAGCCATCATTTGACTTTGCATTCATTATTAAGGACTGCTTGCTGGATAGCCGTGTACTCATTATATAGATCACGGATTATTTGTTCAGGTGAAGAACTCGATGTCGGTGCCAATTGTGACCAGGAGGGTCAAGGTGATTAGCTACGCGTTCCGGGTCAACCTCGGGATATCATCGTATTGAAGTCTTCCGCTGTGTTTTCTTTATGCTACTGAACTATGCCCTGTGCAAGACTATGCGAATGTCTATATCAACTGGGATGCTATTTATGCTATGTAAACTGTTAAATTCTAGTTAAATTCAATGCCTGCGATGATATTCCAAATGTCCTTGAGTGCAATACTAGCTATGATCTTCTGGGACTAGTATTCGATCACTCAAGCCGGTAGAAATACCGGGGTGCACGACACTTAGCATGTAGAATCAATGGGTGTTGGTTGTAGAACATAAAACCGTGTGTAGCCATGGCGATTTCTCGCTGGAGTAGCTCGTCGAAACTCCGCTGTGGGAAAAATCCCCACCTCCCGCCGCCAGCCCCAACCAAGCCTCGCTGACACGCGGGCCCTGCGTGTCGGAGGCGGATGGCTGTGAGCTAGCCGTGCACGTGCCACTAACCGGTGGGGCCACGGTCCCACCCGTCAGTTTAAGTGCAAGCGCACTTCAAGAAGTACGCCTTCCGCTGCGGGCTAGTGCAACACCTCGAAACCCGCCTTCACCTCAGCAGCTATGCGGGCCATGCTAGATGGGCTGGCCTCGTACTGTAGCAGTATTTTTCACTGATTTAGTGAATTTAGATAATCCAGTAAGGGTAATCTAATTATTATATATAGTACATGAGTCCCAAAAATACTGTAAAAATACCTAAAAATAGACCATGACAATCTAGACCTAAGAAGAGTAGCATAACACATATTTCATAATTATCTCACTCTGGAAAATAGAACCGTAGCTAATTAGTGTTTCCTAGTACATAGAAAATGACAAGAATAAGACATATAGCAAATAAAATGTGATCTGTAGCCTAAAAATTATGAGAATAATTTTGTAGGACTAAAATAATCCTCTGGACTTAGTAAAAATATTAGATACCATAACTTTGGTATTAGAAATACTAAAAATATTTATACAGGCAAAATAGCCCTTATGACAATATTCAGTGTGTGTGTGTATGAAAAATATATATGGACATAACCATAATTTCTGGAAAATGAGATTTAGGGTTAGGATCTGAACTAGATCACCGCAAGCTATGAAATGGTAAATTTCAATTAAACTTGATAAGTAGGTAAAATAATAATAGAATATACACAAATAAGGCATGTACTGTAAATCGGTGTCATTTAAAATAGAGCATGCATCATATGCACCCATGCTGCTTTCTCTTTTATTTACTTGATATTTATTTGCAACCGAGTAGATACCGACGTCGCCGATCAAGGGTTAGTCGACCCAACTGAAGACCCCGACTTCGATCCCGACATCGTTGATCCCGTAGCTCTTGACGCGGACGAGTCAACTACCCTAATGCATATTGATCCCAGTTTTATAAATATATTTTTCTTTAAATTATCAAAAGTGTGTGTGCACAAGTATATGACTATCAGTATATTAAATGCAAAGTCCTAGATAAATACCTGTTGCTTTAATCATGTTATAACATGCCTATCATTTGAATTACTTGTGAATACCCCACATGATGGTTTTGATTATCATGATCCCTTGGATAATCCTAGGATAATTATAACTATTTAGACAAATAGTCTGGGTAAAACTTGCTAAGATCTGGCTTAGGTCTTAATATGATTTCTTTTGGGTATAGACGCCCGAATAGTGGGCTATTGTCTACCGGACACGACATGATTCAACTTATGATTATGTGAATGTTATTGAGGCCTGCTAGCAGTGTCGTGTATGACGATTGTAACTCCGTCATTTCTATCTCCGGTGCTTGTACAAGTGGGTAGGCTTTGGTCGGGTTTTGTACAAGGAGGGTAGGAATGGAAACTAGCAATGGATCACGAGCATGTGGTAGGATTCGTATCCGACTCCGGATCTTGTACAAGCGGGTAGGCTTGGGCCGGATCTTGTACAAGCAGGTAGGAGTGGATTCGTCTCCGGGCCATGCTGAATGGAAACTGGCAATGGATCAAGAGCATGTGGTAGGATTTGTATCCGTCTCCGGATCTTATACAAGCGGGTAGGCTTTGGCCGGCTCTTGTACAAGTGGGTAGGAGTGGATTCATCTCCGAGTCATGCTGATTTGAAACTGGCAGTAGACCAAGAGAATGTGGTAGGATTCGTATCTGTCTCCGGATCTTGTACAAGTGGGTAGGTTTTGGCCCGATCTTATACAAGTGGGTAGGAGTGGACTCGTCTCCGAGTCATGCATGCGGATTGGGAACTGGTAATAGACTAAGGGAATAGGGTAGGGTTCGTATCCGTCTCCGGTGCTTGTACAAATGGGTAGGCTTTGCCGGGTTTTGTACAAGGAGGGTAGGAGCGGGTTCGTTCCCGATGTATGCTCCTTATCTATGATTATTTTTTGTAGGGCCGCGGAACGGCCCGGATACAAACCCCCTTTGAAACAATTACTTCTTATCTCTAAAAATGTTCTTGGAAATAGCAAAGTCAAAGGATTTTCATATATATTAATATATATATATATACACACACACACATAATCTTTAAAATTGGCTTTCTGTAAATAAAGCAACCCTCAGCCTTTCCTTTGAGACCCCTGTAAACACATGTATTAGGCAGAGAGTTGGCTCGTGAGTGCGGTTGAATTGAGCACTCACTCTTGCATAATTTACTCTTTTAGAGGATGGACTCAGCGACTACGATTGCTACGAAGACGATATCCCCAAAGATGGCGATCAGGCTAACGTTTAGAGGTTCTCTCCAGTCGTTTACAGTTTGCATAGCTGCTGGAGACTTTTGGTTTTAAATCTTCTGCTGGATTTATGTACTCTGATATCTCTTTTGGGCTTATTGTATTAAACGCCAATGTGTGAATTTGGACTTGTACTCTGACAATGTAATATTTTGGTAATGAATGCGATGTATGAAATGATCCAGCTATGTAAATGTGTGCTCATACCGGTTCAGGGACTAGAGCTGAGTCACGGAGGATGTTCTCAGTATGGTAAAAAGGTGACCCTCATAAGACCATAAAAAATTGATAGAAGCATACAAAATACATGTATGGGGTGATAGGATCAGGCTGAGGCTACTAGAGAAGTGGACTATAGATTGTTTGCATGCAGCTGAACTTATAGAGATAATATCTATCACATACTATCCATAAAGAACTCGCATAATATCCTACGGATACTACCCGGACATTTTCCTCAAATATGGCCGCAGATACATATAATTCCTATTTGATATGAATACATAGTCGGATAAGTCCGAACATCCGTAAAATTATCCAACTCACTGTCTAGATTGATTCACGGTATCGATAAGAAATTATCCCTACCATTCGCGCCCTACTATTACCCATCTGGAAAGCCGCTCCCTAAGATAAACTAAAAGGTCACGGCCGATCCAACCAATACAGAGGAACAACAGACTGATTTTATTTTGTGTGATGAATAAAGTTCAAGCAAACAACGATATGATACAGGAAGTTAATTAAAAATATAAACAGTTACAGAAGATAGCAAGGCATTACATAGTGTCCACAGCAACAAGCATAGTCTAGCTGGACATGAACCTGGTACATATTAGAAAAGCCGCCGAGTGCTACTTCACCAAATGCATGTTTCACAGATCTTAAAGAGTAGGCGCCGGCAGTGTTTATGATCTGTGAAACTGTCCTTCGGAAAGTAAGGCACCCCTTATTTAGTGCACACACCAGATATGTAGGAATATACGTGCAGTGTGTGTGTATATATATATATAGAGAGAGAGGATCCATAGATGACATTCCATAAAATTTTAAGGTGAGTTCTAGACATCATATATAGATAAATTAAAAGAAAATCAACTCCATATGTACATAAAATTACACACACACATATACGTGGAGAGCTGTTGGATCCATTCTAATATTCATGCCACATGATTCAAAAAAATCTCCATGTATTGCATATATATATATAAATCTTTTGCAGTTAAGCACATAGAGAGATGCTCCCCAATAAGAAATATTTGACCTTTTTGACTTCGCATTTGTTACTTTGATCGCTAATTACTATTAAATTTATTTTAAAAATTCACTAAAATTATAATATTATTGAAGTATGTTTTATTATTTAAAAGGATATGTGTGGCTCAAGTTTCTAACATGATTATTTGTGACCGCAGAAATTATTAGTCAAAATAGACCTCACTTTCTCACGTTACATACCTTGAGTAGAACTGCTTGAGCAGCTGGGATGGAGTTGATGAACATGTCACCGGCGACGTAGTTGACGATACCATCAGCAAGGGCTTTCTCGATCGCCTTGGGGAGGTCCAGCACGGTGCACTTGATGTGCGGGAAGGCCTTAACGATGGCCCTCGCCGCCGTGCCGTCCCCGCCGCTGCAGTCGGTCAGTGACTGCAGCCCCTGGAACACGTCGCGGCACTCCCGCAAGACCGTGGCGAACCCCAAATCGTCGTGGGCTGCCAACCCGTCGTTGAACACCACGTCGTGCTCTCGTGGAAGGGCTTGGCGCCGTGCACCTCCTCGAACGGGCACGGCGGCGGCGGCGGCGCGAAGTCCTTCCTCGACGAAGTATCGTGAGGTCGAAGCGAGCACGACTGAGTTCTGGCGGGGGTGGCTGTCGACCTCGACGCCCTCCACCAGGAGGCAGGACAGCGGGGTTAGGCGGTAGGTCCCCGCCTCGGTGGTGTCATCAGTGGCGAAGACGGCCGACGTGGCTAGCAGCCGCATGAGGCGGCGGAGGAACGGCAGCTTGGCCGGCGGGAGGGACAGCGCGCTGACCAGGTCGGGCAGTGAAGCGGCGCCGCCGAGGTTGTGGATGGCGGTGGGGATGCCGAGCTTCACGGCGCACTGGAGCCCCATGGCCGAGAGGTAGGGGAGGCAGTGGCGTCTAGGGTGTTCATACTGTATATTCGGTAAATATAGTTCGGTAAATACGGTTTTTCTCTAATACGGTAATTGAAATAAGATAACAAATATACCAAACTAAACCTCAGTTCGGTATCGGTATATACCATAATATTTCGGTATGGTATCGGTAAATACCACATTTACCAAATTAAAGTGATCCTACAATATAAAATATATATTTACCAATATTATGGCACATGGTAATATCATTCTCAAGAAACATTACCAAATACTAGAAACATTCTAATTTTTCTTATATTGGATTGAATAGGCTTAAAGAGATTATATTTCTTACATGAATACATGGTTTACATAACTACTCTTCAAGTAAATTTATTTGATAAGTTGAGTCCGGAAACTAATTCGGTTTATTTGGTATACCACAGTTTACATGCGGTATATACCAAATATACCGAATACCAAATGGCTCAATTTTTTCATACCATACCGTATACCAAATACCGGTCAAACCGGTTTGACCGGTTCGGTTTGGTTTTTTTGGCACGGTTTTTTCGGTCCGGAAAAACCGTGCACAGCCCTAGTGACGCCACAGGTCGGCCTGCGCCTGCAGGAGCTCGTCGTCGGTGGCAACCACCGATGGCTGTGCCTTGGACGCCATTGTTGCTCCCTCCGATCTCTCCCTCTTGACTCTGACTGTGGCGCCTTGTGGACTTGTGCTGTAACGGTGTTCTGTTTACTCTGTACGATGCTGAGCATTTAAACAGCGGCGTCAATGATGTAAGGTAACAGAGTGCGAGGTGGACGTGCACAGGCCATGGCGCTATCACGCCACACGCGGACACCGGCGACGGGACGGGGACAGGGACGCCGGCGACGATTTCGGAGTCCGCGACGGGGACAAGGACACGATGGACACTGATGCACCACAGATTTTGGTCTGTGGTGCACCTCCCATGGACCTGATGGACACTGTAGCTTGGTCCATGGTGTTTAGGTCACGGTGGACTGCCGGTTCACGGGGCATCTCCAACACACCCAAATTCCATTGTTGATTGGTCCATAGCGCACATGTTTACATGAATTCATGGTCCATGGTAAACATGCTCGCGGAGACAAAAACTTCATGTTTATGATTTTAGATTACACTCAACTAGCATAAATACACACAAGATTCGAATAGATATTTTGACAATTACTCATCACAAGATCTCACAGTCTCAATCCATAATTAGGAACGAAACCCATGGTCTCAGTCCATAATTATCAAAGAAAGCCATGGCAATCAAATTCGTTGATAGCATTCCTGGTCGCAATTGTTAAGAAATATTATTAAGTGGACAAATTACAATAACCGCAAGGCGGTTATTAGACAGTTAACAACAATAGACCAACAATAGACCACATGTGGTAACTCCCTCTCATGTACTCTATATAAAGGGGTTGTGTCCCATTGTAATACAAGAAGTATGATCATTGCAATAAAGATTACACATTTGTGTTTCAATCTCTCTTAATCCTATTGTTGTGCTAATAGTTCTTCAACAGCAATGATTTCTCAATAATTTGGCAGCGCTTGTCTGCTCAGAGATGACAATGGTCTCATCCACCTTAGCAGCAACATATGTGTCGCTCACGTCTTTGGAGACGGAGACAGGAGGACTAGCTGGCACCCTGTCATGCACATATATAATGTGTTTGGTTACCGGGTCCTTGTCCACCAAGGATGTGATGGTTACTAGGGATGAGATGGCCTGGGATGGATTGATTTTTGTCTCGTGTTTGGCTTAAGGGGATGAACGGGTTAGGGATGCATTTATCTCGTGTTTAGTTAAGATGGGATGGATTCACTTTTTTGTGGAAGGGACATGGAATCGTTGTGCTGCACTCCACTGACAGAGACATTGTATACTTTTCAATTATACCACCAAACAAATATATTACTATTCAACAAATTCCTGAACACCAAATTCAAAGCTCCTTGGATGCCAAAGCACAGCAAGACATTAGTACATGGCGTGAGCATCATTCACAAGACATTAGTTCAAACCACAGCTAGGATCTATAATAATAAGTACCATTGCTGGTCGCAATGATTCCTCAGCAACGTGGCAGCGCTTGTCTGCTCAGAGATGACAATGGCCTCATCCACCTTTGGTGATGGAGACAGGAGGACTGGCACCCTGTCATGCTCTTAATCGCCAAAGCGGCGATGATCTGCCCGCTACTCAACAGCTCCTCCCGTGGGGGATCTCGGCGCGGAGGTGCAGAGGCACTTAGAATTGTGGTGCTTGCCTGTGCAGCAGCCAAATCTGCCACGGCTCCGATGCAGGAGGGAATATAGCGGCTTGGGTTTCTACCATAGCCACCGCCTACTATGTTATGATTTTAATGGGATGCGGTCTGGGAAGGACACCGAAGACACAAAATTTGGTGATACCGTTCAACTCTTATCTATATTTGCAGGGCTTTGATTATGGGCACTCCTTTCTAACACCGCAGCATACCGGCCGTCCGGGTTACGGCCAGGCCACGCGTGACCCCTGCGTGTCTACGCTACTACTTTTGTCGTTACGGTTTACATTGGCAGTACCCCCTTCATATAGGGTCTAAGATATAGAATCCGACTCAAACTCTAACCTATCCTACTTATAACAACTTATAGTCTAAACGTAACCCTACTCATACACATATTTCATATTAACTCTAACAAACTCCATCTTAACGAATAGGACCTTCGCCGTCTCGAAGATTTCGTAACATCATGTATGAATCCATGTACCCAGACTCTAGTTGCTTTCTTCCGCAGCTTATTGAGAGCCGACGTCCGACAAGTCTAACTTGGTCTCAGACCTGCCGCCTTCTAAAACAAACGTCTTCTAGCCTACCATGCCTATTACAACTCAGAGTCCAAACGTATTCCTACTCGTATATATATTTTGACACAGACTCTAACATACTTAGCACATACCTAAAACAAAACCAAAGCAGTGGCGTATGTGCCTCCTGCTCAGTGCTCATGCGGCTTCTCCTGTGGGATCTATCGCAGGTACGGAGGCATGGCGACACTGAATTGATGCGCATGACAGTGGCGCAATTTTTCCTTGTCGTCTCCTTGTGGTGACTGTCCACGATCAACGTCGTAGTCGTGAAGACGTCTCTACATAGCCACGTGTACAAGGATAGGAATACCTTCTGCCAGCGTGCGAGCATCCCTTTGCACCGTTCTGAAAAATTACAGCTAGGGTTTAATAAAGGCTAGACTGATCATCTCTCTCTCTCACAACCTCCACCCATCCCTTTGCGTAGTAGCTGCACATCTAGCAAGGCATAAATTCCACGTCTCACACGGTCTGTCAGATCAAACATCAACGCTCGATATAAAACTGTGGAGCCGCAGCAGAATAATACACTACTGTAACATGTGCCATGTGTACTGTAGTGATCAATCTGATCTGTCAAATTTTTATCCAAAGGATGACAAGCCAGCAAAGGCATAGCGAACGGTTCTCTTAACACTACACGTTGCCAATTTCCATTCTTACCGAATAAGGATTTTCACCGAAACAGACGTGCATTCTGTCCCTTATTTCCAACCATTTTCCCTTTATTTCCTTTCCTTCTCCGTTCTCTTCCCCATATTCAATCTCTTTATTTCCCATAATCTCCAACAGCATCCCTTCGAAGAGAATGATATAGAGAAAGGAGAGAGAATCCCTTCCTGAAGGGAATAGAAAAGAGAATTTCTTCTAGAAGGGAATTGTGAAGAGAATGTGTTGGAGCCACGAAAGGAACGAGATTCCTTTCGCGATGGAAATCACGTCCGCGAAGGGAATCCATTGGAGACAGCAGAGGTTACGTTCTCTCCTTCAGAACCTTACATATTCTCATATTGACAGCTAATATTACTCTCCCACGAGTAGCAAGTAGAATAGCTCCTTCACAAGCTCACAGTTAGCGTTGCCTGAAGGAAGCTGACCGCGCTCGTCGGTGATCTGCCTGAAGACATTGGCCATGGAGGTCAGAACCATCGCTCAAGAAACTCCTGCGGCAGCCTAAGACCGGAGAAACTTGAAATCTGATGAACAATAGTACTATTCGTTTCATTTGTTTGTATAACAGAACATCTCTCATTTGAGTATTTGACATCACATATTTGTATGCAAGGTAAACAAAAAGCCGACCTTAGGCATCGACAGCAAGACCCAATAACATATTGTCCTCTTCTAAACTAAACGAAGCCTGTTATCTTTTAGCGCACAACATTTGCGAACGGAGGCCGCGCGAGCCTGCCGGAGCAGTGAGCACGGATGCCAAGCAAGACTCTGAAGGAGCTACGCTACTTGCTGTAACAGATTTTTCATGCAGATTTCAGGGCTTTCAGAGCAAATCAGTACCCCCAACCTCACCAATTTTATACAAGATCCTACCAACAGCACACTTGAACAAGTAAAAGATATCTTATTGAGTCATTCCATGCAACATTAACAATAGCACATCTAGTATTGCTGCAGCAATTATTCCAGTCCCACAAAGTGGCGCCTTACATGGAAAATGAATGCAGACAGAACAGCACATCAAGATGTCTGGCGCCTCAAAACCTATTCAAGACCTGGATACACACCGAATGCAATACAATTGCCAACCTGAGACCATCTCTCGAATGCTTGACGAGATCCCCAATTGAGCTCAGCAGTCTTACATACCCTTTTCAAGCATTGCCCGCACTCGAGTTGGTAGACCGTACAGCCTGATGAACCCCTCGGCATCAGCCTGGTTGTAAATCTCACCATTCTCAAACAAGGAGATATCCTCCCTGTACAAGCTATATGGGCACTTCCGGGACGCGACATTTACAGAGCCTGTACAGCTTGAGGGTCACTGAACCAGTCGTCGTCTTGGTGACCTTGTCCATGAATGCATCCATAGATTGCCGAAGCGGGTCAAACCAGCGGCCAGCATAGACCAGCTCGGCATACTTGAGGGCAAGGATGTCCTTCCATTGCATGGTCTCCCTATCCAGTGTTAGGGACTCAAGCTCACGGACGGCAGCCGACATGATGGTGCCACCAGGAGTCTCATAGACACCACGTGATTTCATGCCAACAAGACGGTTTTCTACCATATCAATGCGCCCAATCCCATGTTTTCCACCAATTTCATTGAGCTCTGCAAGGAGGGATGCAGGAGAGAGGTTTCTTCCATTTATGGAAACTGGAACCCCAGCAGTGATGCCAATTTCCACATATCTGCATGTATAAGTTCAGAACAGTTTTTTTATCATAGCATTGTATCCAAAGGCTACAGCACGACGAAGCACACATGACAACAACTGACAAATTGCCATCTCTTTCTGTGTAAGAAATTAAAAACACAACAAAGGAATGAGATGTTGCAAATACAGCTGGACTTTTATATTTTTATATAAGTTGACTCCCACACAAAGAATGCATACTAGAGCCAAAACATGCACAATCGATTTCATGACACGTTAAACTACTATTTTAGTAGCAGATGTTTCACTGCGACATTTCCTTTTCTATCTTTACATGGTGAGCATTGTACAAGGCCTTAATTTGAAGCATACCTAGAGTTCTGTAATAGTCAAGCTTGAACAGAAATGTCTCGATAACATTGACTTAGTTTACATGACCATATGCTCATACTAGTTTATAGGTTCCTGATAATGAAATGCAACTCTTGAATGGGAATTGGGAAAATACAGTACTACTTTCAGCTAACAGTAAACACTGAAAATAACTATTCTTTTCCGGCATCATCATCCCAGAACATGCTGTATCTAATTAACAGGTTGAAGGATTCTCATGTTCACATTATAAACACTAAGATATTCCCAGTTCAGGGTTAATCATATATTTGCATCCAGGCTCAGATGAACTCTCCTTCACATTGTTCTTTCAACTCTAGAAATACAAGGCATGCGTGTTGGATATTGGATGCAAATTACCTACTTTCTCCATTCAGAAAAGAAGAACAAGGAAAGAAAATATATTGACAACTCACTCAAGTTCTGCTGGTGCATCTTCTGGAGAAACAGACATCATATACATATCATTCTTTGGCTCATTTGCTGGGTCTTCCAAAATGTCTCCCTGTAAAATGTAACATATAGCTATCCATATCATCTGATACCAAACAGGACTACAAACTATCAAAATTATCAGTTACATCTATAAATGAAGGATAGATACCACTATACCAGAGTAGACTACAAAAAACAGCTATGGATGTCTAAAATGATGCATATGAGAGCACTAGCTTTATCTGGTATGTTGGATTTTTATTAAAAGTCAAATGCACAACATATATTTCATTGATACCTCATGGCTAAGGTGCCATAAATTGCGATCTCTGCTGTAAATTGATTTCTTTGATACTGGAACTGGCACATTATGCTTCTTTGCATACTCAATAGCATCTTCACGCCCTGTAATATCCCATTCCCTCCAAGGTGCGACCACTTTAAGTTCAGGATTTAACGCATAAAACGTAAGCTCAAAGCGGACCTGCACGGAAGTTCAACACAAGTCAAACCAACAACTAAGGCATTGATATCTGTGGTAACAGATCACCATTTTACCTGATCGTTGCCTTTTCCGGTGCATCCATGAGCAACAGCATCTGCACCAACTTCCTTTGCAACATCAACCATTGCCTAGAAATAGAGTGAAAAATGTATTACTTTGAGCTCTTGGTGTCTGAGGTCATACGCTAGCAACACCACCATAAACTTGTACTCAACAGATCCTAACCATGCCAACCACATTTTGCACCTAATCGCTAACTTTTTTCATCTGAACATTTAGCTATATAGGAGGTCAAGATTAGCTAATGAAGCAACATATATGTAAATAATAAATTTTACCTTAGCAATCACAGGCCTAGCCATTGAGGTCCCAAGCAGATACTTTCTTTCATAAACTGCACCAGCACGTAGGCAAGGGAATATATATTCACTAACAAATTCCTCTTTCAAATCCTTCACAACAAGCTGACTGGCACCGCTAGCTTTTGCCTTTTTCTCCAATCCTTCCATCTCAATAGCACCCTTTAAAAATGGATAGCAATGAAACCAATAGTTGGTACAAATAAAATTTAGGCAACAAGTCATGAATCATATTACCTCATTAACTTATTCATAACAAAGCATTAGAAAACCAACACATAAGAGCTTCAAATATTGAGATTTTAGATCAATTGCAATAATGAAATCAATGGTAAAAAGAGGTAAAATAATTTATTCATATGAAAGCACAAAGTACAAGCGCCAACTTTATTCAAGCAATGAAGTATCTTTTTAGCATGAAGGAAACAACTATGAGAATAACATAAATCATTTGCTAGAATATAATTGTAATCATATTACAACATACATACTTGGCCAACATCAGCGGTGAAACAAAAAACTTCACAACCATAATTCTCCCTGCAATATCCAACATTCACTAGCAAGAGTATTTAAATAGCAAGAATATTTACCACAACTTCACAAGTACTGAAAATTGATTTGAAGTTGAATTACAACCTATGACAAAAGGAAAATCTGTACCTCAGCCATGGGACAATAACTGATGTGTCCAAGCCACCACTGTAAGCTAGTACTACTTTATTCAAATTCCCACGCAGCCCACCATTCTTCTGATCAGCTACACTAACTGGTGCAGTTGAAATTGCATCATGCTCTTTTCCACTTGCCATTACACTCTTAATAGCTGCAGGTTTTCAACAAGAACACAAGATCAAATTTTAAAAAAAAATAAGAAAAAGGTATTTAAACAAAGAAATACAACAATACAAACCTACGCCATTAGAGAAACAAAATAAGAAAAAAATCATTTTAAAATAGATGTGTGCTATCAAAATAAGAAAAAAAATGGATAGGGCCCAAAGTACAATAAATACCAAACAAGCCTTGTTCCTATAATACATAACAAGATGAGTAGGAACGATACATGGAATAATCAGTAGCAATGTGGCATTTAAGCATTCATCTTGATGGCACTGTGGGCATTTGTCCTCAACAATCATCATTGGTCAACATAGGTTTCTAATGACATGAACAATAATAAATTATTAGGATGATTACTCCACTGATCTACTCACCATGGGATCCAATATTCAGGACTTGTCACTCAACAGTAAAAGTTTTCCTTCCGAAGTTTACAGATTCCAACTCTTAACTTTCCTCTCTCACACAAGAAGAGCATGTTAACTGTTTTGGAGAACATTAGTCTGTCCCTGGGTTACACCTATCAGAGAAAATCAAGTTATTTCTTGGCTTGGTTTGCTCTGTCCTAATTAAACAAACTATTCCTCTACAAGAATCGCAGAAGCACTTTCACTTCTTCAATTTCAAAGCCAACATTTTTAGACCACTCTCTCATATCAATCATAAACGGGAGTAGTGATGTGCAGAAAGCATATAAACTTAGCTTCATGAACAACACAAATTCATAAATCATAATAGTGAACAGCCAAGTAATCAAAAGTGATCTGACTGTAAAGACAAAATCTTTTGACAAAGATCCAGTGTCCAATAAAAGGATGGTAAAAAACCATAAGATCAATTTTGAAATAAATTATCTTTCTATGAACATTGCCCTAACAAAACCTTGTTGACTTATTCTGTAAAATCCACATCACAAGTCACCAGTTCCATAGAAGAGCAAACAAAATTCATCACTTCAAGCAAGAGCAAACAACAAGAAAGTATATGTTTCTATACCAGTCTGTTCAAAACTGTACAGTCTCGACTATGCAATTTTCCAACACTGTTAATATCTATACATGTAGCCATGTGCAACTGTGTTGTTCAGTTCATAGTTAACATGAGAAAAACAATCATATCAACATTTCTAATGGTTTCCTTGGTTAGTCATGGACAAACCCATAGGAAATGCACAAATATCATAAAACAAATTACAACCATAACTTAACCCAATAAGCCCTATACAATAAAACCCAATCGATACACTCCCAGGAGGTATGATGATTGGCACAGAGAAAAAGCAGATAATCATAGTACCTCGGTATTTACAGGTCCTCTTGTTGTGCTGCAGAACTTGAACAGTGAAGTACGCACCAGAGGGGCCATTTGACAACGGCGCAACCTGCTCGTGCACCAAATGAATATTTATGTCTTGTCTTATTGTGCAAGGAGCTGAGAGATTATCATGCAAAGAATAGAAAATAAGGAGTCTCTTATGGTCACCTTCTTATACAAGCAGGACCTGCTGTCTTGGTTCAACCCTTCATGAATAGAAAGAACCAATCAGAACAGCAAATAAGAACTTATATCGATGTACCGATTATATGTATTCTTGGAATGACAGCTAACAATGAGATAAGCTAGATGCTTAGAAGTTAACAAAATAAAGGAAGGTAGTGTACCACAGTGAGAAGTGGTAGCTGCATGCTTAAAAAAACAAAATTTAGTTCCCAGATTTTTAACTCGATCCTAATAAGCATCATCACATTTTTGTCAGCAAGATTTCTATGAATTACCCCACTCGCATTACCGTGGTCAATGCAAAAACATCTAGATGTCCCCGTAACTAAGCTATATATACCGGGCCCTCGCCAATTTGTTCTTGCTTAGTTACTGTTTTCTTTGTCCTGCGTAAATCATCAACACGGCTAAACAGGACAATCTCAACAACATTAGCGCCATCTATCCTGGCCCAACGCTGCCGCAGCAAGAAACGAAACGAAGAACGATTCACTAGACCACGGGAGGCGCCGAGACAGAGCGCTAAGAAAGATATGCCCAACGAAGCAGAAGAGGAGGGTGCTCACTGCCGCCAATCTTGGCGCCGCCACAGCCCTGGCCAAGCGACATCGTGGGCTGGCAAGGAGGTCGTCGACCCGACCAGAAGAGAAGAGCAGACGAGGCGCGCCGCCGATGAGTGGGGTGGGTGGGTGGGTGGGGAAACATTTACCAGGGAGACCGGAGAATGAAGACCCCTTCGCTTGAGGCCAGGCTTGATCATATGCCGGGCTGGTCCGGGTTTTGGGCCAGCTCGAAAAAGTCCGATCACCTAGATGTAAGCCCGAGCCTGGCTCAGCATGATTTTTTCTTACCAAGATAAAACCCGAGCCCGGTCCGGTTAAAAGCCCAAAGCCCAAAAGTCTGGCCCGAAGCCCGACAACTTCATCTCCTTTAAGGGGACTAGAGACTACAAAGGATCCCACGCGATTGCAGGGTGGCTCTACCCATTGGGCCTACCGGAAGAACCCATCTATCTAGGGTTTTAGTAATTTTGTTGTAACCAAGTTGAATTTTTTTAAGAAAAATTCAGCCTGCTTGCAATTTTTTTTAAGAAAAATTCTACCTGCTAAGTTCCTAAATACATTGAATCTATGAGACACATGTTAGCATCGACGGAATCCAACATGCGACAAAAACGAGGGATGAACAATAAGGGAGCCTAATAAGGCAAACATGAATTCAGAGATGCCACATCCATAGGCATATACGTTGTGAATATCTTTCGAACAAAAATCCAAAATTTGCTAGCAACAATTTTTTCGGGTCAGGCCAAGCTTTTTCAGACTTAGCCCGGCCTGGCCCAAACCTTACTTCGGGCTGGCAACTAGGGCCCGAGCCCGGCCCAGTCCGAAAAAATCAGGCCAGGCCCGAGCCGGACCATCAGGGGCAAGCTGCCTATGACCAGGTCTACTTGAGGCCCTATCACACCTTCAGATTGTGCCATATGGCACCGCATGCACGAATCTTGAGGACGTGCTCGTCTCCCTGCCCACCACCTCCTTCCTCCCCGTGTTTCGACTACTCCACGTCGCCTTCCTCACGCCGGCCCGTTAGCTAGTCCGATTCCAATCCTACCTCGACGCAGCCACCGTAGCCGCTCCCACGGAAATGGAAGCAGTCGGCGTACAAGGGCAAGGACTGCGGCCGCGCGTGCGCGTAGGGGTCCGTGAGGAGGCCAGCCACTAGTGACGAGGTTGCGGCTGCCGCGCAAGGCCCATGGCGACCAGTTCTGCCTCGTCGTCGTGGAGCTGATTGCTTTCATCGGACATCAGGCGGATGGTGAGGTTGTGCGCGTTGATCCGCTGTTGTCGACCACACAGGGCAGGTTGGGAAGCACTAACTTGTCGGCGAGCCCGCTCCCGAGAGCGAGCTGTGACTCGGTTGACCCGGTTTATGCGAACCGGCCTAACATAGATCGGGATCTTAGCCCTAACCAGTTCGTGGGACAATGGGGCCAAACTGGGCCAGCCTTGTTACAACAGGGCGACCACTGTTTCATCCCAAAAAAGTATTAATAAAAATCAAGAAAAATTATTATATTTTAGAAATATACATTATAAATCGACGAAATAAATTATATATAATAAGTGAATAGACATATAAATGTATATATTTAATTATATAGGTGTGTTATGGTAGCGGACCGCCACCGTACAAACCGAACATGACTAGCCCAATAGGTCGATGTGTAGGTCCAAACCCGGTTTGTTGGATTAAACCGGGCCATCCTTCTACGTACTATGAGGCTCGGCCCGTTTGGTCACCTTTAGGGGCCATCAATACACGTATAACATTTTTGACAAATTTTCTAATCCTTTACTAAGGGCCTGTTCTCTCCAGCTTATCTAATCTGCTAATCTGACTTATCTCGTAACTTCGAGAATTTCCTGAGGTGGCCTCGAGAGTCGGATGCCCTTGATTTTTAGCATTTAGAGAGCTTTTAGACATGCCTACGAGATAAAAAAAAAGATTCAAAAAATAATTAAAAAGTCAAATAAGTCAATATAAGTCGGATAAGACATGAAATAAGTCAGATAAGACACAGACAATACGACCAACTAAACATGAGACCTCACATAGGCTTAGCCTAACTTCCATAACACGTGTCACATATTGACACAGTGATTCGTGAGTTTAAGGAGCCTAAGGCGCCAAAGTCCAGTGATACTAAGGTTCACAGTATCTTACATGTGATAATTAAAATTATGATTTTCATTAAAATTGGTAAAAAATTGATAATTGTGCAAAATCTGTGTCCTTGCCCAGCCTGCGGGGACGGTAATGACAGACCTGGTCGTGCCGACCGGTGACCCTGCCCCTCCTCTCCCTTTTGTTCCTTTTTTTTTTCCAATTTTCTAGAATTGGGTTTTGGCAAAATATCATACGGACAATTTTTTTTAAAAAAAAGAAATCCTGCCTAACACTTCAAACACATTATAATTTCGATTTTTATTTTAAAAGTAAAAAAAAATCTCTACTATTAACCGTCTCTAATAGTAAGTAATACAGTGGTAAGTCATTTCAATAAAATTACCTACAATGCTATCTCAAGAAACCTCCTCCACCATCATTAAAATTACCTACCAGATTTCAATAAATTTACCGTCTACTAGTTTGCCTCACTTATTATAAATTCTATCGCAACAGGAAGACACTTGCTAGTTGTCATGGCAACCCCACCCCTCCTCTCTCCTTCTCCAAAACCTCCCTCTCCCCCATTTTTCCCCTATTTTTTTTTCCAAATTTTCTAGAATTGGGTTTTGCCAAAATATAATACAAATAATTGGTTTTTTCAAAAAGAAAATCCCTACCGAACACTTCGAACACATTACAACTTTAGATTTTTTTCCCCCTTTTTTTGACTTTGGATCAAATTCTAAACCCTAATTCGCTTGTTTTGAGATATCGAATCCTAGCAATAATAAGTGCGCTTTTGTGAGACCTGTCCACGGTTTAGCAACAGCAGCATTCAGTATTTCAGCAACAAGAAGCCGCCAAGAAGACTTGGTCCAGCAGCCACTCTAGGATCAACAGTATTTGGAATCTCAAGCCTTCTTCCATTAGGCATCAGCTGCTAGAACCTGCAAGTGGATTACCATCCACATCCAACCATATTTACAGCAGAAACTAGTAGACAGAAGCTCAGCACCCAGTATCCAGCAACGCCAGGAATCCGCAGTTCGAGGTTTTTTTTTTCTAGACAGTTCTTTTTAGGGGAAAAAAAAAAGAACGCAATACCTGTCTTGATTTTGATTCCTCATGGAGCTCACAGCAAGATTACAACAACAAAACACTTCACTGGAAAATATGTGGCACGTGGTAATCTACATAAAGGACTGCAACATCCCAGAAAATATACATCCCATAAGCAAAAGATTTAGCAGTACGGCCAGCTGCAGGATATAGCATTAGAACTAATTACACAAAACATCTGCCAGCTGCAGGATATAGCATTAGAACTATTTACACAAAACATCTGCCAGCTGCACGATATAGCATTAGAACTATTTACACAAAACATCTGGGTGTTCTCCACGACTCCACTTAACCATTAGTAACTACTTGCACAGACTTGCTGATCTGTGTGTGCAACTTACCAGGGTGCAGCGGCAGCGCTACTAAAGTGCTGCCCAGCAGACAGATACAATCGCTCGAGCTCATTGGCTTCCATTCTGAGTCTTGAGATCTCCATGGCATTGTTCAGTTTCTGCAAAACAGCAGACTTCATTCTGCAGCGCAAGAGAGAAGCATGTAGTTCAAGCTGATGGACAGTGCCGTTTAGCATACCAATCTGCATGCCAAGCTCTTGGTCATCAGTTTCTTTGCGAGTAATCCTCTCCTCCAACTTCTTCGTCGCATGCTGTAGTTCGATGCGACCATTCTTCATGCGGAGCAAAGTTTCCACGCGTGATCTCAGGCCTCCGACATCGAAACCATCTGCCTCCAGCAAAGAAAGGCCCCTCATCTTCTCCTCAAATAGTACATTCTCATGCTCAATGCTTAGCCTCTTTATACTCTCTGCTAGATTGGCGAAAGAGAGCATCAGACCTAGGGCCATTCCTTCACGGAGCTCTGGAACATGCTGCAGGAGCTGATGAAAATTTGGTCGTTGCGGCACCTCAGTGAATACTTCCATTGCCTCAATGTGTGACCACAAAGGGGAGGTTTTCACAAATGGGAGATTCACGACAACCAAAGAATCTGAAGGTCGATCAGCCATGATGGTCTCATGCACAACTACAGATCTCCGCAACAAGGAACCACAAGAGTTGTGTGTCCTGCTTGCAACGTACTTGAATATTGGTGTATCCTCAACATCTTCTGGAATAGACAAGCTATTACCAGTTTCTGCTTCAGTCAAATTGCCCACATCAATAGAAGGCAGCAGAGTTATTGCCTGCTTCTCGATCACTTGGGTACTTTCAGCTGCACATTCTACTATAGTGAAACTACGAACCTGTTGTGACACTCCATGTTGTTCATTACCTACAAACTTTTTAGTTAAACTTTTTGCAAAGGCACCCTTGTGCACAGCTGTGTCTGAGAATGGATAGAGAATGCCGGCATCCTGAGTTTCAGGCCTATTACTGGCTAACTCCTTTGCGTTTTCTTGATGATCCATCTTGTCCGTATCATCCTTCTTTTCAGCCTTGCAATTCTCACTGGATGGTAACATGTTCAGCACAGCACCACCGAGTATAACTGGAGACAGGGTAGACAAGTTCTCAGCTGGAACAACACAACTGGTCATGCACTCCGACGTAGCTGCAATGCTGTCCTTATGGAGCTCATGGTCGTGCCCAGCAGCTCCATAGCTCTTTGCTGAAGGCAATAACATAACTCTAGTATCAATGTCATCCATAACCAAAAACCTCTCACTAAATTCTTCACAAGTGTCATGGTCCACACTTATTGTACGCTTATCATCTTTGGTTGCTTTCATTCCATTTTGAGTTGAAGAATCAGAACAGAACACATTAACTTCACCAGGATTATGATTATCCATCGTAGATAGCACCGAGCTGTCAATTGAATCATGAACTTTGGTTGCAACATGTTCTTGTGCCCTAATGTAGTCCACCTGGTGAATATCATCTATTCCACTCGGTTTGATCTTATCAACAATCCAACTTTCCTGTCGGCCTGAAAATTTCAAGGAATAATGATATGAGCATTAGTAATATAGCAAAGATTTTTATTTTTTCTGTAATCATTTCACACATGATACACTTTATTGTCCTCTATTGGTGTCAGGTCAATATGCGCTCACTGTATTTATTTCTGAAAGTATTCCAGATACAGGAATTACAATGTTTGGCAGTTCATCATCACCAATCTTCACTTTGGTGGTTGCAAAATTTTATTATTAGCAAATTGTAGAATTTTCTTTAGCATGGTAAATTAAATTTGAAGAACTTACACTCTTTAGAAATAATTGCATTATTGTTTGCTCCCTCAATCGTTTTATCGGCCATCCTTTTCTTTCTCTGCATTTACAAATGTAAAGGCAATCAAGAACAGATGATAATTAGACTATTCATAAGTATTAGTTCAAAAGAGTTAAGAGGATATGCTAAAAGTAAGCTCACAATTTCAAAGTTTTCCCCTAGTTCCTCTGGAGTTTGCAAAGCAACATATTCCTTTCTTTTTCTGGACAAATCGGTTTCAACACATGATTCATCATGGAAATTCTTATTTCCAGCACGTTCCATCAGATAACAGCTTTCATCAGTTGATTGTTTTTTCTGATCTGTTAGTGTTTTTTTCAATCCTACAAAACTGCCAAAATCTGGTTTATGTAATTGCATCCCTAAAGCTGGGCCCTGTGGGAGAGATCTTAGCTGTCCAAATGATCCAAATAAGGAAGCCTGCAACTGTTCGGTTTGAGGCCTAGGGGGCATGGTAATCATCTGAGAAGATGATACTTCAACATGACTACTAAGTGAAAGTGAAGAATTATATGTCAAATGGCTAAATCCTGTTGTTGATGACTTCAAAGGAAGTGCCAGCTGAGAACCTAGTGCCAATACTGCATGTTGTTGCATCACCATTTCTTCTGAATAGGAGCAAAGATTATGCTTGATTTCATTGTTGTCGCTACATACCGAAAAGAGAGAAGAAACTGGTCCAGATACCACATCAGCACTCTTTAACTTTATGTCAAGGCAAGAGTCAGATCTATCTCTGATTTCATCGCTGTCATTACATGATGCCAATGCAGCAGAAATTGGCCTTTTCCGAGAGCTTAATAGAGGTCCTTTAGTAGCAGGTTTCTGAAATTTAGAAGGTATCACATCGTCATGGAGATAATCTTGATTAAAAAAAAGAGAGAGATAGGGAAAAATGCAACAGTACACCATATCAGAAGGAAATTGCTAGTCTATAATTCATATTAATTAGAAACCTTCAAGAGGGGCTTAAGGTAACGTTTTGTATGTCCATTGTTGAATACAAAAGAGAAAAATACTCTAATCACGACTTAAAAAAGTCACACATATTACTAATACATTTCAGGTGTTTGTGCCTTCCTGTACATCTATGTTTGCATGAACATACAACTAACAATACAGATATCAAATACCATGATTATGTCTACTCAGTTTATTGGGCCAAAGAGATTGAGAAGGAATAGATAGAAGGTGTCAATGAAGCAAACAGTGCACAAAGAACTAGGGTTTGATTGAAGCTTTTTGTTCCTTGATCACATAAATACATGAAATATTTATATAATACATACTATGGAGCACTTTAGAGTTTAGAGCATTCTGTCATTTAACAATAATAAAAAAGAACACAACAAACTTATGAAACAAGATAATGGATATACACTGCGTGTACCATTGTCAAGCAGCGTACCCATTTTCTCCCATTCCAGTCAAACCGTGGCCTTAGCTGAGTATGTTCCACAGTCAACACATCCTCAAATTCCACATCATCCATGTCTGCCTTATGACTCTTCAATTTAACAACATACTTCTTGCTAGAGTCAGTACCCAAAGACTCCAAAATAACACCAGGCCACCAGCTACCTTCATGGAAGACCTCTACATGAGAAGATGGAGAGAATCTGTACTTTGAGTCCATACGGGTGATGGGGCGTGCTGGCCGAATATATTGAGAATCTATAATCTCAGTGATCAGTTCCCCATCCTCTCCAACATGTCTATATTGCACTAAGAAATTTGTTGCACCAATGACTTTCAAAACAGTAGCTGGATTCCAGGACTCGCCGAAGCTTTCTGCAAACCGACTCACTTCAACTTGGCCTCCCTCTATGAACAGTGGTCTACCATGGTCCTGCACGTAATAAAAGGTATCTTTACACTTTTTTTTCAAGGGATTCTTTACACTCCCTTTGAGGTTAAAAGTAATGTGTTTAAGAGATTATTCAGCAGTTTCACACATACCATCCCAGATTCTCGGTTAACAAGTAAACTCTCCACCATATGCACATTTCAAAAGCCTCTAGTTAATTTCGCTTCTTTTTTGTGATTAAAGATTATAATGTGTTTGCGATAATTCAGCTCTTTGACACATGACATCCCTGGGGAAGAGTAAAACACAATTTCCCACAATATGCATGTTTCAAAAGCCTAGGATTCTACAGACAAGTCAGTAGAACCTATTCTACAGATTGGTCATACCAACATTTTATGTACCTTATCTTGAGGTAGAACAAACCACATGCAATCTAATGTGTTGCCAGAAGGCATACAGGTTCAGAAACAAAATGGCTAGTTCAAAGTTGTGAAGATTTGGTTATTTGTGTTGAGAGTGCACTGCTGAATTCGTTTCTAATATCAGTTATCAGAAGGTATTGATCATATAGTGGTGATGCTGATACTTGCAAAAAATCACATTCTTGTAACTTGGTATAATCACTGAAGGCTGAAATAAATAGAAATCTGATAAATCATAGCTCAGGCCTAGTTCATTTTAAAGTCATTTACTTACATTTACTTCAAACACAAGCAAATAAACTTTTGGGAACTATTTACTAATGTCCCAAGACCACCAAATTTTGGAATACCTTTACTCAGCTGTTTAGTTGTCCAATAAGTTTGTCAAAAGTAAAACCATAGAATGGTACCAGATTTTTAAAGAAACATCTTCCTACTTAGCCAAGCTGATGTTGGCACAGGGCCTAGGAATCACTCCTCTCACTAGCTCTTTCGTTGGTGGAAGAACACAACTACACGAGAAAGACAAAATAGTACAGGAGACAAGGATTGTGGTGCTGAAATGCCGCACCTTTTCTATTTTTATCCTAATTACATGCATGAGGCTACTAAACCGGCCCACCGTATGTTAGTGCACGAAACGCACCTCACACAAATGCACTAGTAACGGTAGCTAATTAATCTACTGAATGATTCAATAACTCATGCATCCATTACCAGCATTATGCAGAAATAAAATGTTACTGTAATGCAATGGTAGCAACCCATGCATTAGTCAAGATTAATGTTATCAGCTGACATGGCATTCAACATTGGATGTCATGCTATGTTAGCCAAGCTGACATGGCATGCAAGTATGCAACATTGGCGCGGCACGCTCATTGCCACACCAACTGGGCAAATGGATGCTACAGCATGCAGAAAGAGGCTGATTGAACAAAATAAAAAAAAATGAAATATATACGAAAAGCTAATCTCTCTCTTTTTTTTAAAAAAAAAGAACAATCACAAAGTACAAAAAGATTTATTCATTTCAAGTCTGTTGTGCATTTCACCATGCAAGCCCCTGTATTTTAATTCTATGCAGGTTTAATTTTTAAAATTTCAAGAAATTAGCAATAAATCATCCAAGTAATACTCCCATGGATTTTTCGCAAGAAGAAGAAGAAGCCAGGCCGCTAACCGCGTCTGCAGACGGGACCCACATCCCACCCTTGAACAGGAGGTGCGGCCGCAGCGCCGCCTCCTCGAACTCGAGCACCTCCCGCGACGTCGGGAACGCCACTTTGTACCTCCATGGGTGGTCCCCGGCCACCGCCGGCGGCGTCGGCACCGCGGAGACCACGCCAGACCACCACCCCTCGTTGTGGAACGCCTCCACCATCTCGTGCATCGCGAACACCCTCCCCGGCTCCGGCGGCGGGGGCCGCGGGCGCACGTTGGCGGCGGCCGCGCGCTCCTGGAGCGGGGACCCGCTGCCACCCTCCCCCTCGAGCGTGGAGTAGGACACCAGGTAGCCGCCGCCGACCGGAACGTACTCGACGACGGTGGCCTCGTAGAAGGCGCCGACGAAGCCCGGGTCGTCGCTGCGCACCTCCACCTCCGCGCCGACCGGGAACAGGAGGTCGGGCTCCTCCTCCCCCGGCTCGTCCCCCTCCTCAGCGCGCACCCGGGTGCGCTTCTTGGGACGCCCGCGCCCCCGGCCCCGTCCCCGCCCCCGCCCGCGCCCCATGACAGCTGAGCCAAGGTGGTCGCCGCTGCTCGGGTTCTTGGGTGCGCGCGTGTGTCTGGGAGTGGAAGTGAGAGGAGAGCAGTGGCGGAGCGACCATGGTGGCGTAATGGCGGGTGCAGCGGTGGGTGGGACTCGACTTCCGAGGCGTGTAGTGGGTGACTGATTGGAGTCACGGGACTACTGGAGTGGACATGTGGCGAGTTGGGAGTGTTTCCAAAACGTGGGCTCGTCGCGCGAGGAGGAGACTGACCGTAGACGCGACGGGTCGGACGAGAGCGGTGCAGGTGAAGGTGCAGATGCACGGTCCACGGACAGGGCGGAGTAGTCAAATGGGCACTGTTATTTTTGACGGTTGCGTTTACGTTTGCTTATAAACTAAAAATTTTTAACTCCTCGATAAGAACATTCGATGGATCAAAAAATTATAGAAAAAATGGTTTTTAGAGATTTGAGAAGAAATAATAAGATCTACAAAAATTGACTACCAAACGTCAAATCATTTGGTTTGTACAAAAATTACAAATTTCCAGCTTATAAGTGAACGCAAACGCAACCGTCCAAAAAAACAGTGCCATGGTTATGAGGAGGATCAGGAGTCAGGACATCTTCAGCGGTTTACCCTATTTTCTTTTTGTGCCATTCCTATTTACGTACTATCTCATCGATGAGACTGTCATATCCCTATTTACCTTTCCAACAGCAGCCACATCACTATTCCTACTCTCTACATTTATTATTCATTGTCTTATTATCTCATTCCTCGTCCCATCACTATTTGTTACAGTGATGGAGCAATGGGGCTTGAGCATGTTACTGGAGATGCCCTTAGACTAGCCCCAACTGTTCTTGTCCCGATGCTAAATCCCTTCGTGATGGGAAAATGGCCAAAACAGGAACACCGCCGGTGCTCCAACCACGTCCCTTCCCGGACGGGATGCGCGTGGGATAGGAAAGAGAGTCCCGACGGTGGGATCCTCTCTCCATTCTCTTCCATCGCAAAGGAGGAAGAGGGTGGCAACGGTCCTTCCGACTTGTGTTTGGTCGAAAGGGTGGAGCGCTTGCGGGGGCGGCGACTCGCCGAACTGGGCAAGGTAGGTTCTCCGATTTGTAGATCCGGAGATTTGGGTGAGTTGTTGTCTTATTTGGGGTAGGTTGGGGTTGTATGTGGAGGTGGTTAGGGCGAATTTAGGAGATTTGGCGATTTGGGAGACTAGTGACTTCCTGCTAAGTTGCTGTCGGATTTGGAGACGGATTTGAGGCAGATTTGGAAGATTTGCCGATCTGGGGTTGGATTTGTGGTAGGTTGGGTGGGATTTGGAGGTCGTGGGGGCGGATTTGGGGATTTGCCGATTTGGGGCGGATATTTCCTACATGTCGTGCGGATTCGTATAGAGATTTGGCTTCCTCCGAGGGATGATCTCCTCCGGACCCCCGAACCCTAGCTAGCCACCATACTTTCGGGACGTCTTCACCATGGCCTACTTGGCCGCACCCCGCCGCCTATGCGTGCCCCTCCTCGGTGCCGACTCGCCATGGCCCGCTTCGGCGCACCCCAGCAACTAAGAGTGCCCCTCCTCAGCGCCTCGTCACCATGGCCCGCTTTGTGGCCGCGCCACCACCTTTTGCGTTGTACCTCGACCGTTCTAGCACAAGCAATCTCTGGCGGAGGCGCCACCTGACCCGAGGGCAGCGACATGCTCGTCGCCCGGCTGGGTGGCGGTGGCCTGGCCAACATTTACTAGTTGGTTGTTGTACCTACGTGCCAATTCATTTCATAGACTTTGGGTCAGCGCACTGTGAGTATACAATCTGATTGTGACATATAAATTTGTGTGTGCTACAGGGTCAATTAAAGTGATTTGTGGAGACTTGACTCTTGTTTGAGCCGAGGGCTCAAATCACTTTGATTTGGAGACCTAGTACTGCTACGGGTACTGTCTTTTGAACAGCTCGACAACGATGACATTGTGGGATTGCATATGGCACTTTCAATTGTTCATGTAGCATGGTAAATATATTGATTGTTCAGTCCAATTGTGATGCTTACTGCTAGTTGTTGCTGATTGCTTCCGGCATTTTAAGAGCGCTTCCTGCTAGTATATATGATCTGTTCAATGCTTCCAATAGTGTTCATGTTTGCATGATGCCAATTCATGTTCTCTATGCTTCGAACCTGCTGTTCATATTTCATTAGCTATGCTGTTCATGAGCGGGGCGAAGCTCTACGGTCAAGCCTGGGGTTGCTGTGGATTTTTTTTTTCTGGATGAATCACTAATATATAGTAGTTAACTCGTAGTGATTCTTTTCAAAAAAAAAAAACTCCAGTAATTCTAACCTATGTTCCATGGCATGGCCCTCTTCCCCTTTCAAGCTCGACCACAGCGAGGTAATATTAGGGGACTGTTTTTTTGAGCGGTTGCGGTTGCGTTTGCGTTTAAGCTGGAAATTTGTAGCTCCTTGATAAGGACATCCGAAGGATCAAAAAATTATAGAAAAATAGTTTTGAGAGCTAGTTGAAGAAATAGTAAGATTTACAAAAATTGGTTACGAAACGTCAAAGCGTTTGGCTTGTACGAAAATAACAAATTTCAGCTTAAACGCAAACGCAACCGCAACCGCCCAAAAAAATAGTCCTAGAATTCAGTGTGTGCGGTCAGCAAAGTGCAACGGCAAAGCTGCTACCTGACGAGCGAAGAGCTCGCACATCTCGAGCATAACTTTAAAGATGGAGTAGATTGTAATATAAAAAATTATGAGTCTTCAATAATTGGCTTAAGAGATTAAAAAAACTATTGAGCTTTCGATAGAAACTAAGATTTTCAAAAATTAGTTACAAAACATTAAAGTGTTTGGCTTATACAAAAATAACAAAGGTTAATTAGATACATACCACTATAAAGTTCACGCTTCACGCATATGTCATTATAAAATAGAAAATGACCACCATGCCATTACAAAGTCACAAAACTAACATATATGCCATTATCGCCTTTTTAGAATATTTTAAGACCAAACTGGACCTATTCTCTCAACGTTAGCTCCACTGACAGCCAATCTCCGGCGAGCACCAGCATTAGACCGAGCTCCGACAATTCTCCTTGAGCTCCGCATCGGCTTCCTGTTCCTTCTTTCCTAACATCACCACTCCACGCTCACTCTACTCCATCTTTCACTCGCCAACGCCATTGTCCCCAGGAAGGGGTTCTGTCCTTGGTGCTGCCGTGACATGGGAGAGAGAAGGCCTGGGCACCGACGACTGGTGGTGACGAGACGACTATGGTTGGTGCAGAGCTAGAGCACGACGACAAAAAGGTGAGGCATATCCAGTTGGGGCTAGGGCAGTGGCTGCATCGGTGTGGTGGAGCGACCGGCGCCGTGTTTGGGCTAAGCGTGGGTAGGGTTCGAACTTTAGCTCGTGGCTCGCGAGTAGCTCGGGCTCGGCTCGGAAAAAGCCGGGCTCGGGCTCGGCTCGTTTACAAACGAGCACGAGCCGAACACGTTTTTTAGCTCGTTCAAAAAACGAGCACGAGCCGGGCTTAGCTCGCTCGTGGCTCGTTCACATATTACACAGAGAGGTGAAATAGCAATATCCTGATCCAATCCCTCATTCCCCCGTCCCCTCAGTTCCCCACCTCGCCTCTCTCTCACGTGGCGCGGCCCCCAATCCCCCGTCCCCTCGGTCCCTCACTCACCTCTCTCACGCGGCGGCGGCGCGGCGACCTCGCGGTGACGACGGCGGCCCCACGCGCGACGACATGGCAATGATGCGCCCCTGCCCCCGCCTCTCCTCTCCACCTCCACCAACACCGCCCCTTCCTTTGGTCTTCCAAATTAACGAGCCACGAAGGCCATGAGCTTTTATGAGCCGAGCCGAACAGGTTTTCCAGCTCGGCCATCCGAGCGAGCCGAGCCGAGCCAGCTCAAGCTCAACTCAGTTCCACCCCTAAGCGTGGGTGCGGCAGCATGTAGCCGAGGTTGAAGGCAGTAAGGGAGGC
The DNA here is from genome assembly GCA_036346145.1 of Olyra latifolia. Taxonomy (NCBI): domain Eukaryota; kingdom Viridiplantae; phylum Streptophyta; class Magnoliopsida; order Poales; family Poaceae; genus Olyra; species Olyra latifolia. The sequence goes on from CM070531.1 coordinate 45,055,718, forward strand.
GATGAGGGGCTAGGAGCCCCAGGCCGCCGCATTGAGCTGTAGGCCACTAGTGAGCTCGCCCTAGGCCACCCCATCTCTTGGCACTAGACTAGAGGTGTAGGCTGAGAGGATGAGAGAGAGAGGAGGCCAGAGGTTGGGGAGGGAGAGAAAGAGAGCTCGGGGAGGACGCCATGGCCGAAGAGAGAGGGTTGGTAGCTAGAGCTCCAGCTTGAGTTTTTTTAAGATAAGCTTCAGCCTGGAGTTGGAGATGACAAGTGGAGGAAGAAGAGGGCAAGGGCAATTTGGTCTTAAAGGGTGTGTTTGGTTCATAGCCAATGTGTGCCAATTCTTGCTATGCCAATTGTTGGCAACTTTGACTAAAGTTGGCTTGTGTTTGGATTACAACCATTGAATGGCAAGATTCCCTCATCACATTGGCAACTTTTACCATCCTAGTTCATTTTTGTGCCATTGGCTAAGAAATTGTTAACCTTTCAATTGGCCATTCAATGGCATGTCAAGTTAAGGCAAATTTGGTGATGAACCAAACACACCCAAATTGTCCTAAAAAGGTCGTAATGGCTATATATATATATGTGTGTGTGTGTGTGAGAGAGAGAGAGTTTTGCCATTTTATAATGGCATTAATATGACTTCGAACTTTACAATGGTAGTGGGACTTTATAGGGTGAATTGCATCCATGCCATTATCAAATGGGTTAATTGTATCCATGCCATTATTAGTTCCGATTTTTCAGAAATTTCACTACAAAACGTGAAATAATTATCATGCCATTATTTTTTACGATTCATTTCAAACATACCATTATTCAAGTTGACCAGTCAAAGTGGCCCCGAAATGACTAAAATGCCCCCATATCTTTTCTTTTCCCTTCCTTCTCTTTCCTCTTCTTCTTCTACCTTCTCCCTTATCCAACGAGCATGGCGATGCCACCCATATCTACCCTCGTCGGTGCTCCAGCGACCGCGCCCCAGTCTCGCTGTGGCGCTGAAGCTTGCGCTTGGCGGCGGTGGCACTAGAGCACGTGCAATAACGGTGGAGTTCGCACGCACGGCGGTAGCGGTGGAGCACATGCTCGCCGGTGATGGCGCTGGAGAAAGGGGAGAGAGGAGATGAGTCCCTGACCACCGAAGTTGGAGAAGAAGGTAGATGAAGAGAGAGGGGAGGAGGAAGATGTGAAAGTGGCATTTTGACCATAGATTTGGAGAGGGGAGAGGGGTATGAATGTCAAAACATCTTGGGAAGGGTACGTAATAGCATGTTTACAACGAATCGCAAAAAAATAATGGTATGACAATAATTTTGTGTTTTGTAATGGTATTTTCTGAAAAATCGGAACTTAATAATGGCATGGATACAATTAAATTGGCTTATCATAGAAATATTATTATAAAGTGGAAAATACCCTAGATGCCACTATAAAGTGCATTTTGTTATAAAGATGCCACTGTGGACTTTCTTGCCTCTATGGCTCTATGCACTTTAAAATTATGGTCAAATTGCCTCTTTTCTTATCCTCAGCTTCTCTCAACTCTCTCCTTTCATCCCTATCTCTAGCGGTCTCCTCCCCCAACTCTGACATCCTCCACTCTCTCTACCCCTACACTCGGCCTCCTCCAATCCTCCCCTCTCTTGCTCCTGTTGGGACACTGCCTCCCTCCTTCTTTGGCAATAATTTCGGCGAGCCGTCGCTGGGATGAACCTTGTGCCAAGCTTAAGCTCTAAGCAACCCTCCTCCCCTGTCTTTCTTTCTCAAGGCCATCGCCGCTTGGTCCTTCCTCCATGCCCCTCTCCCTATGGCGTGGCATGCTACGGTGGAGCCCATCGAAGATGGCAGCTACGATGCCTAGCGTGAGCTCCAACTACCCTTCATCCCTCTCTATCTCTTTCTTAGGCCATTGCCGCTTAATCCACCTCCTCCTATGGCGTGGCCTGCTGTGGTGGAGCTCGTCGGAGATGGCTGCTACGGTTGTGTGGCTTATCATCATGCACGACAGATCTGTCACCTGTGTACTGACCAGCTAGCCCTCGCCATAAAGGAGAAGGGAGGAAGATGAAGGAAGGAGGCATGAGTCATTGGAGATGGGTGCGTAGTGGAGCTCGCCGGAGATTGTTATTGCCATGGCGTGACATGTTGTTGCACAGGAGGTGGGCAATGGGGAAGGAGGAAGGAGGAGAAGGGGAGAAAGAATCGGAGATGGCTGCTGCCATGGCACGACTTGTCGTGGAGAAGGTGGGCAGCAGGGAAGGAGGAAGAAGGAGAAGGGAGAAGGGAGAAGGGAGAAAGAAGAAGAGATAAGGGGTATTTAACTATTTTAGTATTGCTGTGACATATTTACAATAAAATACGCTCGGCATATAGTGTATTTTTTACTTTATAATAACATTTTTGTATAATCCAATAATGACATGATGTAATTACCCCTTCTTCATAATCTCTCTCAAATAACAAATATCGGAGTCATCTCAAGAAGAGCCTAGGCGTGGCGTTCGTGTGCCGTTGTTGAGGGAGTTCCAGCGCGGAACCGGGGCCATGGCTGCAAGGGCCCTCCGCCAGCGCGCCCAGCCCCTCCTCCACCGCCTCCTCCGGCCGCCCCTCTCCTCGTCCCCTTCCTCCGAACTGGTTCGTCTCCTGCTGCTTTCACTCAGACTCCGGACTTCCCTTTTCTTGTTCCAAGCCCTGAACAAGGCACCGAGCCGAGCCGATTCAGTTCAAGGAAACGGGGACGGGCCACCTCGTTTCATCGTGGTGCGGTAGTCTGTTTGTTCCGTTTGGTGCCAAGCTGGGGGACGGATGCGATCATGTGAGGCTTCCTCGGTGCAGAGTTCGGATGGGCAGAGACACCGCCATTCTTGCCGTCCTCGGTTCGGTTGAGCTAGAGTGGGGTGGATTGGATTCTTCCCTGGAATCGATTCTTGGAATTTGAGAGCTCCTCCATTGAAGAGGCTTTTTGTGCATAGATTAAAACTGGTGCCGTATGGAGCGTGGTTGGGACTTGGGAGCACCGTGGGTTTACGATTTTTGGGGTCTTCTTCACTTGTAGGCTTGATGATCGTGTGGAGTGATGGTCTTGAGTTATTCAGATTTCCTGCTTCAGTGTGCCCATACATTTATATCTGGAACAAGAATACCCCAGTTATCGAATGGTCATTGTGGTTGATCCTGATTCCTGAAATCACATTCGTTTATCTAATAATCCTAAATTAATCAATTTCTTTAGTTTTATTTTAATCATATGGGTTTTGGATTTTCAATTTTCTCACCCAAGTATAACAGAATCAAAGAAGTAATCTTGCCCCAGCATGATCATTCTCAGCTTTCTTTTTGTTAACGTGGGGCAGACATGGCTCTATCAAATTGGCTTATTTGTGAACAATTTAGCAGCACAAACTTTAGATTGCTAGTGTCACACCTGTAACTATCTCCTTACTTTTGTTTTTGTTTCTTCAGGAATGCTGCAAACGAAATTTATCACCGACACTTCAGTTGCGGAGCTTCGTGGTAGAAGGTGTGCAATGCCTGCCTTTTCCTTTTGAAAGCAGTGACATGATTCTAAGTTCATGCCTTGCAGATTATTTTCCACCTATAATACGTATGTGCATCATCATATGAGGACATCTATCGTAAGCAACCTTTTGCATTATATATTACTTTTTTTGGATGCACTTTTGCAGCGTTCCTTGAATGTAGACGATATTCTTTGTATAGAAGAAATAACAGAATCAACCTACCCTGTTAGTATCAAATGAACTCTTCAGATTTTAGAGGACATGTACTGATGTACACAGGAGAAAGAATTGAATTGTCCTGTTTATATGTGAGGAAACTGCCGTTAAGCTTTTAGTGTAGAGGGAAAACAGGATGAAAAATGGGTCAATTTTGTAAACATTGGTGCTAATTTTCGTCTCTAAATGCTTTGAAGTTAATTTTATACTTGCTGTTTGATGCGACTTGAAGGTGTAAATAGTGGCAGTGTATAACATACTTTATTTCTGCTTTGCAACACTGAATCTCCTTTTGTGTACCCATATTTTGGAATAGTTTTGCATGATACATCTCGTTTTTTGCTTTTGGATCGTGATAACCGAGCATTCTCTGTTTGCGAATAATAATACTGATCTCATTTGTCAAGTTTGGGTGATGAATTCATTAATTGTTGCAATCATTTCTCCACTGATACTATATTTATCTACTTGTTAGGGAAAGAACAACCAAAATCAGATGAAGATGGTTGTAGTGAGGCAACTGTTAAGCAAAAAGACTTTGCTCTGCAACAAGCTCTGGACCAAATTACATCTGCATTTGGTGAGGAGTCAATAATGTGGCTAAATCGCTCTTATGGTCCTAAAGAAGTTCCTGTCATATCTACGGGATCCTTTGCATTGGACATAGCTTTAGGAATCGGTGGGCTTCCAAAGGTCAGTTAATGGTATTAATTATTTTGATTGTGTAATTAAATTATTGTAGTATCCGTCTGCAACTGGATACCGGCCTTAGTTAGTGCATGATTTTCCAGTTGACTGACCTATGTATCTCAAGAACTAGCATGCCAGTTGCTTGGTCTTACACTAGTCATGATTGACTAGAAAAAGGATATAATACATGTTTGAATGTCTAAATTTATTCATTATATTAATGAACTGGTAAAGTTCTGAATGAATTTCACTTTAATTTCATATATGATTGAACTTTTATGCTCATGCTGTTTATTCTATTGTTCTCTCTGTTAACTTTTGCATTTATGGGCAGGGAAGGGTTGTTGAAATTTACGGCCCAGAGGCTTCAGGGAAAACAACTTTAGCACTTCATGTCATAGCTGAAGCACAGAAGAATGGAGGTAAGTCATGCACCTACATCTGATGACCACCAGTGAATTACTGAATTACATAACTTTTATCATAGCGTTACCCTTTCCAAGATCTCCATAAAAGCAAGAGCAATGCAAAAGGTGAATTAAGATGCCATTGTAATTTTCAGTTATAGAAGCAGGAGTATAATCTTTGTTTAGATGAATTATATTTGTTGTTCAGAAAAAGTTGCACTACAATGAATAGTGCAGCTAATGCCTGAGTCACCAGTGTTTGCCTCCATGGTACTTGAGGTGGTTAGCAAATCACGAAATGCTAGTAAAGAATAAGGGTTGATTGCAATTGATTTTGGGTTAGTTGTGTTGGACAATTCAGAATGGTACTAGTATGAAACTCCTTTTTATTCTATATCTTGATAAATTAATTAATTTTTAATATCTATATTTAATTGAGAAAATTACCGTCACCATTATCAGAGGCAACCATGTACACGGCCCAAACATGCAATGAAATCTGAAAAGGAAAAGTGTGATTTTTTTGTTTACCACTGAAAATTTGGATATTTGGATTATGCCATCGACCTATACCACTTTCTTATTAAAAAATGGGCTTAACTTTCAGTACTAAATAAGAACGTGGCAATAATTCACTGGCAGACCTATCATTCAGTGGTTTAAATAGACTTTTTTTCCCCAAAAGGGTGGTGCTGTTGCCAGATTTCAATATGCACATATGCTGTTAGGAAGTACCTCCTCTATTGGATGCTTTGATTTTATTGAATTGGTTTTAATTCTTCCAGGATACTGTGCTTTTATAGATGCTGAGCATGCTCTGGATCCAGCCTTAGCAGAGTCTATAGGTGTGAAGGCAGAACGCCTACTACTGTCTCAACCAGATTGTGGTGAACAGGCCCTTGGCCTTGCTGACATTCTAATTCGAAGTGGTTCTATTGATGTTGTGGTTGTGGACAGTGTAGGTAGAAAGTTAGTACCTTCAGCTATATCTATGCTTAGCAGAGCTATCCATGCTTTACTTCTGCCTTCCTGCTTCCTGGGTCACTGGAGCTTAAACGATATTGATAGCATTCTGGTTATGCACATGAGCATGTTACCTTAAAATAAAAATAATTATTATACGATTTACAGATTGTTGTATTCACTCAATTTGAGAACTTCAATGCCCTCTTATCATACTTGTGATAATTTATACTCCAGTGTTGTGCAACCGTCCAATATTTCTTTTGTGCTGCACAATCCATAATAGAACCAACTTTTACATCTGTTCTGGCCATATTTTGGTTACTGTTAACTCTGACAGCATAATTATACCAACAGGTAGCAGCTCTTGTCCCAAAAACAGAACTGGATGGTGATATGGGAGATGCACATATTGCACTTCAAGCAAGGCTTATGAGTCAAGCACTTCGCAAGTTGAGCCATTCTCTTTCTCGCTCCAGGACAATCTTGTTGTTTGTTAATCAGGTTTGCCATCTGTGTAATTAATTTAGCAAATATTGGCAATACATGCTTGTGGAATATGCTGAGAAAACTATTAATAGCATACTCTCTTCAAATCACTTTGCATGCTTCTAGAAATAATTGTACACTGACCGCACTTACATGGTGTCAAACGCACGATATTGAATTTTGATCTATTTTTCTCTTAACATTTTACAAACTTCTGTTCCAATCTATTTAGGAATTATATTTAGGAACTAACAATGTATGTTATATTCTACCCATTTTTGAATGTCAAAGAATTATTTTTGGAATGACATGCCAAGAATTATAGTATCACATATCTATTAACTCAACAGAACACTTGAAAATAATTAATTCAGTCCTTAACATCATTAAGAGCATGTAATTGTTGCATTATAATATGGCAGTAGTGTCACGACGAAGGAAATATGATAGAAAATATTTTTGTAGAGTTGTATTCTGGATGTGCTTTGATTTTTATTTTCGTCTTCAGTGTGTATTATTATGAATGCTCCGCTCCAATCAAACCTAATTTGTTTATAGTTATTACTTAGCACACTTGTGATGTTTGTTTAGAGGTAGCAGCCAGTATTTATTCTGGGTATTTCTTTGTCTGTGTACAGGTAAGATCCAAACTAAGCACATTTAGTGGATTTGGTGCACCAGCTGAAGTAACATGTGGAGGAAATGCCTTGAAATTTTATGCTTCTGTCCGCTTGAACATCAGAAGGATTGGGCTTATCAAAAGGTCTGAAGACGAGGTAGAAGCATCGCAATGGTTGTTTTTTGAGTACTTTGAATGAATATTATAAGCTTCATTCTTATTTACTAGATTGAGTCAAAGCTGTCATGGGCTCATGGCATGATTGTTTTTAGATCATCGAGAAGTATCAATTTGTTTTCTTTGTTGCTATTTGCTAACACCAATTCAGTTCCCATTCTACAGGTTGTTGGCACGCAAATTCAGGTCAAGATTGTCAAAAACAAGCATGCTCCTCCATTTAAGACTGTACAGCTTGAGCTGGAGTTTGGTAAGGGCCTGAGTCGTGAATCAGAAATTATCGAATTAGGCTGCAAGCACAAGTTTGTAACAAAATCAGGAGTGTTCTATCACATTAACGGGCAAAATTTCCATGGCAAAGATGCTATCAAATGCTACCTTGCTGAAAACAGAGATGCTCGAGAATCCCTGATGGAGATGTTAAGAGAAAAGATAATGCAAAGAGGGTTCCAGTCAGATAGAAACAATGAGAATGCCAACTCAGATACGAGCTTAACAGAAGAAACTGTTTCGGTAACAGATGAAGAAGTGCCTGACGAGCTCGAGGCCTGACTTCCCCAAAATAGAAAAAGCTTGAGGCCTGAAGCAATAAACCGGAAGCGTTAATACATTACTCACTATTTCCGCTAATGTTACTACCCATCTTATGCTTGGAAGGACGAAACTGCAGAACTATTAATATAACTATGTTGGATAATGAGAATCGAGTAGAGATAAAACATACATCACATGTTATCTTTTTTGGTTGTGTACATGCCGTTGTACATATTTTGCCTTTTTTGTCCGGGAAGCCATCATAGTCAAATGTACTTGAATCCTGATAGTATTATATAGCTGTTAGATACAATGTTTAGCAATGTTTTCCATATCGGTTGTGATGGGTGATATGTACAGTCTACAGTACGAGAAGAAAACGCTTAGCATCCCCTTTATTAGGAGTTCTACATGGCGATTGTCTTGATTTTTCATTTCACATGCTATATTTGTGGTTGACGGTCACAAGCACGACATCAAACTGAATTGTTTGATTGTTGTTGATGCCAAAAGTTGGTTTTAGCTAAATACACGCGGGCTTAGAGAGTAGGATCTTTATGAGCATCAGAAGCAGGGTTTAATATGTGTCAGCCAACTTCATATCAGTCCGCACAACATACACTGGAGATAAGTTAGTAGAGTTGTTTATGAAAAAGATAGTTTGCTTACACGGTGTGCCCAAGAAAATAGTGTCAGATAGAGGCATCTAGTTCACTTTCAAATTTTGGCAAAAATTCCACGGTTTGCTGGGAACGAAGTTGAATTTCAGTACAGCCTACCATCCCTAAACGGATGGGCAGACAAAAAAAAAAAATCAAATTTTGAAAGACATGCTAAGTGCCTGCATTCTATCTAATCAGGGTAGTTGGGACAAACAGTTACCATATGCTGAGTTTGTCTAAAGTAACAGTGATCAATCTAGCATCAAGATGTCCCCATATGAAGCTTTGTATGGCAGAAAGTGCCGGACTCCACTCTATTGGCAAGAAACCGGCGTAGGAAAAGTGTTTGGGCCAGACCTGTTAAAAGGAAGCCAAAGAGCAAGTCAAAGTGATCCACCAAAGACTCAAAACTGCCTAGTCCAGGCATAAGAGTTATGCCGAAAACTATCGCAGGGACCTTACCTTTGCTACATGTGATTTTGTGTATCTCAAGGTGTCCCTGCTCAAGGGCATTCGTAGATTTAGAGTTAGCAAAAAACTTGCCCTAGATATATTGGCCTCTTCAAGATCCTTGCAAGAAAAGGTGAAGTAACGTACCAACTAGAGTTGCGAACGGTTAGCTGATGTGCACACCATATTCCATGCATCGCAGCTAAAGAAATACTTAAGGATACCGGAAGATCAAATGCCCTTAGAAGCTATGGAATTGGAACCGTATCTAACTTACAAGGAGTTCCTAGTTAGAATTTTTGACGAAGTAGTGCGCAAGATGCGGATCAAGTCCATTTGGTTCTGCAGAGTTCAATGGAGCAACCACTTAGAGGATGAAGCCACTTGAGAAAGAGAAGAGGACCTCCGTGCTGAGTTCCCGAATCTGAACCTTTGGAATCTCGAGGACAAGGTTCTCCTTAAGGAGGGAGGTTTGTAACACTCTATTTTTTATTAAGTAAATAAAACTTGGACGATTTTAATTTTAAGAAATTTTAAGAAAATGAATTATTAAAATCAAGTAAAGGTTAAAACCTAAGGATTTTAATTTTGCAAAATTCCAAATGACAAGAAAAATTTAAATAATATGTAAACTCAACCTTTGAATATATTTCTAGATTTTACAAATTAATTATCACTCCCCCAAACCCTGTTATTTAATGGATTAAATAAAAGAAAGAAAAGAGAAAAGAGAAAACAAGAAAATAAAAAGAAAACCAGCCTGGCCCAGCCCCTCTCCCTCGGGCCTCTCTTTCTCCCTCTCTCGGCCCATCATCCTTCCCGCCACGTGCGCCTCCCTCGCGGACCGCCTCCCGCACCCCTAGCCTAGCCACCTTCCCCTCTGCCCCCCTCGCTCTCGCGACGCCCGCGCTTGTGCACGCATACGCCGAGGACGCTGCGCACACCTCCCCGAGCTCGTGATGGACTGATGGTCGCGCACGCGCATGACCGTACCGACGTGATCGCGTCCTTGCTCTCCTACTCCCCTCGGTAGCCATCACGCCTTGACTCGCCGCCCCGTGCCATGCCACCTTATGCCATGCCGTGTTGCTGCATCGTTGCCTCAGCTAATCCTTGCTGAGGCGGTACGGCACCGCGCGACACGGCACGCCCGGTCACTGCCGCCATAACTCTTCAACCACCCCCTAGCTAGGCCGGCCATTCACCAACCTGGTGATGACCCACAAATGCCATGGCTTTGCCTGTCAACATCGTTGCTCGCGTTCCTCACTGACTACCTAGATCCGCGGTCAGCTCCTCAGACCGCCGCCTGTGCTCCCTACCCCTCCCCAAGCCGTTTAAAATCCGAACCATCCGTAGCCTGTATTTTCCCTTTCTGTCAAGTCTCGCCACCGTGCTCTAGCTCTGCCTTCCGCGCTCAGTGGTGAGCCATTTAGCTCAATCTCGAGCTCAGCAGAGAGCTCTCCCTCTCTCCTTCACCGCACTCCCTCTAATCGGATTCCCTTCCCCTGCAGCTCGCTGGAACGCCCATGAAGCGCCTCCAGCCGGAAACTACCCCCTTTCCGATTGCGTCGCTGTTGGTAAGTTTCCTCCCAATTCCTTGCTCTGGGAGCAACCCCGGAACCTCGCACTCACCCCGATGCCCCTATTTTGGCCTAGGACTCACTGGAGCTCGCTGCCGACGAGGCCTCTGCTTTGATCGCTACCAACCTCCATGACACTAGGACGATCCGACCCTTTCCCGTCCTCACCGTCGCTGCAGGTAACCTCCTGGCACTCTCCCGAAGCTTAGGCACCTTCTGGGCGTAGCCAGCAGCCTTGGGTGGGCCAGCACCATGGTGAGCCGTGATCGCCGCCGCCTCCCATCGTTGCGTCGCAGAGATAGGCCATCTCTAGCGACGCCGTCGCTTCCCGTAGAATCACCGTAGAGCCTAGTACCTGGTTCCCAGTGTTTGCTAGCCGTGGTGGCCCGAGTCGCCGGCACACCGCCATTCTTCGCTGCCCGGTCGCGCTCGGCCAGAGGAAGACGACGATGACGCCGGTTGGCGTCATGTTCCTCTGGTTGAGTCGCTGATCGATGGGCCTGCGTAGTTAGCCATTAACCAGTAGTTAGACGCTGATGTGTCATTGATGCGCGAGACCCGCTGCGTTTAACCGTAGGATTAAACCGCCGAACATGTTGTTATCACTGACAGGTGGGACCAGAGGACCCACCCGTTAGTTTGAGTGGAAATGTACTCCCTGGAGTACGCTTTCTCCGCACGCTAGCGCCCTCGCGCCACAACGTGTCTGCTAGGCCGCGCACCGCGCGGGCTGCTCCACGCGATACTAGGCCGAGCCCAGTACTGCACTGGAGTATTTTCAGCCTTTTGCTAATTTAAAAAACTAGTAAATGTAAATAGATTTATTAAAATAGCAAATGACTTCCAAAAATTCTAGAAAAATTCTTTAAAATACTAGATATGTTTCTAGACTTAGAAAAAATATTGAACTTAGCACTCTAGTAGGAACAAATGTATTTAAAAATCCAATAACTCCCTAGGGGCTATAAAATAAATTTCTAAAAATACAAAACCTTTATATTTTTACTTTGTAAACTTTTGGAAAAAAGTATTTACAGAAAGTTTCTATGTTGTGATTGTTTGGTGTGTTGCCGTATGTGAGGGTAGGATCCGAGGAGTTTATGGAACCCGCAGTTAGAGACGACAACCCGCACTCGGAGTACGACTAAGGCAAGTCCCCTTGACGCATGTTGAATGAACCGTTGTCTAATATAAAGAATTTATAGAATTTTTAAACTTGCATGCTATCTTTAAAATGAGAAGTTGCTACTGTTAGCTACAACTAGAAAATATAAAAGGATTTTTACACCCTTAATAATCTTGCATCGTAGGATTAAAAGTAAAATACCTCGATGCCATGCTTACCCTTAGAATAAGATAAAAATGCTTCATGCGGATTAAATGTTATGGTTGGTATGCTATTACAATGTTTGTAAATGAGTTTTCGGTAAAATGAGGCATTAGGAAGAATACCGGGATTGAGATACTTTTCTATCCTTTCCTTAAATGATCTGACTAGGGAGGACCCGATTGATGGTATGGTGCAGGGTATGCACGGTTTCGGGTTCGCGTTGGTACTCCTTTCCTAGTCTAAGGACTGTTCATCCTATCAACCTACGAACTAAGCCTTACAGTACAGCCTCGGGTTCCGTTATGAGATGAACCTAGCCTATTAAGCTTTGATCTCTAGTAGCAAGTTGCTAGTGGAGATATCCATTATAGACATCTCTGTTGTACGTGCATGAATGGTGTTTCCATATTCGTCGGTGCCTTGGATTGTGATTACTTAGCCTTCCTGTACAACGTGAGAATTAGGGCCATTGGGCCGATCCCCGTAAGGTGCCAAAGTGCTATTAAGGCTTATAGCCAAACGACTTTGTGATTTGCACCCGGTGTGTAATCTCCTGAGGGTAAAATGCACCCGCTCTGTAGAGTTAAAACTATTATGATAGCCGTGCTCACGATTAAGAGCATGCGAAAGGAGTGTTCGTATGATAGACTCTTCTTTTCAAAAGAAAAGGGTTTTTGGAAAGAATAAATGGTTTTGCAAATTGAATTACAAATGGCCTTTAATGAAGGAAAGATCAAGGCAAATACATTTTGTTTCACCCTAGAACTTTTTTTTTCAAAAATTACTTCTCTCGCCTTAGGAGAAAACTTGGAAAATTGACATTTCCACAAAATGTCCGAAGCCTCTTCTTGTACTAAGCCTCACTCTGCACTTTGTTCGTAACTTGCGAAGTATATTTATACTCACCCTTGTTGTTTTCCCTTCTCTTTCTGAATTCCAGTCTAGGGATAGCTCACAGAAGACCCACAGTTTGACAATGCCGATGCTGACTACGAGGCTGAGGAATATGAGGACTTCCCAGAAGACTAGGGTCCTTCCTATAGTCTTGTTGCCTATGGGGAGATAGTAGTAGTACTGTTATGCCTTGCTATGTGGGCTCATGTGTCGTATTCCGCAAAACTCTGATTCACGGCCTGCGTGTCGCCATGTTTGTATTGTACTGGGATCATGCCCCCTTATGTAATATTTTCTTTCCGCTGGTAATGTATCACTCTATTTGGACTGTGCGTACTAGCTAGCTGTTGATCCTTGAGACTAATATAGGATGCATAGAGGGGTTCAGCCATTTCGGCCGGGTCCCGACAGGTAAGTGGCATCCGATAGCTACTAACATGCACATACGCAAAACAACGGCCCAAAAATCAAGGCATTTTGAACTCACCAAATTTTCAAGATGTTACAAACGCCTCATCCCTCTCATGTTCTGCATCGGCCTCTCTCCTCTCTTCAGTTCTATGCCATTGCAAATGCCTCCTTTGAGATTTTGTCAAGTCATCTTTCCTTCTAGATTTTCAATTTTTCCTTTTACCTCACTTGCCCCAGGAGTTTCACATATCGGCTGATAAATCCTATCCTTAGCCTATCCCTCTACATTTTTAGGCTAAGGTTCCTATGCTGATATGGTTGTCGAGATGGAAAGTGTTGCATTAGGCAGTCCTAAACTAATGACAAAGTCATCCTTCTCTCCTACAAAACTTAAAAATGGGCACTCCTAGTGCTCCATGTTTGGGTGCCTCTGTGGTCTTACCCTCTGTTGTAGCTTCGGCCTTTCCATCTAATCACGTCATTCCGATGGGGACACACTCCTTTGGTATTTGTCAAACAGTTGGTCAAATGTGACCCTCGATTTGAGTATCGGCCTAGCTATGTTTTTATCTTTTTTCAAGCCGATGCCATGTACCAGCTTTGCGATCGCCTTTAGGTTTCACCATCTTAGAACTATTGCCTACCTCAGTGTTGATGTGTATAGAGCCAATGGTGGATTGAATACTTTGGTTCACCATATGCTTAACATCTTTTGTGGATGTTAAAGTGAAAGCAAGCCTTTTCTCTTCCTCCTCAACTTGATCAGCCCAAGATTTCTCTTTTCTTTTCCCTTTAGCCAATATCTCCACCATATTTATTGGAAAGGGATTGAAATCTACTTCCAAAGTAGATTTGTCTTCAAATTCAAGACGTCTGTCTTTAATGGCCGATTGTACCTGCCGACGGAACACATTGAAATCATTTGTGTTGTGTGAGTAGGAATGATGCTACTTGCGGTACCTTTTCTTTTTAATCTCTTTAGGTGAAAGCATGACGTGGCCCTCGGGCGATCAGATATGGTTTTCCTGAAGTAGTAAGTGAAGATCTAATCACACATTGTAATGTCGAACCAGTTAATCAACCTTAGGCAGGTTTCAACCATGTGCAGACCAGTTGCTTTTTGTTTCCTTTTTCCCATTCAGCGATAGTAATGTTAGCAGCCTCTTCATCGGGTGAATCGTCATCCGATAAGTAGTTGGCGTAATTTATTTTGCTATCGCTATTCTTATTCTAAGCCTTTTTCAACTTGCTTTTAAACTGTCTATTCTTATTGAATCAGCTTTCATGAGCTAACACACGGTGAACAAGGCTTCTCAAATCTGGGAATTCTTGCCCACTAAATTTCTCCCTTATCTGAGGCAACAATCCTTGATAAGCAAGATCGGCTAGCTGTGCATCGGGTAGGACTACACTATAGCAACGATTCCACACATCCCTGAACTGCTTGATGTAATCATTAACCGATTCTCTAAATTTTGTCGAACAGAACTAAGGCCAGATATCCTTAGATACATGCTTCAATTGAAAAAGTATTTATGGAATCGGCTTTCCAAGTCAACCCAAGTGTGGATTGAGTTACCTGATAGGGATATAAAGCAAGTAAAAGCAGGTCCTGAGAGAGACAGGGTGAACAACCTGATTTTGTGATGGTCATATCAGCCTACCTCACCACATTGACCAAGGAATCGGTCAATGTGCTCCATAGTTTAAGCTGATTCATCCTGAAACCATTGGGGTACGCATATTGATCTATATATTCTAGGTAGTGTTTGTGGTATCCTATAGTTCTCCTCTTTGGTTGAATTTCAAATTGATCCCTTAATATAGTAGCTATCTTATTGGTCATATTAGCTGATTGTGGTGGACATTCGCCACTGTCGGCTTGCTACCCCACGAGATGTAATGACGAGGGGACATCGATCGGAGGAACAGTCTTATCCCTATATGGAGTAAAATTAGTTGGGCGAGCAGGACCTGGATAACCCAATACATTACCATCTCCTAATACGTTTTCATCCTAAGCGATGTATTCCTTGTCCAGGGTTTAGAAACAGTTGGATTTGCTACGGTATTTGTGTGTTGATGAGCATACTCCGCATGAGTCTATGTTGGGTATGGGGCAGCCTGATACATCTATTGATGAACCAGTATCAGCTGAGGAGGAGCCTAATACACCTGTTGATGACCGATATAGGCTGAGGAGCCTGATACGCCTACTAAGTAGTTCCTTGTGGTACATGCGATTAAGGTGTCGGCGTTGGAGCCGACAGGTTGGGTCCCGTCAGGTAAGAAGTTCGGTAATCAATATGTAAAGGGGCGAGTAAAGCTTTTTGCCTCGTCGGGATCGCAGATTGGGTTGAATGCATCGGCAGTGGCAGCACAAAAGCCGATGTAGAAACCTTCGCAGCCATCATAGCATCACTGTGTTTTTGGTGCCCAATCGTGAACTGAGGATACGTTGGTATGTCAGGGCCATGAGTGAACAAAGTGCCATTGATGACCATCTCTTGAGCAACCATTTTCATCCCCCATATAATGATAGGAGCTATGGTGGAGATGAAAGCTAATGAATGATTGACAATAGCTTGATGCATTGATGAGTGTATCATTTTTGATACCTACTGAGGTGACACTGCATATCATCTTTTGGCAGGATCAATCACTGTAGGGAGTGCGGATTTTTGGTTAGTGTTGCCGTGTCAGCCTTTTTGGAAAGAACTGAGGTATGCCTGCCACAATTCTTCCATATGAGCAGTCATGTCCTAACACTGCTCCTTAGTGAGATCAGCGTTGGTCACATCGATAACAAATTCCTTAGTGATATTACTATGGTTGGTCGCCTTGTCCGACGCCATCTCATCCCACCGAGCATGCCAAAGTGTATTCGTGCCAAAAGTTGGATCAACTAAACACAGTGTGGACTTAGAGCTTAGGATCCCCTTCAACACCAAAATCAAGGGTTTAGACCATGATAGTCGATTTGAATTGAAATTGGGAAGGTAGATAATTAATCAGCTTATTTATCCAATTAAATCAAAGAGTAAAGTGAACCTGTGTAAAAGTTGGAGAGCGATCAAAGTAATCAGCAGGTCCAAAAGATAATAAAACTATTAACTTAAATTAGATTTAAACCAATAATTCCAGTAGTGACCAATCAACTATAAAGCCAATGATATCAACGAAATAGTAGAGTGAAGGATAAACAGACTATTAGTTAAACCAACAAGTTAAACAAACCAATATAACGAAGATAAACAGACTATCGACTAGATTGTAAAGCCAAACTAGCCAATGACGAGGGTAAACAGACTATCGACAATGAATGTGTTGGTCAATAGAACGAGGTTGAAACCTAACACTTAGTCGAGACAGTGATGCGCAACAATATCGACTAAGATAATATTTAGATAAACCAAGCGTGAAGATCGGACTTATCCGAGACAGTATCCACCTAGGATTGTATCCTGAAGCCGATTGAAAGGGGATACGCAACAAGTCGATCGAAGACAAAATACAACGAAACTAGACTAAATGCGACAAAAAGTAAAAGACAACGAAATTTTAAATTTGATTGATTGATTGTTGGATCCTATACACGCCACTATCTGCTACATATTTATACTAAAAAGCATACCTAATCGACTAGGACTCAAACTTGTATAAAACATGAATTCTGACTCACAAATTGACTAATTACCAAAGACTCTACCAAATTTATCTAATCTAGTCGATATAGACTTCTTTTATCCATATTCATTTTTAACCCGAACTAATTCTTTCTATAGCAGCATAACCTGGCCGATTTTAAGCTTTTTGGACCAATCGGCTATGTCCAAAAATCTGGTGTCAATACCTAAATACCGTCTCCACCCCAACCTAAGCCCGCTGCCTAACCCAACCCTTGCATACCCTAGCGGCAAGAGTCCCAACCAAACCCTAGCCGCCCCCTGCCTGCCCGCCAGTGACCCTCTCCTTCCTCGCCTTCTTCATCCACGATGGCAGCCAGCCGGCGACCATCTCGCTCGTTGCCTCTTTCCCTAACGGTGTGGTAACGGCCTCCCTCCTCTATGGTGATAACGCGGTGGCAACCTCCCTCCCCATAGAGATACCCTCCATTCCCCATGGAATTTGCACTGCGACGACTTCCTTCCCGGCTTTCCCCACGATGACAGCAGGACGGTGACCTCCTCTCTCACAGCGATGGCCTCCTCTCTACATGGCTTCCCTCAGTATGTCGTCTTCCTCACATGCTCTCTTGTCTCCTCCACAGCGGGTTGGGGCATTGGTGGGACGAGCAAATTTATCCCCCGACACCAGGGCCGGGCGGGGTGGAGTGGGTAAAGGCTTGACTCGGCCCCGCCCCATCCCATCTCGAACTCTAGTCTTTCTATGGCATGTTTTGGTCCTCTTTACCGCTACTTATAAAAAGTGAGCCACCGATTAAGGTATAAGATATTATCATTACCGTTTGGACAATTAAACAGCCAACTCATAATTGCAATGACCCAATTGCAAGAGCGGAGCTCTACCACTCCCCATCCCAAAGCCAAGTGAAGCATGCATGAAAGTATCAAATTTTCTATTATTTTTCCTAGCATGGCTGGGCCATCCTAAGTCAAACAGAGACCGCGCCCCTATGAAGCAATAAATCATCACCTCTATTGTCCAACCAAGGAATCGCTTGTCCAACTTACCCAATGTCAACTCGGACATCCTCTTCTCGAGGATAAAGCTGAACCTAAATCTCATCCCATGACATGTATGTGTCGATTAGATGTATGATTCTCCGATCACAGTTTTCAAGATTTCATTCGTGTTGATATTTGGAGATCAATTAATTAAGGGCTAACCATGGAAGATGTAGGAATCCTATGATGTTTTGAAGTTTTCGAGAGTATTTCACTCGTTTAATACTTCAATGGAAGCTACACCTTACAACCAATTCAACAGCTGCTACACTCCATCGTCTGATACAGCTCCACTCCATCCTCCTGTTGCTACACTCACCGACTTCTCCTCTGCCGCACAACACCACCGCCGTCTACACACCGCCACCGGCCACCAGTGATCCCTCTCCTCCGCCTTACCCTTCAGCCCTCCTTCCTCGTCCTCGTCTCCAATAGCTCCCACTGTTGGATCTGCATTCATGTCTTGCTGTCTCCTAATGACCCTTTGTATCATCGACCCAGCCCCCCCCCCCTGCATCGATCCTACAACCAAGGCGGCACCCCTGTTGTTGCCACGATCCAAGTGCCTTCGCTGCCCTAGCCTCCCTATAAGCCATGGTAATGTGAACCCCAGACTTAACCCAACATCACGGCGATAAGAGATGATGGCCTTGAGATGGCAATCAGGGACTAGTAAATGCATTCAACAAAAAGCAAATTAAAAACATATTTATTAGAAAACTTACAACCTTGATTTTGAAAACACCTCTCATATATGTTCGTAGCAAAGCACTAGCACTGGCTAGTTTTGAAAACAATTATCATCCACGTCAACCATTAGTGACAGACTGATAGTGTGATTGGTTGGAGGACCTTTGCATTCGTAGGTTGAGCAGGAAATTTTTTTTATTACCCATTTTTCATTCCTCTCTCTCAAACAAGCTATGAAGGGAAAAAAAAAACACCCACAAATTTTTCATGCGCCCACCTGTTATCCTTGCCTTATTCTGAATACATCTCTCGCAGTCACAAACAGAAAAAGATTGATATTGTCACTCTCTAAAGTGGGCTTTTATATTTTGCCACCCTAGCCCACTATCATTGATACAGACAATCTAACATGTTAGTGAAAAGGAATGGCAAATACACAAAGTGTTAAAATGTCTAGAATGGACCCAGGCTCCCAGACTGATCCACGCAACTGTCATGACTAGAGGTCAACCAAACCGAATCTTGGCCAAGACCTCAGCCACCAGGCCAGCCCAGTTCAGTTGCCCAGTTCAGTTCGGCTCGGTGCTGTAGCCCATATATTTAATTAAATATATATTTATATGCCTATTTCCGTATGATATAATTTATTTCTTCTTTTATAACACATATTTATTAATTATAATATTTTACTTTTTATATATTATTTCTAGGCTAAAATGGATCGGCCCGCTTATAACCGAAAGAACTGATCCGGTTAGACCCGGTTATATGCGAACTGTACTTTGACCGGGACCCCAACCCATTAGCTCATTAGGCCCGATTCATACGGTGAACCGGACCAAATATACCCAAACCAGACCGACCCGGTTAGTTTGTTGGCCACCTCTTAGTCGTGACCATGCCTTCCCCTCCCCATTACTGGTTGCGAGCAATTGTGCACGGCGGCAACCATGGTGCCACGCTCAACCGGCGCACGAGCGCGGCTCGACGCACAAGGATCATGTAAAAGAGTCGATTTCAGGCTACGTCGAAGAATTTTTATTGGCAGCTTTTTCAAGTACATGCATCTTAACAAGGGTTCCAGGATCAAGCAAGATTGTGCAACTACCGGTCTAGCCATGGGCATGCAGCAAGTATCGGATGAAACCCACAAATCAAGGCCAACGACGAGAAGCTAATCATCAAGGTGTGCACTGACCGCTCTACATTGCTCCAGTGGAGATGGATTGAGCATTGTGTTGAGGAGTGCCAGATGGTGCCATCCGACGTAAAGTGGAAGCAAAGAGTTTTGCAGCATTCCAGAATTAGATGATGCTTTCGCTGTGCACCTGGAACCATGCGAGCCCCGGCTGACCACATTGTCTTGACTCGGGGATGGGTACTACTGGCCCCAGAAAAATCCGCCATAAGTCGAGTATTATGGTGACAAGCATTGCTGCGCCCAAAGCATCCACAGCTACCCTCGGCAAGTCCCACTTCTCATCTGCTTTTTCACCAATCCTGAATTTCAAATAACAAAAGTTGCACAAAGTTCCATCCACCTTTTCATCAATCATGAATTTCAAATTGGAGTAAACACAAAGTTGGGTAAGACTGAGAACCATGGAAAACAGTGTTACTGAAATTTTAGTGTTTACCCATGATAATCGGTGGTTCAGCGAATCAAAAAATCAGGTACATTTTGAATGCAGCTCCATTTCAAAATAATAAATAAAATAAAAATCCAACCATTTTTTGTTGCACCACCTAATTTTTGACAATTTTTCGGTCCATTTGCAATTTAAAATTCAATAAAAAATCACCAGGAAAACCAGTAACTGCTGAGAACTACATGCTAAATATTTGCATTTCAATGTTACAAGCTTACAACAGTAGTGTTTGTATGGGATAGAATCAAAATATATCTATGGTTTATGTTGGTCAAACAAATCTTTTTTTAATAGGAGTTTTATACTGCCATTGGTTTTGATTTTTGATAAATGTTTTACTGTATGAAGCGATTAGTGTACCAATGCAAGATTTCAGTGTGCCATCAGAATATGAATTACAAACCAATTTGATGCTGGACTATGCTCAGATAAAGGGAAAGAGTTGTTATAACCACAAAAGGAGCAAATTGTTCTTGTAGACAGTGACAACTCAAGAAAAAAGATAGCAGTATTCCTATCTACGCAGCTGAAATGATGTGAAAGTAAGTTCATGGAAATAGGGAAGTATACTATTTTAGGGGTTTCAGTATATTGTTGTTTAATACTGTCATGAACCAGGGTTCACAACAGGGTAAACACCACCAAGAAGATGGCCAGGTGGAGTTGGCTGATTGGGTAGGGGCTTGAGCAAAGACTAGGGAGAGAAAGCCATAGGCTGGCTAGATGGGGGAACCGGATTGATTATTCTCTAGTTAATCCATCTGAACACAATGCCTCTATATATAGAGGGCTGACCCGACTTGTACCCTAAGAAAGAGAGAACAACTAATCTTTATCTAAAAGCAACTAATCTGATCTAATCCCTAACTAAAGGAAACCAATCTGTTAGCAGCGTGGCCGCTTTCTACAGTACCCACGGACACCGTTCACACTCAGTACCGTGGATACTGTCCACTTCCTCTGCTCGTGGGCCCAGGGAGATATGCCATGACATACAGCTAGTGTTAAATTAATATCTTTCGGCAAACACGAACAGAGTCAGGAACCTGACAAAAGTTGTGTATACAAACAGCTTGATGAATAGTGTGCATACAGAAATAGGAGATATAATTATTTTTTAACAACAGATGCATAACTCAAGAATATGAAATAGAGAAAAGAGAATATTATAATGAAACCAGTTGAACACATCTAATTACTGATTCAATTTTACCTTGAGAACATTGGGAAGCTGACGATGAAGTATATTGCATAAAACAATGAGCCAACTTTGTACATTATATCCCGATCAATAAACTCATAATATGGAAACTGCAAAAGTTCACATAAACATCAGGCATATATTTTCTTGGGGAACAGAAAGCGAAAGCATTATTAATAAAAAAAAGATGGATAGAGAAGTGTAAATCTATGCTCATAACTAAGTAAAGGAGCATTTGTTTTAAAGTAACATTATAACAAATGATTACCGATATCACTTGCATATGTATTCATAATACGCAAATCTGAGATCACTACCGCTTTCTCATACATCAGAAATCATGTCATTTAGCAAGAGTAACTGTTACCCATTTACCATAATTGGATGTGCACAATGGAAGACTATGATTAGGTACATCACAAGTCACACAGCGATATGGACAGCGCTACCCAGTTGCAACATGGGGGTAGAGTGCTTTGCTTTACTCAAGATATGCACCTGTTTGAAACTTGCACGTAAGGTGAACTAAATAAGATAGTTGGAAACCATATACCTCACCAGAGAAATAGAACAATTTTTTATTGTGACTTTGCAAGACATCAAGGGAATCTTATCATAGTCATGTAAATAAAATGATCCTAAGGATATATAAATCAAGAGCTAAAGATTTCTTCTTGTCAATCAACCAAAATATGAAGCAATAATCTTCTGGAAACATTAAGTGGCTATAAATAACATTGAAAAAAATTTATTGTTCATATGCACTTTGTTCTGCGTACAAATATAAATTATGTCATTTTGTTTATTTAACTGCTTTTGCCATTTGATAATTCCTGGTGCACCAGACAATTATCTCTTATTTTCCATTTCTATGCAATGAATGGGTATATTTTAAGTTGAAGGAATTGCCCAATTCCCTAATTCATAGTTTTAATGGACAATATGGAAGCACTTAATACATCCTAGTAGATAACAAAATAACTAAAAAAAGTATTATCCAGAAAATTCTCATCCACCGTTGTCCATAACTGGATAATTAAAAGGGATTATCAACATATCCTGTGTTGTCTACCTGCTTTAGCAGGAATATATTACCTATTTACAATTGACACACTTCTGTACAACTGAACTAACTAAACGGGGGATACACACCAAAGTTGGAGCAAATTGGATTCAATCAAAATAGGTCGGCTTGAAAGTTAAGGCACCAATTTATTGAAGATTACCACTATAAACAAGCAGATCAAAGTTAAAAAGTACTTAGTGGTGGAGAAGAGCCTCAAAAGTATTAATACTTAATAGTATTGTATGCATGAAGAAATATTATGCTACACCATACATTTGCAATGGCTAGGGTCTCCAGGAATGCTATGAAGTATGAGAGTGCTAAAACCCATGCAGCTTCAAACAACCACCGAATCAATTGTGGATGGTGAGCTGTAGAGTGGCGCAATCTACGAAGTGTCATATTTGATGTCATGTGATAGAATAGGAAGCACGCATGAGTCAGGAGAAACGTTGTATGGGGTACCTGAAACATGGGCAAAAAATTCCACAAGCATTACAAAGCAAGAAATACAATCTATGATCTACATCATCTCAGGTAAACAAAGAATAAATATAGTCAAGTCTAATTTTGCAAAAGAGAAAATAGTGCAATACACCAATAATCATTATGAAGAAAAAAGTATATGGAAATAAAATGTTAGTTACTGTCCCACAATTGCACTGTGAACATCAATTTCCATACATGGGCTCACGACAAGGTATGTCAGTGAAATTATCTGGTTTGTGTAAGCCATGTTGCAATACTGGTGGTAAAAGATCAGCAGCCATATAAAAAATTTAAATTTGAGTAATTGATGGTCAGACAGGGCAGTAACTGATTGAGAACCAGTACAACTAGGGTCCTGATTCTTTCAATACCCACAAACATAAACCTTGATGTTGACCCTTATTTTAAGAAAATAGAATGGACAGAAGGGAATATGTGGTCACAAAGAAAGGTATGAAATGAGAGATTCTTAGTTTCTTTAACATCATTTTTATAACTTTATTCATTATCCAATTTGAAGTAGAAAAACATTAGTAAAGAATAGCACCACCCTGTCATCCCTTGCATGAAGATCTTACATTGTTCATCCTCCATGATGGAAAAGTATATGACGCACCGAGAACTGTGAAGAAGTAATGTGTCCAAAAGTAATTACCAACATAACTAAAAATTATAATCCAAACATTAGCCTGCAATTGAAAGAAGTGCCCTGGATTTAGCAGAAAACTTTGATGGGAAAAGGTGAATCAACAAAGCATGAAAAGTCTATAAACAATTGAGAAGTATGACTCTGGTAAGGCAGTAATTCATATTAGTAATTTAGCAATGAAGTATAAGTATTCAGTGACTCTGAATGATATATGTCAGTAGTGATTGTTTATGCAGAAAAGGATGTTGAGTTTACCTCATAAAGAAACAGTTATAAGAGTGTCACTAATCAAATTGGTAATTTTTCCATACATCCATTACTTTACAGCCGCATTCAGCAGGTCAAAGTTAGAATCACACAATTATAATTTGTAGTAACAATATACTTCTGAATCAGATTTATAAAAATGAATCATAGTACATAGGATTTTGGGGCTTTTCCAAGACAGCATCTATTTCTAGAATTCCAATTGGCTTACAAAGATTCAGAGCAAAAATACTTACCTTGACCCAGTAACGATCTTTCAAACTTTTATGACTATCTGCCTGAAATAAAAACAGTAGTGAAGCTAAAATCAAATATATGCATCATGTTGTCATGGGCGGTGGCCCATGGTCACACGTATTCCACATCACTAAAAAAATGAATAAATTTTACGGAGATGAATTCTTTATTTTGTAAGACAATGAAATATTACTATCTTAGGCCCTGTTTGGCACAGCTCCAGCTCCACCAAATTGGTGGAGTTGGTGGAGCACCCTATTCCTAACTCCAGAAATTTATGGAGCTAGAGTTGTGGGTACATTGAGGATGTGTATGTGAGTCATCTTATTTACATTTTAAATTAAAAATATAAACTTAAGTCACTTTATTTTAACCTACAAACTCCAGCTCTGAGGTGGAGCTGGGAGCTGGAGCTGTGCCAAACAGGACCTTAGTTTAAAGATACCATCAAGGAGTAACCATTTTTTAACATCCTCCAGAATGATAGTAAGCAAGTTAGCAGCAAGTAATCTAACAGAACAAGGGACATTGTTTGGTGCACCAGAAGCAGTGCCCTAAGTTTTCAAGGCGGACAGCCCTTTCTACTTAAGGTGCTGAAGGATTCTTCTCGCAAACAAAGATAATTTAGGACAGAAAAATAGGAAGAGAAAACAAAAGGAAAAAAAGACACTACGTCTACCTGAAGCTCAATAATAAAGTGGAACACTTTTGCTTTGATTTATTACCCACAGAGACTTGAAAGAAAGCAGAAGGAAGAAAAATCAGCTGTGAAGACGAGAGGTCAGCTGCAAGTGACAGGAGCCCATCCTCATAAAGATGTTGAGCTGGAGCTCAATATCCTGATTCTCCCAACCCGCAGCTGTTATCCAGTTGCAGCAGCAACAGCAAGCATTCTAACTCCTCTGTATTCCCCACCAACCTCTTCTTTCCCCTTTTTAAAAATGCTGCAAACTTGTCAGCACATCATTTAATAGTTCTGTTCCTTCCTTCACCATTGATATTTTTTTTTATTTTTACATATTGCAGCAATAAGAGCTTCATCTGTATACGACAAGGGTATACTGGTGCTATGGCAAGCAACAAAAAGGCATGGGTAGAAATATGATTTCCTAGATGATCCAAAACACCAAAATGCAGCGACTATTCTCAACACAAAATATGTTTACTGAACCCTATACCATCCATTTAGTAGGGAAGTTCCCAGCTAATTTATCACTATTACATGGAGTGAAAATTGAAACATGACTTGCTGCTCAATGGACATCCATGAGAATTAACTACAGTGTCTCCCTTTCTGTTTCTTCAACTACTTGATGCAACAACTCATGGGCGATGCATGAATGCCCTTATGGCATGGAGCCTCTTCTGAAGACACCTCATTGGTTTCAAAAAAAATAAAAAAAATTATAGGCACCTGAATTTGTTGAAAGAGTGCAATTCAAACATTACCAATTTTGCCACGCATGAAGTAGAAGGGGACCAAGTTACCTTCCCTACGAGGAACATAGGGATGACGAAAGCCGGCACGGTGGACACCAATCCAAGAACCAAGTACTCCAGCTCCGTGAACCTCTGCACATCACAATAAAAGCCCAAGAATGCCTAAGCAACTAATCCGCCTGCTTCAATCGCCACAGAATCAAGAAGATCACACGGCAACGCAACAAGATCCAATCCTTCTTTCAGGATCCGATCTTTTTTTCCCATGAACGAAGAATGCCACAAGACCGGATGGATCGAGCAAAGGCGGAGGGCGAGTAGGCACCTCGTAGAGTTTGAAGGGAACGACGACGCCGAGGCAGAGCGTGAGCCAGAAGGGCGTGTAGAGAAGGAAGAACAGCTCCCCCCAGCACTTGCTCCCGTCCGCCGCCAGCCACAGGCTCCTCCCCGCCGCACTCCTGGGCTTCGCCGCCGCCGGGCGCCGCGCAGCTGCAAGAGGAGAAACTCCGGTGAGGCGCTTGGAGGGCCGCCGTTGGGAGCGCGGGCGTGGGTGGGGCTCACCTGCCATTGGCGGATCCCAGCTGCAAGCTGAGGTGCCTTTCTGTTGGCTGCTCGGGGAGGAGGTGAGGTGGTCTGGCTGTCTGGGTGGCGGCGTGCGCTCCAGTGCTCCACCTCCACTGACGCGAAATGAAAGTGTTTTTTCACAACGTTAGTAGGTCAGCGGACTAAATCTGTGTTGCTATTGAATGGCCTCATATGTGCAACGTGGGCGATCGGATGGAGACGTTTTATCAGGCAACGTGGCATAACGTGAGGGTAATATTAGGGCCTTTAAAGACGACATGACACAATGAGAGAGCCTTATATGGTGAGAAGGTATGGGTGACACGTGGCGTAAGGACAAAGGAGAGAGTTTTAAGTGGCTTTAACGAAGAGCTCATTTTACGTGCTTTAATACGGAATTTTTTTAGATTAATAGGTTGGACGGTTCGACCTACATCACATGAATGATTAAACAGGCAATAAAATTAATAGAGGTGGCTTGTTACAATGGTTAGGTATAGCCCAGGGCGCGGTCGTCATTGCTTTGTCTTAAAGTCATCTGAATAGGATGGACACACATTTTAGATAGGAAAAAGAAAATAGAAGAGGAAAAAAAGAGCGAAAACGTCTATTAAATTTTAAAATTACTCTAATTTTATTTTTTTTTGAAAATATAAGTCTTTTATGGGTCTTCTTTGTGGAGCCATTGTTCCATTTTTGTAAACTTACATTTTTTCTAGATTTTTTAAATGGCCTACATTTTTTTCAAACTGAAAATTTTTCTAGCTTCAAAAAATTTAAAAAAAGATCTAAACTTTCTATGAACATTCTTTGTGCAGGCATGGTTCCATTTCTGCAAACTTTCAATTTTTTTTGGAATTTTAAATGTTGTAGAATAAAGAAAATAGAAAATAAAAAAGAAAGTAAAAGAAGAAGGCAGGGGAAGCAAATTTTTTTTGTAATTTCAAGAAATTTTGAAAAAAATCCAAACTTTTTATGGACCTTCTTTGTATAGGCATGGTTTCATTTGTGGGAACTTATTATTTTTTTTGGAATTTTTAAACAGCGTAGAAAAAATAGAAAAGGAAAAAGAAAGTAAAAGAAGAAGGTAGAGGAAGCAAAAAAATTTTCTAACTTCAAAAATATTCAAAAACATCCAAACTTTTTTATGTACCTTCTTTGTGTAGGCTTAGTTCCATTTTTTTGCAAACTTTATATTTTTCGGAATTTTTAAACGGCGTAGGAAAAAGAAAAGAGAAAAGGGAAAAAAAGAAAAGAAAAAGGGCAGGAATGAACCTACCGGGAAAGATGTGCGTGGCTGGGGATCAAACCCGGCTCGGTGGAGTGAGTTTTAGCGTGGCTGACCAACCGGCCATTTCGTCCGCCTTGTCGAGGTAAAAGGAAAGAATTGCTTTTATATATAAGGTAAGAACGGATGGCCGGATCCCATTCCGCCCCACGATCGGACGGCCGGCGTGCTCCGGCCGACGTGGCCACGGCGAGGAGGCAGCAATCCCTATCGCTTTCCCTGCATTGCCTCATAGTCACCTGAATAGGACGGACACACATTTTGTATAGGAAAAAGAAAATAGAAGAGAAAAAAGAGAGCGAAAACGTCTATTAAAATTCAAAATTGTTCTAATTTTAATTTTTTAAAAAAAATCTAAGTCTTTTATAGCCTTCTTTGTGGAGCCATGGTTCCATTTTTATAAACTTTCTTTTTTTCTAATTTTTAAACAGCCTATAAAAAAGAAAATAGAAGAGGGAAAAAGAGAGTGAGAATTTTTTTCAAATTGGAAATTTTTCTATTTTCAAAAAAAATTTGAAAAAAATCTAAACTTTCTATGAACCTTCTTTGTGCAGCCATGATTCTATTTTTGTAAACTTTCGAATTTTTAGAATTTTTAGACGGCGTAGGAAAAAAGAAAATAGAAAAGAAAAAAGAAAGTAAAAGAAGGCAAAGGAAGCAAATTTTTTTTATAATTTCAAAAAAATTTCAAAAATATCCAAACTTTTTATGGACTTTCTTTGTGTAGGCATGGTTTTAATTTTGCAAATTTTTTATTTTTTGGAATTTTTAAACAACGTAGAAAGAAGGAAATAGAAAAGAAAAAAGAAAGTAAAAGAAGAAGGTAGAGGAAGAAAAAAAAATTTAATTTCAGAAAATTTTTAAAAAATCCAAACTTTTTATGGACCTTCTTTGTGCAGGCATGGTTCCATTTTTGCAAATTTTCAATTTTCTGGAATTTTTAAACGGCGTAGAAAAAAGAAAATAGAAAAGGGAGAAAAAAAGTAAATGAAGAAACAACATACTGGAAGGTGCATGGCTGGGGCTTCGAACCCGTGTCAGTGCACGGAGAACCTGCGCGCCTGACCAACCGGCCATTTCGTCCGCCTCGTCGAAGAAAAATAAAATAATTTCTTTTTATATATAAGTTAAAAACGGACGATTGGATCCTATTCCGCCCCACGATCGGACGGCCGGCGTGCTCCGGCCGACGTGGCCGCGGCGAGGAGGCACCGGGCGACGTGGCCACGGCGAGGAGGCAGCAATGCCTATCGTTTTGATGGTATAGTTTATTGATAGCATTGATGCTTCTCCCACCAGTTCCGTGCCAACCATCGGCGTTAATTGAAGATGATGCTTCTCCCACCATCTCCGCCCATGCCAACCATCCTCAACTGTTGTTATTTATGACTCACTAGCTGAATGCCCGTATTTTATAACGGAATATCAAAAAATCAAAAAATAATAAAATTCTAAATCACTTATTGTAATATTAGATCGCATCTAGAGAAGATGCCTTGGAACAGAATCTCAAGATTAAAATAACAAATCAAACATATTATTTAAGTAAAGTGCAAAACAAAGAGTCACTAAAATATGAAGTGTAGAATGGCATTGTGGGTAATTTCTGTGAAGTGACGTATTACCAGTGACCACCACAAGCCTCTTTTTAATAGTAGAGATTTACTTAGGTCTTATCTACTCATTTACTTATCTCATAAACTTCAAGATCTTCTCGAGATGACCTTGAAAGTCAGATCTAGTTTGTTTGATTTGTTTTTTAGAACTTTGAGATGCACTTTCAAGATTAAAACAATGTATTAAAAAACAAAGTGTTTGATATTTGAAAACGAAGACAAGTAATTAAATAGATAAGCATATAAGTCTTTTAGAGCTTTGAGACGTAATCACCTATGACCTTGCTTGGAAGCTACATCGCCAATGTCAACCGCCTCATAAAAGCTCGGGCCCTGTTTAGATACATGGTTTTGAAAAACATGGTTCTGTAATATTAGAGTTTGCAATTGTGTATATATGAAAACCATGGTTTTACCAAACTCTACTAAACTCTGGTATTCATCGAAACTATTACCTATTTGGATACATGGTTTTTTTATGGTAAAATTGATTAAACACAAAAGCTAGTGAGAGCCAAATCATGAAAACTTTAGCTAGCAGTGGAGTTTTAAATACTTCAAAAATAGCATGGTTTCTACTAAACCATGGTTTTAGTATGGAACATTTTTTATCATCCAAACATCTCATGATTTTGAAAACCATGGTATTTTTAAAATATATGGTTTTACCTCTAAATTATGAAAATACTTTGTTGCAAAGCAACCCCTCCGAAGGAGGGCTTATCCCTTGGTACAATACTCCAAGAGAGAGGCGTGGCAGACGGCACCGGATCCGCGTCAGCTCCTGTATAGGGATGGTGTAGGTAGCCTAGGGTTTGGTAGTTTAGGGGTAGTTCCTCGGCGCCGGTCGGGGGTCGGCGACCTTTATAATTCGCTGCCTGGTGGCAGATCCGTGGCTGCGTCGGCTTCGCCGGAGGTTCGTCGGCTCAGCTACCGCTGTGTGGTCTTCTTCCTTGCTGTAGTGTCGACGTTTTGGTGTCATGGGAGGTGGATCTGTTGCCGGCGGCAAGGTCCATCAGGCTTTTGTTTTGGGCACTTTTTGGTGCTTCAGAGTAGCTCTACAGGCGATGACGATGTCGGTACAAAGATATGAAAGTACTGCAAAATTTCATGATTGTATCTTTTTGGAGTTCTTTCCAAAAACTTATACAACTTGCAGAAGAATAAGAATAAATAGATAGACTAGAACTAATCGGACAGTCAGATAACAATCAGAATCGTCTGTTGTTGCAGTTACACCTATGCTGTTTAGTTACACCCACTGATATATCGGTGAGGCTGACATGTTAATGGGTATAAATGCAATTGCATAACTACATAGGATCCCAATTGGTCAGATAAGCTAGTTTGATGGCCATCTGACACCCCCGCTCCTGCCGAGGTAGCATAAAAATAGAAGGAATGTGCGTGCATGCAACGGCTTGGGAAGGAATGGGATGTGGCCTGACAGAAATACACGGTGACCGAGAAGTCGCCCAAATACAGATTGCGCCAATGAACCTTGCAGTAATAAAAATACCTTTTAATTTTAGAGAAACTAGCAGCCGAATGTGATTTGCCATGAACAAATATCATATTACTTTTCCACTGTATCATATTTTGACTTGTTTGTCTCATGCTTTTCACCCTACTTTTATCCTTTCATACTTGACCGTGTTGTACTTTCGTACTCTTGTTCCGTCACCTAAGCTCTGTTTTTTGCGCTCAATCGTGTCGTGCTTCTATACTCTCTAATTTGGTATGTTTCGAGCTGATTGAATGTTTCTTAAAATATGATGATTTGATAAATCTTGAGTAATCGAAAACTTCCAAAAATACAATATATTAAAATAAGAAGTAAACCAAATAAATAGAAAGTATCTTCACCGTTGGAGGATGAGATGAATGGTCAAGATGGATGACGTACCACCGACCACCATTCACCATTAGATATTTTTAATAGTAGATATACAGGATAACCAAATTTAACAAGCTAAGGGAAACAGAAAATGAGCTCTGAAAAATTGTACAAAATTTAGAAAAATACTTTGAAACACGGGTAACCTAAATATAATAGTTTTGTATTTCTTGATGTTATATGTATGCACATTAAGTAATCCAGATTAGGAAAATTCAAATTTATTTAATTTCAAATATTGATGGAAATATTATAAAACCTAATTTTGAATAAATATTTTGTGCAGGACAAAACCTGGGATATTTTATTAAGGGTTCGCTCCCATCGGTCTACTTTGTTCCATTGTGCTAGCTAGGTGCTTACTGAGTTGAGAGGGACGTGCCAAGTTCTGTTTCCGCACTGAAACCCACCCTGCAATTTGGGTATCCAATTTGCGACTTCAAAATTAATTTTGAAAATCTTGTTCTTTGGGATATAAAGAACAACTAATAATGCATATCTAGAAGCTCTTGAACAGGTCTGAGTTCAGGAAACCAAGAAACCAATCGCTGTGTCGATGGTTTTATCAACCCTATGCGTAGTGATTGGGCGCCCTGCGTAAGCGCCTCCTCAAACGCCTCTTGCATTGGAGCTGCCTGCTGTAAGCTACGATGTGGGCTTTTGGACCGTGTAAGCTACCTGTTGCAAGCTACAATAGTCGCTTCACACACAGTTGCTCTATCGTATCTTATTACTCTCTCTTCAGTCACAAATAATTGACGTTTGAGATACATATTAGTCAAAATTTTAAAACTTAAGTCACGAATATCTTTTTAAATATAATTAGGCTGTGTATATAAAAACTATATGTGTAGATTCACCTAAAAAATAATTCAATAATATTACACTTTTAGTGTGTGTTTAAAATAAACTACAATAGTAACTAGTGGTCAAAAGTTGCATCTTGGAGATAATATCAAATATTTATGACCGGAAGGAATATCTTTATACTCCATCCCTGGTCCTGAATTGAGTGATCACACCAAAAGCTCATTGTTTTGTTTAAAGCTCAAGTCTTTTTTGCTTCAAGCTATGACTTCCCGCGCGCCTAAAATTTTCGCATGCTTTACATGAATATCATTTGTTAAATCTGGATGCCAACGTACTCTAGTGCTATACACAGGCCAGCAGCTATTATATATCCCGCATTGATCAGATGGGAGCAGATTGTCGTTAATGGCATAATTAAAGATGGAGAACACCATTTGTCGGTGTATTTTCTCTCATCAGGCGGTTCACTACGTACCGTGCGAATGCTACAATACTCTCTCTAATTTATCATTGCTACTGCACGGGGATAAGAGATTTGATCGTCGCTCGATAGGTGATAATCGGCTTAGAAAATAAACTCTTCTCCTCAAATTTCCGATTTGGATGAAGTTTGCTAAAAAGATTTAGCCAATACTTCTTGACCGATTATGAAATCCCTGATTGCGTTTGACTATAACAATTCAGAGGATCCGATATGATCCGCGCGCGTATGATCTCATGGAAGCGCCTTGCAAGAAACGCACCCACGAGCTAATGCATTCGCCTTAAAAAAACGCGCGGGAATCTTGGGGATGAGGCCCACCTGTCAGCCCTACACGGCAGGATATAAGAGTTGCCCAGGGTCGCGCCCTTCCGCAACCCCGCCTGCGCAGGCGCTGTCCACTCCAGACCTCTCCAACGTCGACGCCGGCATGGCGTGCACCAAGCCTGCGGCCGCCCGGAGCTCTTCCTCGTCTCCGGCGGGCTCGTCGCGGCGGAGCCCGTGGGTGGCCGCCGACGCGAGCAAGCGGTGGGGGGAGGCGTTCTTCCTCCTCTACACTCCCGTCTGGCTCGCGCCATTCCTGGGCATCATCGTGCCGTTCAAGCTCTACGAGGTGCATGCCTCTGAACTCTACATGCATATGCATGGGGGGGAAGCCTTCGTGTAATCGTCCTTCATGTTCGTATCCGTGCGTGCATGGGTGCTTGCAGAGGTTCGCGGAGCTTGAGTACCTGGTGGTCGGCTTGGTCTGCTTCCTGCCGGCGCTGATGGTCCCGCTGTTCCTCGTCGGCAAAGTAAGTCCATATATATGTGCATATGTTAATAATTTAATAAAGCATATTGTGAATGATCTGCAAGGAAGCATGCATGGAACTTCGTACAAACCTTAGTCATAGACACATACGGTTCCACATGTCAGTGTTACATGATATGAGGCATATGAATTGAGTGTGGAATTATGGAATTTCTTTGTGTTGGTAAATTAAATATAAAGTTTGAGTATTGTACGTATAATATATATAGACCTATTTCTGCGTTGAAACATAGTACCTCCAGGTTAATTAAGAGCTACACTACTACAGAACACCACATCAGTGCCTGTTCGGAACTGGCATCACTATCGGTTTTTAAACCGGCACTGCGTAAGCGGCAGTGATAACCCAGGTTATCACTGCCGGTTCCCACTTATCACTGCCGGTTCTCGAAAACACACAAATTTAGGCTTAAAAATTACTGAAAATAGAAAAAAAACATTTTTTTTATTCCTGGAATCTTCCTAATCATCTATCACCTACTATAGGCTATTAGGACATGTTTTCACACGAAATACAAATATTGCCTCACCCATCAAACCATCCCACCCATTTCATGTTCTAACTTATAGCGGATATGCATACCTTTTAAGTGATAAGTTATCACTGCCGTTTCTTATCTCAAACCGGCAGTGAAAAATTATTGCACTACCGGTTGAAAATTGGGGGTGGGAAGCTTAAAGAACCGGTAGTGATAAAACTTATCATTGCCAGTTCATTTTTCAAACCTGCAGTGATACTTCACTGTCGGTTTGAGCAATGAACCGATAATGATAATGAATTATCACTGTCGGTTCTAGCCAAGAGCTGGCAGTGATAAATTCTTTCACTACCGGTTGTGGGAAGCCTAAAGAGCCGGTAGTGATAGGACTTATCACTGTCGATTTGAGCAACAAACCGACATTGATAAGTCCTATCACTGCCGGTTCTCAAGCACACAACCGATTTTTTGCCGCTGAGGCTTACAAACCGGCAGTGATAAGTTATCACTGCAAGTTCTAGCAGCCTAACCGGCCGTGATGGAGAGGCACAGATGACCATTTCTGTAGTAATGCTAGTCTTTTATTAAGGTCCCGTTTGGCACAGCTCCAGCTCCCAGCTCCACCTCAGATATAAAGTTTATAGGTTAAAATAAAGTGACTTAAGTTTATATTTTTAGTTTAAAATATAAATAAGATGACTCACCTAAATATCCTCAATGTACTCACAACTCTAGCTGCATGAATTTCTGGAGCTAGGAAGAGGGTGCTCCACCAACTCCACCAATTTTGGTAGAGCTAGAGCTATACCAAACGGGGCCTAAGTGACAATGAAAGTATAAACCGTGTGCTATATATGTATGCGTGTGCCCATCGTCATTGAGGGGCCGCGAACGTCTAACTATGTATCATAATATTATAATTAGTGAATAGTCTCGGATAGTAGCTTCCAAGCACCACAAAAAATATCTTAGCTATATAAATACTTGTGATAGCAATGGTGCAATGGATCCATTTGTGCCCCATTGTGGTATGGCATATGCATATATGTGATATCAGTTAATTATAGTTGTCATCTGCCGAAATGACAACCCAAGCAGATGATACAACAAAAATAGATATAACGCAAAGCACTACTATTTCTGTTACAGATGCCACAAGACACCATTGTATGTGTCAAGTAAATTAAAAACATTTCTCACGTGAGTTAAGAGCTTGGTGGTTCATATAGAGGCATCTAAAAGCGATAGCCCATTTGAAGGGCCGCATTCAATATTGTTGCCTTTAGATGAATGAAGATTTAATTAGAGACAAGCTAATAGCCAATACCCTTGAGCATATCTTTGTATCTACATTAGAGCGTGCTACATCTGTTTAAGGTTAAATCCACGCATGTAGAGATTAAATGTTGCAGATCACTACATATGTACGTCATCAATGTTGATAATTTTTCATTTAATGTAATTTGTTCTTGCCATATATTACTTCCCAACAACTAAAATGAAAAATATTCGGATATTTCAATCTCTTTTCTATTTTAATTGTTAACCATGTTACGTTTTAAAAAATTAATGCCCTAATTTGAAATTTTATGTCCCCCCTAAAAAATATAGTAGGAAGTTTAATTATGATCTATATCTATTGCTATTTCAGGCTGATAGTGTTAGAAGTTTGAAAGATCGATATTGGGTGAAGGTATTATTTTCACAGCAGAACTTCTGAATCTTATATATTCCAGCGTGCATGAAACTGAAAATTGTAAACGTCGCCCAAAGCATCTCCTGTTAATTAAATAGGCATCATAATTACATTACATCAGCACAAGTTACACTAATCGTCATTGAAATACATAAATTTCTTTTGTTTTGAATTTACGAATTGAAACATTTGTTTTATGTCAGGAGAAAAACAAGTCATATCACGGTAGTCCATAATGGTAACTTAGTATTTATCATGCCATATATACCATCAGCATGTACATAGACTTAAAAAAGAATATAAATTAAGATCAACTAAATATCAATAAAATGTGTTGTGCTAAAACTACAAAATCTCTACAAATTATAGTGAAACATTAAAATTAACTTACATCTAATAAGCAAAATGATTGCTGAATATTTAGTGTACAAACAATATGTAGTAGTGTCATTTTTCCTGAGATCACGGTGCTACGTACTAAATGCATGTAGATAATATGGCAAATACAAGTATGAATTAATTTAATTAACTATAAAAGGAGTAACTCATGTACAATAGTCCATCTCATTTGTCTATAATTAGCATTGTCATGTAGAATACGAGATCATGTGGAGGACAGATGAGAAGCACAGAAAATTTTGCCGTCTCTTGTGCCATAGTCGACAATAGCACGAGAACAATTAATTTGCATACAAATGTGTTATTTATATAGACATGCATAGATATAACCAACTGTATGAGCTGTCTTTAGTGATGTTTATAGATGATATGGAGTTTGCTATAGATAATGGTAGTCTAAACAAATGTGCATGCCGTAATTGATATAAAATCTCTCAATAAACTTATTATTAGACTTCTGCCTTTATTTAATTAATCAGTACTTCAATATTCTTCCCTAATCCACTTTCCTTAATTTACAGGCTAATCTTTGGATAATAATTTTTAGTTATGTCGGTAACTACCTTCTGACACACTACTTCTTTACGGTTCTTGGTGCATCATATACTTTTCCATCATGGAGGATGAATAACGTAAGTTCTCGTTGTCTCATATATGGTTAGCAATATGCATGTATTACTATTTAAGGTTCATTTGTTTTAATTCCTCTAAAAATTAGCTAGCATCCCCAATATTGTTCATCTGCCGATTCAACTAAGCAATTAAAATGCGATGAAGTCAAGAAAAGCCATGATCCTGCAATCTTTTCTTCAAATGATGTTTTGGCACCTCGTCCTCCTAATAACAAAAACAAAATTATAGAAGAGCTCTTTGAGATCAATATTTTACCCCCTCTGCAGAAAACATATAAAACATCTACAATATATATGTAAATTTTGTGATTCATTTAGCTGTAGTAATTTATATGTTAGAATAATGTACAAAATATTTATGTGAAATTGACGTTGTAACACTGCAAATTTCTTGTCTTTGTTATAAGTATATCTGTCACTTACATGTTAACTCTAGGGCCACATGTCAATGTCTCAATTGGCAACCCATACAAATTGCAATGTCCCACAGACAATTTCCCAAATATTTACTATGAAAAAAGTCAATACAACTCTAATTAATGGTAATGCTGAATAATCTAAATAGGTTTGTAGTGTTTGTAGTCAAAGATGATTATGTATATTCTAAAACAATATATACTTTTGAACGCAGGAAATAAATACGTGTGCATAGGAAAACAAAGAAAAGAAAAGAAAACTTTCTCATCAGTAAAAAAAACATATAACCACTTCAGCCTATGTGTGAAATGGAAGTATTGTCTAGGAGATATTTGGTGTCAGCATAAAGCTAATTATGGAAGATTAAACTCTCGAAATGTGGGGGTGACTTCTTGGTCTAATAAAACTTTTATATAAGTTGAAGACAAAGCTATATTATTTCTTGAGCCTACTTCAATATTTTACCATTCCTTAATCAAGTTGGAGATATAATTCTTTTCTTGAAATGGTTTGGTAATTTTTCATTCATGTTTCAGGTACCTCATATGACATTTCTCATGGCTCATGTTTGCTTCCTGTTCTATCATATGACATCAAATATGATTCTCCGTAGATTGCGTCGCTGCATGATTGATTTGCCACAATCTATTCGATGGCTATTTGAAGCCGCGTGCATTTTAGTTCTCTCATACTTCATAGCATACCTGGAGACTCTGGCAATTGCAAATGTACGAAAGATATATTTTATCTATCCCAACCTAGTAACAGTACCTTGTAGAAGTATTCGGCCGTTGTGTTTAATTTAAAATTCGTTGGCTTTGCTTGAATTTGGCCTAACTAATTTTATAATTTTCCTCAATCTTTAGCTTAAATCCTTATACAGGTTAAGGTGTATGATTGGACCATCGCTTAGGATTGGTGTTACCATCAATCTCTTTTTCTTCTTTGTTTTATATGTTACTTGTTGACAAGGCTTAATTTGTCACCCTTGTAAAGTTAAATCCTTACGTTTGTCTATTTATGCATCCATTAAGTTATATAAACTAGAATGTCCAACACATCATATGCATAGATAAGCTTAAAGTATTTTCGAATAAATAGTGCAACATATTCTTATTTTTGTTCTGAACATTACTCAAGTCACATAGAAGAATTTAGTTTTGATTCAATAGGACTAATTAAATATTTATCTAAAATATCCTACAATTACTTTGAGATTACAAGTAGCTACTAAATGATCAAAGAAACTACATTAGCATTAGAGATCTAGATCCCCAGCTGTTCCACCAAATTTCCATCCACCCTTCCCTTGTCGGCATTGTGCTAGGTCATAGCCTATTTTATGTATATGTGTTACCTATAATTTACAACTTATTGTATTCTTGGGGGAGGGGGAGGGGGAGGGGAAGGGGGTTACAGATGTAGTGCCGGGCTTTTAAGAGAAAACTTTACCTAATTTGTATTGGAGACAAACCGGGGCTAGCTAGCCTAGTGAAGGCATAAGCCAACCCAACCCCACCCTATTGGGATCTTTATTTGGTAGGGATATATGTAATAATTGAATCACAATTATAACTACTCCAATTAATTAGATACATGAATTGCTCGCTCTAGGAAAAATAAACTAATAGATTTAACTTTCGTGGATGTTTGGGCTTAATTTGTTGTATTAGCTAAGCGCCAATTTGTATTGCTGTTTATGGTTCTTATAAAAAATATGCCCCCATGTACAGAGACACATTCCCATCAATCAAAAGATAAGATAGTTCAACACATTATTCTTGTATTGATCCAATCATTGACTAAACTAAAGAAAAAAGGTCACAATATATAATTGTATGTTGGTGATACTTTAGAGAAAAAACATAATGCCATTAACACTTTCAAATGTATATATGTGTGGAGCCTGACATTGTGTCTTGATTCTCGGGTATTTACTTTATCAAATGGAAATCTTGATTTTGTATGTGATGAGATGGATAAATAATATATCAAAAAACTAAGTTGACAATGTAATTGATATTTTTACTACTGTCCACACAAGGTTTTTTTGAGGAGTTGACCACACAAGGTTTATGGAGACAATTGCAATGCCAACTTATTATTAATACTATGATATAATATGATATATTTTTCACTCCATATTCCTCTGATATTTCTTTTGAACTTCTTTGGAACATACAAAAATGGTATTGCTTTAATTTTTACATGTAAGGTTATATTATCTTGATAGAATAATTATTTCCACTCTTTGATATTTTTTGTAACTCTCATCTTTTGTCTTACCCCTTAAGGTTCACTTTTTTTTTTGTCTTCATTGGCAATAGTTTTTTTTCCCCTTCTATACATATGACACTTTCAGTGACTACAATTTGCAGTTTCCATATTATGAATTCATCGACCGGGATAAAATGTACAAAGTAGGGTCGCTGTTTTATGCCATGTATTTCATCATCAGCTTCCCGATGTTTTTGAGGTAAAATCAAATTACAGTTTAGATGCATGATCAAATTAATCTATTGAAATGCATTCTAGTTGGTTGTTCTACTACAGGTTGCTCTTATACTTTAGTGACCTTTGATCCACCTGAATATAAACTAATTACACCCATTTATACGTACTAATCACCCCCTAACAGGGAATTAAGTGCGCTAGGCTGTGGGAAAATGGCCTTTCCCTATGTTTGTTTTAGGCTATATATGCTAGAGGGGAATATAAAATTATTGCATATGTTAACCGTAGCATAAACCACAACTCCAGAAGGAATATATCCACCATTGCATCTCATCGGCCTGTTCAGTGGTTGGGCCACCCAGCTGAAAATGCTCCTAGTGATGGTTTCAATATATACATGTTTGTAGAATTAGACCTACATAAAGTGTATAGATGGATCATACATGTGTAGGATAATTCCAGCCAGTTAGAGGGGGACGCCTAGCTAGATGTTTCTAGTATGCAGCCATGCAGATCGGTTTTCCTAGATAATGTACTAAAAGGGGTATGTATCCTTCCACACAACCCTTTTTTGAAAAGGTCTATCAATTTTCAATCAAAAATAGTTAGTAAATAGTAACAGGTGGAGGCAAATATGCATATATTTCAAAATATACTAAATCACTACAGAAAAAGACACAAATCTTGATGGCCAAAACTGTCAAGAAAGAGTCCAAAACCGTCGGGAGAAGTCACTCGAAAATACTGACGGGTCAGCCACGTCGAGAGAAATGGTCACTCTCTCTCGACAGCCAATCATGCCTCGGTTAAGAGTGGTGGCGGAGCCGGCCATGAGGCAGGTTGACGGCATCGAGCTGCTCTCGATGGCCATGTCGCATCCATACTCTTGACGGCTAGGACATGGCCGTCGAGAACTTCTATTGTTCGGCTGGCCTGCCTAGGGGCCTCTCTCGATGACTGCTCCTGAGTTGGCCGTCGAGAGAGAGTCTGCTAGAGGGGAGGACTAGGTTTTGGCCTATGGCCATTATTCTTGACGCCCTGTGCAAGGCCATTGAGAGTACTTAATTCCTAGAAAAAATAGGTTAAAAACTGAAAAAAAAAACCAGAATTTTGCAGCAGCTACTGCACCCAGTAACAGCTGCTACAATCTGCAAACCCAAACAACACACCAAAAAATATCGCACATATATGCCATATCTCCATATTCATATCCATCCACACCACCACACATGTATTGTACAAAATGCACATAAACATCAAGAGATACAAAGCACATCCATAATTATATAGAAGTTCACACACTTGGAACACCAACATGCAATCATCCATTTGACACATATATACAACCATATACATAGCCATTCATATATAGATATTCAAAAGGAGTGTCACCTCACGACACAAGGCAAGCTCGGCGGGGGTAGTCGAACAACCGGGAGACAAAGTCTGTGGGCTGGCTCTTGGAGGCGTTGTCGCCGTGCTGCCCGTCGTCCACCTAAGCTACAGCTGGAGCCGCTGAACCGGAACCCTATGAACCATGCAACACATTTAGACATATGTGGTTTGGAATCTCGGTTTGGACAATGATTTAGGATAACAAGTCAGGTTAAGATGCTTACTGCCTCCAAAGTGGTGCTCGTCCAAGGGGGTAGAATTCCAGAGACGTTCGGAGAAACAGCCTGGCCCCATAATCGCTCAGCCCCGCCTAAACGTTTGTGAAATATGAAGTTAATGGAAAGAGATGTAAAAACTGAAATGTGATGTTAAGAAGATCGTATGTACCCTAGCGAGTCGAGCTGCATGCTCCAAGGCTAGGAGTCTTGCATTAAACTCTTGGCGCTCCCTCTCGCGCTCCCGTTGACGCTCCTCCTCCGCACTCCTTAAGCCAGCTTGGAGGGCCTGCAATAGGTCCTTGCGTTCCTTCCTCTCTTGCTCCCTCTCCCTGAGGATCTGCACCTTGGACTCGTGACGGCTCACCACGGTGCTACGGGTTGTCATCACCACAGGCATGTAGGCCTTGGACCTACAAGAAAGCGATGCGATTAGTTAGAAAATGGATCTGGTTGAGAGAAAGTAACAATTTGATAGAACTCTCGCGTTAGGTGATCCCCACCGATGGCCAGCCTCCCGTGAGCCTTACCTCCCATATGCTTGTGGATTACTAAAGGGTCTAGGGGCATCTCCTCCAAATTGCTCTCGGCTCTGTGCTCCTGGGTGTACGTCTGTCGGTATCGATCATGCGTTCAGTTTAAGTTAGTACGGAGAAAATGGTAGTTTAGCTAAGTACAAGAGGGATATGGCACTTACCATCTTCTGCTGTGCGAGGGAGTCCACGGCTGACGGAGTACCGTCCTTGGCTTCCTCGTGTGTCCACGCCTCCACACGTCTATCCCACTTGGCCTATGCCTAGTTGCATAAAATTGTTACCAGTTAGTGCATGAAATGACTAAAGCAATGCTATAGAGATTACCAGTTTGTTCACAAGTTGCAGGAAGGACCACTTCCTAGAGGTCGAGATATAGTCCTTAGATCCTCGGTTCTTCTTTGCCGTGGCAGACTGTAACATAACCAAAATTTTCCATTTTTGCATAAATTTTTTTTTCGCGAAATATTCAATTATAATATTCAATTTCTTTTAAAACCTTTCTAAAACCAATTCCAAAAAGGTTAAAGTATTTTCATTTATACATTAATTTTTCTCCTAAAAGAAAAAGAAACTCATCCTAATTTTTCTAAAAATACAAAATCCTATGAAATGATAATTTAAATTTCATATTTAGATTCTCCTCATTTTTCTGAGAATTTAGAAATTTATTTCATATTTTTCTATAATTTCTATAAATTTCTAAATCTCTTTCCTTTTCTGGAAATTGGGAAATGCGCTTTCCCTTTTAAGAATGCGCTTTCCTCAGCCCGGAGTCCACTTGGGCCTAAGGCCCAAGGTCAAACACTACCCATTCCAACCCGCCAGACATTAAGTAGTCATCTACTACCGAGATCAAATCACATTGATCTAACGGCCAAAGATCATACCACCGATCTTTGAATCTTAGCCACCGAATTGATCCGATGGCCAAGACGTGTCCACGCCGCCTTTCGACCTCACCACGGACCGCTGTCTTCAACTCGGCCAGGTGTCCGCCATGTTACGCGGAAAAACGACGCAATCGCCGTTGGAGCTCGCCGCCGCCTGCTGACCTCCGGACTCCTCCCGACGCCGCGAACCTCATCCTCCACATCGCCGACTTCATCCGGCCGCCACAATGAATTGCTCGCCGACACGCCACGCCGCCTTGCCGCCAGATTTGTGATTTCGTGGCCGCCAAGCTCTCCCCCGCCTATAAAAGGCCACCCTCGGCTTCGCAACAATGCAAGGCACATTTCCCATCTCTTCTCCATTCCCAAACCCCGCCGGAGCACCCTCCTCGTCGGAGCCCGAAATTGCGCCGCCGCCTAACCTCGTCGCCGGCCACCGTCAGCACCTCCTAGCCCCAGCCAAGACTACCAACAGGTAGCCCTTGACTCCCTCTACCCTCTCCGACCACCGGCCACCTCTCTCCTGGCCACATGGCAAGCAATGTTGTCCCGACGAGCCTCCTCCATGTCTCATCTGCTGCGGGGCTCTTTGTCGAGCCACTCGAGAAAGTGGGCCAAGCCCATCTCGGCTCAATACAAGCCTATTACTGTTCATTCTTATTTCTTTTTCTTTATTCAGAGAAGGTTTCAAAATTTGTTTAAAATATTAAAATAGCTCCAAAAATTCTGCCAAAATTTTCAAAAATATAAAATAATATGAAGAATTTATTTAAATTATTAAATCTAACATTTATATAATAAAATAATTAATAAATTTCAAAAACCTTTTTCCTATGAGTTATTTAAAGTGGTAAAAGAATAACTTTTAAAAATTCCTTTTACCCTCAATTGGCTCTATCTCTAACTCCAACATGAGAAATGTTGTTAATTCGATCTCTAGAGCTCAATTGATCCATTTTTTATATAATAATAAACCCAAAAATTTAAATAACAAATTTTCTTGCTATCCTGAGGAATTTCCAAACTCGCTAAATTTTCTTAATATCCCATTTTATAAAGAAAATAATTTTAAAACATAAAATCATAAAATTCATCATTTTTTATCTATTTAAAAAAATCATATGCATATTTTATTTGAATTTATATCTTTTGAATCTTTGTTATGTCTTTGCTTTTATAGAAAATGACTTAGGACTTCTGAAACTTCGAGTCGGATTTTCTAGAAGAATCCTTTGACCTTGAACAAACAAACCAGAAGAAGGCGGGTTTTCTTACCCTTGATGCATTTTGATATACCTAAATTTCTATTACTTATTATTTAATGCATATATTTTCTAGTTATATATATTTATCTATACCAAGTGTGATTTTTATCCAAGCCCCAATTATCTTAAAAGCAACCTAAAAATATTCAACCTCTGATAAAACCCTAGAATAGGTAAAATATTAAAATTTAATTATCTCTTGATAAGATGGAAAATTGGTCTGTACAAATAAGTTACTTTGGATAATTTATTTGTTGTAGAAGAGCTGTAGTTTGGAAGGTTGATTGAATTTATATAGAGTAATTCGGAAACAATGTTTTGTTATTTGGGCCCGTCGGTACAAGGAAGTACCAGCTCAATAACACCAGGTGGAGAATGTGTGAATTCCCTGGAAATCGTTACTCTATAAACTATAGAAGCAAATTTGGAAACAGTGTTTTGCCGTCTTGGGTTAGAGGATCAAGAGTTTGATTGACACTCAAGGGCACTAGATATTTGCTCGATCTGTGGTATGAGAATATCTAGATATCGTTTCCTTCTACAAAAACTTGGGCTTAATAAATAAGAATGACACAAATTTTTCTCCCATCCATGTAGTAGGCCACTATATGGGTAAAGCTGGGTAGGTTCTGCAGAGCTAATAAACAATTCATCGATGGACCTTACTTCGGGTATAAGAAGTTGTGTCAAATGGGTGATGCCTCTCTTATTTATCAAAATCCATGAATTTATTCTATAGAAAATATTATCTGAATTGTAAATGAATAAGGATGGAGAAAGTTGATAGAATTTGTATTATTATAAAAAATTGTTTTAAAAAAATAAATAAGACTTTTAAAAAATTCAAAATTTGCATAATCACCATAAAGCCTTAACTATTTCTTGAATATTGTTTACATATAATAATACTATTATCTCAAGAAACCTGCTGGTATAATTTTTATACTTACCCATTATTTGGGAACTGTTCATTTAAAATGAACAGATCCTACTTACGCTGCAGACATTGAATTTTCTCAAGAAGAAATGGATCTCTTCGGTCAAAAATATTAAGTTTTCCTGTACACTCAAACAAGCTGTAAAATAGGAGAAATAAAACTGTAAATTATTTAGTTTTGGTATTGTAAAAACTCTTATGTAATAAAGTTATTATTATCAGTTCTGAAGTTTTGTAACTTCAGGGTGATTAATTTT
This sequence comes from Olyra latifolia, assembly GCA_036346145.1. Taxonomy (NCBI): domain Eukaryota; kingdom Viridiplantae; phylum Streptophyta; class Magnoliopsida; order Poales; family Poaceae; genus Olyra; species Olyra latifolia. Next base: position 45,100,072 of record CM070531.1, read on the forward strand.
CAATATAAAAGTATTGGAAATTGGTCGCTCACACAGACCTATCACAGTACTCCTGGCTAGCCCACTTTTGTCCGAGGGCCTCCTAGGCATCCTGGCAGTTCATGGCCCACTCCGGTGGCACCTCGGAGTATGAGCGGCAGACAAGTACTTCCTCTGAGCCTCTAATGAGGTGATCCTCACGCCATGCTCTCTCCTCATAAATAAAAAGAATTGGAAGTGACGATATTATATAGAAATTGAGAAAGGGTTTTGGGACGTTAACTCACCAACAGTACTCCTTGATGGTTGTGAAACGTGCCCCTAGACATTAGATTCTGGATCTTCTGCTTTGCATTCTTGTCCAAGACGGAGAGAAGTCGGCCTTCGTCAACCCTTCACAAGGACGGTACCTGAGCTGAAATTGGGTAAAACAAGCAAATTAGCATCTAATAAAAATGGTATAGGTTCTACAAGTTAGTTAGCTTACCCAAAACTCCTAGACGAACTAGGAGGCGGCTATGCCATCCCTATGCCGTGCAACCTTGTAATCGCTCCAGCTGTACGCAGGCCAGGTGACGTTGCCTATCGTTACCATGCCAGGGTAGCACTGCCTCGCGAGAGACCCAAGGGTACTCCTGGGCTGGGTCCTGTGTCTAGCATCGACCGTAGACATGTTGCTGCATATATTAAAAGAAAGGAAGACATTTCCAAAGCTAATGGAAAAGATTGAAAATAACTAAGTCCAAAGTTATGTGTTTATACGCACCTGTCCCCGTCGATGTCGATCGAGATCTATTGGCTCAAATCTGTCGGAGCCTTGAACACCTTGTTCTGGCCCCTTTAGAAGAAACTCAGTTCTGCAAGGGTTCTCCAGATCTCTTCAGGTGTGTTTCCACGAAACACGATGGGAACAAGGTCCCGTATAGAGATGTGGTAGTCGTGGCTTTTTATGCCATGTATCTTTTCATGATCTACATTCACACCACGGCTGAGGTTTGACGCATACCCGTCAGGGAATTTAAGCTTATTTTTGAACCAGCGTAGAACCTCGTCTCTCTCTATATGCTATAGTTAAACAGTATGGTACTTTTGGCTTCTTGGTTCAACTTTCTATCATGTTCATGGACGGTCGATTGCATATTAGCTCACAGTCGAGACGTGCTTTGACATTGTCTTTGCTTTTATTGGCCATATCAAAGTTCGTATCGAAGATGGACTCTACTACATTCTTTTCTTTGTGCATTACATCGATGTTGTGCGGCAGCAGCAAGTCCTTTTCATAAGGAAGAGAGTGGTCCCGTAACCCTCGTAGACGTCATCCTCTCATTCTACCAAGTTATTGTGCCAATAATTTATGTCACCTATTCCCAGACACTCACTCTTTTGATCTATCACCACCGTGTTTTTCTGTAATGCATTCTTTTGTTTCCTGAATGGATGCCTAGTGGTAGGTAACTCCGGTGACAGTCATAGAAGCTCACCTTGCCCCCATACTTCAGCTGGATTGCTTGTGTCCAGACATATGGGACAAGACAGGCGTCCGTGCGTGCTCCACCCAGAGGACATGACGTACATGGGAAATTCATGAATTGACCACAAATAGGTGGCCCTCATTTGAAAATTGGTGTTCGTTGTTCGGTTGTATGTCAAGGCTCCCTGTTGCTATAGTTCTTCAGCTCTTCGACCAACAGCCTCATGAATAGATCCAAGTGTTTTTCTAGTTTTTTTTGGACCGAGCATGATAAGAGAAAGGAACATGAACTCCTCTTTCATAAGAACGGAAGGAGGAAGATTAAAAGGAATACTAAATACCGGCCAACAAGAGTACGATTGCAAGCTCATATTGAAAGGAATGAACCTATCTACCGCAATTGTCAGATGTGTGTTTCTTGGATCTGCTACAAAACCTGGATGCTTCTGATCGAAGTGCTTCCAAGCTTCCCCATCGGACGAGTGAACCATAACATCGATCTTCTCCCGTTTACCCTCTTTGTGCCACCTCATTTGTCATGATGTCTCCTCTGTCATGAAACACCGTTGCAGGCGTTGCGTCACTGGAAAGTACCACAAAACTTTCCTCCCCACAGTCAACGGCCTCTTGTTACCTTCATCATCAGCCGTCTCGACATATCTCGACTCTCCACAGTGATTGCACCATGCCTTCTTGTGGTCATCCTTGTAATACAGCATACAATGATTCGGGTAGTAGTCTATCTTCTCATATGGTATTTCTAGGCCGCCGATAAGTTTCCTTGAGTCATACCAGTCTAGTGGCATCTTATGGCCTTCAGGGAGAGCAGGGCACCACAACACCAATAGCTCATCGAAACAATTGATGGAGAAGTTATACTTGCATTTCATTGCCATCATACGTGCGACCTAAGAGAGTTGGGTCACAGTGGTTCTATCATGCAACGGCTCCTGAGCAGACCACAAAAGCCTCATGAATTCAGACGCTGTTGTGGGTGACTCCTCGTCGTCAAAATGATGCCCAAAGTCTTCCATCATATCCTGCATCTTGTCAACTTCATCAAAACCCTCGGCGGGTTCAACAGGCGCAACCCTAGCACTCTCACCATGATAGACCCACCAATAATATGCGGCCTCGAACCTATTCTTACACAGGTATCGCTCCATCTAAGACCACGATCTCTTCTTGCATTTGTAGCACTCAGAACAGTGGCACTACACATAGGGCGTGTCAGAGTTCGGCACCGCCTAGAAAGCACTGCGCACGAATTCACCAGCCTTCTGGTACCATTTATCTGAGTGTTGTCCATTCTGCCACCAACCATCATACATTCACCTCCTATCTTCTACCATTCCTCTTTGATGACTTTTGCTATAAGCCGATGCACGTCAAGGGTTTCAAAGGTATAAGGCTTGGGGAGGCTTCTAAACCCACCCACGACTAGCCACTCGAGTACGACCGTTGTGGTTACAGTAGGTCGGAGATGAAATTTTGACAGTATAACCCTAGGATTCCCTTAGTGCAGCGATGGCTAGGATGACGTTTCCTACACCCCAGCACCTATGTTATGCACAGGAGAACCATAGGGTCATGCCACCGAAATCCGGTCTCCAACCCACCGGTACCACTACGAATCGTACACAAATGACCATCCGCAGGCTGTCCACTAGGACGCCCAGTTGGAGTTGTCCTCTAGACAATTCAGGTACGGTTTGGACAACTCGTAATAGAACCCAATGAATCACCATCTGAGTTCATTACGAGTTGTCACGTTCCTGAACGGGTGATGTACGGCTAGGTTATACACGCGTATGTCATGCAATGAATGAATTCAACTTATTGCAATTAAAATACTCCTATTTATTCTAATTTGATAAGTAAATTAAATTATTCCTATTTTTAAAATTTTTTAATTAAATTAATTTATTCCTACTATTTATTCCTTTTTTTTTTCTTCTAATTTTACAATTTAATTATGTTACTCCTAAATTTTTCCTTTTTTCAATTTTACAATTAAATTAAACTATTCCTATATATTATTTGTATTTATTATAATTAAATTAAACAATTTCTATTTATTCTATTTAAATTAAAAAATTTCTAAATTATTATACCTTTAGTCTCTACCGGATAATGAGGCCATCGAGACTAGTCTCAAAGTTTGAAAAAAAAATTGGGTGCAAATCATACCTTCTGGCTTGGCTCGTGGAGGCGGTGGCGGTGTGGGCAGCGGCGTGGCGGTTGGTCGGCGCAGGGGCAACGGCGGCATACGGAGGCAACGCGGCTGCAAGTCGGCACGGGGACAGCGGCGACGCAAGGAGGCGGCGTGGCGTGAGACAGCAGGTGGCGGCAAGGTGGGAGTGGCAATGGGCTGGCGCAGAGGCGGTGCCGAGGGAGAGGTGGCGGCGTCATGGTGGTAGAGGCGGGGCAGCAAGACGGCGCAGGGGCAGCACCACAGTGGGACGGCGGTAGCAGGGCGACGAGGCAGACAGTGTCAGCAAGGTGACGGCAACGTGGTAGTGGCTAGGGACTTAGGCAACGATGCCTAAGTCCCCAGTGGCCGCAAGATCTAAAATATGATCTATTCTCGACGGTCCTTGAAAAGCCATTGAGAGAGAGTTGTTTAGTGTATCCATGTTCTAGCCTCTCAGTCCAGGTCACTCTCGACGACATAACTCGAAGCCATTGAGAGAGGTCATGCAGGGCAACCGTCAGCTAGCGATGGCTTCTCTACCAGTCGTCGAGAGAGAGTTGTGTAATGGCCCTACGCTCTAGCCTCTCACCTGAGGTTTCTCTTGACGGTGCAACTCAGAGCCATTGAGAGTGGTCATGCAGGGCAACTGTGAGCCAGCCCTGGCAACACCAACCGTTGACGGCTTCCCAACTGGTCATCGAGGGCTTTTTCTCAGGCAACCATCGAAAGATACGTCTCTCGACGGTTAAGCCTGACTACCGTCAAGATGAGCACTTATACTTGACGGTTCTTGTCGAAGCCGTCGAGTAATGATTTTCTCGAGGGTTTTCACCTTGAGGCCCTCCCGGTGGTCAATGCACTGTCTTTTATTTTTAAAAATTTGTTTAATGATGATATTGATGGTGCACAACATGAGATATTGCTCCATACAACATGTAGCATGCTCATAAATTTTTTGAACATGTTTTGACTTTCCGAGTTGTCGGTACACATGAAAAAGCCCTTATTGGCTCAACGATCACCTCACGTTCTAGAGAGATGTTATGGGCACGATGAGCATAGCCATGTGAGTTTCATCCTATTGTCCTACTAAACATGTTTTAATGTTTCCAAAGTGGGCTAAATAAATAAACAGATGTACCACAACATTAATGAAGTGATTTTCAAATTGTTTTTGCATTATTGTAGTGACCAATGCAATTTTTAATGCACCAATTTGATTTTGTTCAACTACGATATCATGTATCGATGGTTGCACACTATTCTTTGCGTACCACGACTATTGCGGACATTTATCTCGATTTTATAAGTCATTAAATCATTTATTTACGTTAAAACATCAATTTTTTTTCTAGAAAATATATAAACTATAAAGAAAATATATAAACTATAAATATGTCATCATAATTCAAAAATAATCTTTTTCCTAAAATTTTGAAAACTCGATTTTATGATGGATTTATGAGTTATTTTCTAATTGGAATATCATTTGTAAGCATATTCATCAAGTTTGTAATATGACTATTTAATTGTATCTCTCTCGACGACTTTTATGGAAGCCGGCGAGAGAGATGTTGCCCCGCCACTGCACGCATGACCTAGCCCAAATTAACATGCAAACTAATGACTCGAAAAGCTACTTTATGCACACAACTAACGCATGAACTAAATCACACATGCATGATCCTATAATGACTCACTTTATAACTCAGTTACAAGATTGAACCAACATTTTTAATTTGTAATCTATTAAATATTTGGTACAACTTAATTGTATTTTGACATTCAGGATTGACGAAAAAGAAGATGACAAGTGGGACCTTAGAAGAGTTGCTATTGATGCTCTAGGTGCAGCAATGCTGGTCACTATAATACTTGATTTGTGGCGCATATTTTTGGGGCCAATAACTCCTATGCCTGAGCCAAGACAATGTGGCAGTCAAACAGGACTGCCTTGGTTCAAAGTATAGTTTCTCATGAAATTGTCCAAGTCTCTGTATAATCCATCTCAAGGTAGTAGATTTATATATAGTGGTCATTTGTTTTTATATGTTTCTCGAAATGTAGTATCTGTTAATTTCGAACTTGATATTGTACATACGGTGTGCCTCATTTACATGATATGATATTGTTAAGGTATGATTTGCATATGTGTGCGGTCAAAAATATTCGTTGGTGTAACCATCTAACCGTGTGTTGAAATTGGAACATGAATGGTTACTTATACTATTGTTTGATGGGTTATGCTTGGTAATTAAGTTAGCTCGAACTTTTGTCGTTCATTGTTTTGGGATGTGAAATATTAATATTACCTATACTTCTTTGTGAAAGTAAAACAGGACGATATATATATTAGCCTCTCTCTCACACACACACAGCTCCCTTTCTTTCTGCACTGAAACATAACATAATTGATTGTTATGAAATGCTCAGCAAACGCAAAAGTTTTTTAGAAAAAACAGAAAACTGTATTTACCTCCTAGCATGCATGCATGGCTCCTCCATGCTCGGCTTCATGCGCAGCTGCACCAATGGCATCATGTGGTCATGTCAGCACAGCAGATCGAGTAAAAACAAGGCTGTTAAGCAGAGGATACCAATGCAAAGGGCTCTTGGATAGAGGGGTCCCGGATGTAAAACTCAATGAACTAATGGATTTCTTGGCTCACATGAATTGCCAAGTTCACTCTTGTAATATCCAAGCCATGTCAAAAAGTCCAGGTGGAAACAATAAGCTATAATTGAGCTAGCAAGTGGGTAATGTGTTAAGGTGGCCAGTGTTGGACGTTTAGGATCTGTTTGGTTGAGTGGATAAGGGTGGATGGGACCATCCCATCCAGTTTTTTTGTCTGTTTGGTTTGGAGACAATGGTGGATGAAACCATCCCAGCATAGGAATATTCCTCTCAGATCCTGGATGGAGGGGTATGCAAAAAAGTCATGTACGCAGCCATCCAACTTCTCTTCACTCCTATCCAGCACTCATTCAGCCTACCAAACAAAAAAAACAGGCTCATCCCATCCACCCAACCAAACAGGCTCATCCCATCCACCCAACCAAACAGGCTGCTCGGATGGTCCTATCCCAGAAACACATGGATGGAATGGTTCCATCCACCCTTGTCCTCAAACCAAACGCATCCTTAGTATCGAAGACTTCCTGGTCACAAATGAGGACTTAATCTTGTGAATTATTTTCCAAGAAACAACAGTACAACCACAAGTTTGGATTGCACCAACCATAGCTAAGGCCATCTCCATACCTCTATATTTTTCGCTCTCTATATCCCCTACATAGCTACCTCTCCAAAATTTTACACCCTCTTTAGCAGGCAGCAGCCTCTCTAATATGTCACTCTCTACCTTATTTCTCATATATTATAATCGTTAGTTCTAATCGCCATGAAGTGCAATCCAATTTAAAGATGAACAATATATTTCCTCATTATTTCATGCATCATTTGCTCAACCACGGCTACTTCGCCGGAGCTACAAAACGTTTCTACTACTACTACCTATTATGCTAAACCTACCTACTCGTCCTCACCTGTCGTGGCTTTGTCTAAATTGTCGGCGTGATCGAGCCAACATGAACAATAGTAGTAGTTGTCGGTGTCGCAAGGACTACCCTGTGGCGATGGCAGGGGACGCTGGACGAATAGGTGCCACCGGCCGCCCATGCTTCGCTAGCTCGATGCTAGCGCTCGATCTAGTACGCCTCCTGGAGCCACTCTCAAAGTGCGTCTAGGCTCAGATTGGGTAGTGGCCTCGGCCGGACTAGCGGTAGCAGGAGAGACACACTCCGAGCCAGCGACGATGGTGGAGTTGTTGTTGGATCTAGTGGCGGAGGTGCAACCGGAGTTGGCGAAGGCAAAGGAGGATTCAGAGTTAGCGACGAAGTCAGGGAGGAGGCGATGACAATTGACAAGCCGATGGAAGCACGTGCCAGATGCGAACATGGAAGATCCAAGACCTAGCGATGACGGTGGCAGAGGATAGGGTGCCATCACGACTACCGGACGCACGCGCGGAATAGAGAGGAGGCAAAGATGGATACAACAACGGGGAGGTAGGGTTCAGTGGAGGGACGTAGATTAGGGGGGGTAAGCGTGGTGCTTTATAGAGCCTCGCTGAAAGATGAAGCGTCACTGGTCCACCGTGTCGGGGCGCCGCGTTTGCTTTCACTTCCGCCCCCATGGGTCGTCGACCCCCTTGTTCCCCACGCGTGATAGCTTGTCCAAGCTAGGCCCTGCGCGTCGCAGCGCGCGTGAGGTCTCCCAGGTCACCGGCACCCCTTCTTTCCCGCGCGCGATAGTGCGCTAGCTCCTACTGCCAAGCCCCTCTAGCCCCTGCCCGCCGCCACGTCTCCAGGATCACCGCGACCTCGACGAGCAGCACCGTCGACCTCCCTCACCCCGCATCGAGTTCTGACCGGTGAGTTTCAGTGCAAAAATTTGAGAATCAGCGGCTGCATGCAACGTGTCTGATCAAATGCCAGCAAGCGTTTGCTGAAAAAAAAAACATGTTAAGTTTCAGTGCACAATTTCATTTCTCAGGTGCTATATTCACCATGAGTCACTAAAATAAGATGAGCGCAAGCTGTTGTTGGAAAAAAACCCTATAATGTTCCATCACTCTATGATGTTTTTTGACCAAGCATGCACTATGTTCGTTGATCTTGCCTTATTGTGGTTCATCAAGTTTGGTCCGCTTTGCTCAAGCATTTTAGCAAGCACAACTGTGTTTCATAAAAGATAGCTCTGTTTCAATACAAGAATGCATTTCATTTCATGCCTTCTCACTCTGTAGATGTTTTCTTGATCAGACAAGATGGGTCAGGATGACGGTGATACATTTGATGCATCCAAGATGAGCAATATTGCTTAGAGTGATGTTGATCTGAACATTGACTGTCTGCCGTCCACAAAACCAAAAGACATGTACACCAACCACACATCTAGTTACAAAAGCACCCTACAACTTGAATGTACAGCTAATCTTTGCAATTTGGATTCCAGTCATTGAAGCGATGGTAGATCAGCCCTTGCGCAAGCTCCTTCTTGTAAGCTTCGACGTTGGCCTGCATCACAATTATAAAATGACAAAATGGCAAATAATAATGAGATCCAATATGGAGCTAGCAAAAATATTTAAAAAGAAAGAAAGATTGAATTGGGTCTGTGTATTAGAGTATACCACGGTGTGTATCAAAGTGAATCATTGTGTATGAGGGTGTATTACAGGGTAAATCATTGTATGTCAAAGTGTATTACATTGTATCGGTGTATTAAAAAAGTGAATCACTGTATATCAGTGTATCAAAGTATACCTTGGTGTATCATGGTGCATTATTATGTCTTTTAGAGTGCATCATAGTGTTCCAAAGTGTATCATGGTGTATTGTTATGTGTTTCAGAGTATACCAAGGTGTATCGAAGTATGTCAACTATTAAATAAAAGGGAATGACATGATTACTGGGACCTGGGGTGTTTTTGTAACTCACAGGGCATATTGAATCTAATATGATTCTCATTTTTGAGGCCCAATCCATCATCAAGGCCTTGCAACTAAGCCACAAAAAGGAGTTGCTAACTTCACCTTTCCTAGGCCACAAGACATAAGAGAACTCATTGGGTGTCACATGCACCCCACCCAATAAGTACCTTCGTCTTTTGAGGATCTTTGAGCGCTCCATATATCACATGTTGCTTGAAGTAGCATCCAAAAGTTGGTTTCACAATTTTCCTCTTTGCGACTTGACTAAAAGTGTTGACACTTGTCGCATTATTCCTTTTTGATCTATGCTTCGTGGCATCGGGTATGCTTCCAGGGTTTGGAAACTGCTCGCCATCCAGGATTGGTTCAGAAAGAGGGACAACATGAATATCATCTTGAGGCCGAATAGCTTCCGGTGAATCTTCAACTTCTATTTCAACAGGGAGCTGCGTCATGGTAAAAAAACATGCACAAGAAATAGATAAAAAAATAATGGTGTATCATGTTGTACCAACAAATAGATAAAAAAATAATGGCGTATCATATTGTACCAACAAAAAGACGCACATAAAATCTATGTAAAAAGCTACATTTTAATATTTTTGAACATCAAAAAGTTCAATCAATATCATATATCCTAAACAATAGACAAGATTGATAATGCAAAATCTTGTAGCTAAAAAAAAAGAGAATGAAAAATAATGTAATATACTTACAACCCTGAAGCCTAAGCTGTTCTAATTCTTCTCGAATTGCAATGTCAATTGGGCTTAGATCCTCCTCACCTTTTGGATGTGTTGTAGCTTCATGATCTTCGTCTTCTCCATGAGTAGCATCTAGAGGGTTCAGTTCACCCTTCTCATCTCCAACCACCTCTATAGCAGCAGCAGGTAGGGGTCCGATTCGCCCCCATTCTCATCTCTAGCCTCAGTGACAACGGTAGCAGGTAGGGGGTCCGATTCGCCCCCTTCTCATCTCCAACATCCTCCACAGCGACAGCAGCTAGCGGGATTGACGACGAGGAATCATGGTGGAGGCAATGTGAATTACGCCATAGTAGGCGCACACGTGGTCCAGCGAGAAATCGAGGTGGATCGATGACAAATCGAACGAAGCAAGGGATCCCCATGGAGCGATGACTAATCACGGGGGAAGGCAAGGGGCACGCTACTGGCGATGAATCACAGTGGAGGCGGAACGATGGCGGGAGAGGGGAGGGCTGAGGGCGGTGCAATTCACGGGAAGGAGGAGCGAAGGAGGTTGATGCGTGGAGGAAAAGAGAGTGTCGTGAGGAGAGCAAAGGCAGGGAACAAACGATTAGGGTGTTCTGGGAGGAGGGTTGTGTTAGATGGACGAGCATCGGATGGTTAGACCCTATACCGTCACCGTGACTTTTTTAATCAAATGCAACCTTTGGCCAAGTTTTTTTTCTAAAAAAAATACAAGAATAACGAGTAATAAGATAAGCCACGGGCTTGTTGGAGGACAGAGACAGGCAAGTAGCTTTTCAACTATATACTACGTTGTTTTTATTTTTATTTTTATTTTTTTTTGTATTTCTGGTCTTTCTTCTCCGTCTAAAATCCCAGCCAAACTCCGGTTCTGCGTTCTGGCTCTGCTTCCGCCCAAGCAGCACAGGTGGGGGTGGCGATGGGAGCGGCCGTGCGGGCCGCGGCGGCGGATGCGCTGGTGACTTTCCTGTGGGTGCTGTGCGAGTCCTCGCTTGCCGCCTCCACGGCGGCCGTGACGTCCTACCTGGGCCTGCACGTGGGGCTCCCCTACGCCCTCCTCGTCACCGTCTCCCTCCTCTCGGTCCTCCTCTTCGCCATCAACCTCCTCTGCGACGCGCTCGGCGACGCCAACTTCAACCCCACCGCCGTCGCCGCCTTCTACGCCGCCGGCCTCACCAAACCTGACGACGCCTCCCTCTTCTCCGTCGCCCTCCGGTTCCCAGCGCAGGTACGCCGTAAGCGCCGCGCGCGATCGAACACACCCCTTCCTTTTCTTTTCTTTCTTTTCATGGCTGAATTTTGCATCTGTTAGGCCGCCGGCGCGGTGGGCGGAGCTCTGGCGATCTCGGAGCTGATGCCGGCGCAGTACAGGCACACGCTTGGGGGCCCCTCGCTCAAGGTCGACCCCCACACCGGCGCCGTCGCCGAAGGGGTCCTCACCTTCGCCATCACCTTGGCTGTACTCTGGATCGTCGTCAAGGGCCCCCGCAACCCCGTCGTCAAGACCTGGATGCTCTCCATCTCCATTGTCTGCCTCGTCCTCTCCGGCGCCGCCTACACCGGCCCGTCCATGAACCCTGCCAATGTCAGTCCCTCTTTCTTTTGCCGCCCGTTCTTAATTTCTTTCACCCGCTGTTTGGGCAAGATTATCCTGACCAAATTTCCTCATTTACTGCACGAGGCTACTGTATTTTGACGCAATTGGTTTGTCAAAACAGCAACTTTTAATAAGAGTAATCCATAGGCACACCAATGGCAGCCTAACAGTTTACTGAGCTGAACGATTGGGACTTGGGAGTGTCCAAAAGCATCAGTGCTATATATGTTGCCCCTATTCAATCTGCATTTCAGCCGTCAAAGTGATTTGGTCTATATGGTTATAAAAATGTCATCAAGCTAATGTTTCTTTTATCTCTTTTGCTAAAGCGAATAACATGATCACGCAGATGCAGGCAATACAAGGCAACCAGATTCAATGCTTTGTTGATGTATGATAACCTTTTCTTGATAGAGATAGTTACAACATTTGCAAGTATCATTCCTAAAATCTGGCACGCCTGAGCAATAAATAACTGAACATGGGTTGAAGGGTAGTACGGTTAGCATTGGAACTATGTCTCTTGGAATTTCGATATGTAAAACCACCCAAAAAAAGCTTGCTGTTTAGGAGGAAAAATGCTATCTGAAAATATTTTGTCTAGTTATATCATACTTCAAAGTTACTCTGTTATTTCTCATTCCATTGCTGTCCCACTTCAGATAGTTCATATTTTGCGAAATTCCTTATATACCTCTGAAATTTTGTGCAATGTCAGATCTTAGCAGAGTTGAGGATGTTATGCCAAATGTTACAGAATTTTGAATTCATTGCTGATCTAATTTGAACTGATTTTGAATAGCGTAAAAATATTCTTCTATGCTTACACTTTTGAGATACAAGCATGATTATGTTAGGATAATAAGCATTCTGGCCATATTTTCATTGTTTTCGTTACTAAATAGTGTCAAATATCATCTACAGGCATTTGGCTGGGCGTACATTAACAATCGCCACAACACATGGGAGCAGCTATATGTCTATTGGATATGCCCTTTCATTGGTGCCATTCTTGCTGCATGGGTCTTCAGGGCCGTGTTTCCACCACCAGCACCTAAGACCAAGGCCAAGAAAGCATGATGAGCTCAACCACAAACTTTATGTCATCAAATAATTACAGACGTTGGATTTGAAGAACCCAACATTGCTAGCTAGAATAATACAACGAATAAATTCTATACTGTATTTAATTTTACTTAACTTTCCACCATATTTAAATACAGTTATTACCGTTTCTTATTTCATTTTCATTGATGAGTTTAGACTAGTCAGAATAGCTTGTTTGCCCTTTCTTCTATTTTTCACTTTTTTGTTGGAGAATTTAGAAAATTGCCTGTTGGTGTAAACCATGCCCTTCTTTGTGCTTCACCCGATGGCTCATTTCACGAGTTGGCTTAATCCTTAATTTTCTTAACAAATCTAGGCAGTGTTCTTTTCAGCGTTTGTGTTTGCGTTTGCTTATAAGCTAGAAATTTATAGCTCTTCGATAAGGATATCCGAGGGATAAAAAAATTATAGAAAAAATAGTTTTGAGAGTTTTGAGAAGAAATAGTAAGATCTATAAAAATTGCCTACCAAATGTCAGAGCGTTTGACTTGTACGAAAATAATAAATTTCTAACTTATAAGCAAATGCAAACGCTGAAAAGAACAATGCCCTAGGCTAATCTCCCCTACTCTAGGAACTTTCCCAACAATGCATCCCTCTTCCTCTAGCCCGTGCCTTCGCCTTCCATATGCGGAGCCACCAATCCACAAACTATAAATGACAAAATCCGGTGTTCATATTAGTTGCATGTGTATTTGCATTATGTAAATTAAAGTATGGAGGGATTCATAAATTTAGGTTGGATTATATCCTACTAGATGTCATTTTTAAATTTGAATGTGATAAAATATGTACTTAAAAAATAAGCATTACACATGCTAGCCGGGATCCTCTGTCGTAGCTGCCGACTGATGCGATCCTCTGTCGTAGCTGCCGACTGATGCCATGTGGGTCCAAACCCACACGGCAGTGCCCGGAACTGCACGCGCTGTTATGGCCAAGGATACGGGGGCTCTGCACATACACACTTGCTAGTCTATAGCTGTTAGTATGAAACGGGAAACATAAGAGACAAAACGTTCACCACATAAGCACTTCTAATGTACTTCTCCTATTGAAAACGCAGTATCTCGAAGGTACAACGCACACAGGTGACAATGGTAAATTGGCTAATCCTCTAAATGCTAAAACTAAGACGGGTTATACTTACTCCCGTGGTACAACCATATTTCATAAATATCATAAGGCCTCAACATAGGTTATTTGGTTGTAGGTTTAACTACCTAGAGATTGTTGCAAATATCAAGACCATGATATTTTGATATGTCATGCCGAGGTGACATGTTTTTGTCATTAATTTTACTCCACCTTCTGTTGAGATTATTTTATTTGTATTGCATATGTGGATATTGGTATTTGGAACATTCAGCAAGTTTTGTTCCTAAATTATTTCATGCTTGAACATTTTAGAAGAATGGAATGACAAGTATTCAGGAGGCATTATTATAAGAAGACGTCCATGGATGTTGTCTCTAAGGATAACTATGCTAAACAATGGTTGTTATACCAAAGATTCTAAACTCTCATCTTTTATCGAACCCAGAATATGTTACCTGATAATAAACCTAGATATTTAACCACACCATGACCTGGACCTGGATGATCTATGTTCACTAGCTACCGTAGAAATGCTAATTTGTGCCGATTCTAAATGGGTCATTAGTGTCTGTTTATGAACCAACACATAATAATAGGCACTAATATGCCTAGTCATATGTATAGGTTTGGAACCGACACAGATATTTTTAAAATATTTTTTCATTTGCTAGCCTAGCCTGATTGGTGCACCAGGCTAGCTACTACTATCTAGCTACTATCTAGTACCTAAAGTCGGAGGAGTGTCATTGTTGTCGGACCCTTGGACCCATCTATGTTGAGTCGTCCTCGCTGGCGCGAGCTCTTTCTCGTTCGACGAGTCATCGTTGGCAGGCTCCTCGTCGGTGGCGGAGGCGATGGGGCATGCTGGCACCGCCACGACGGCCGCTGGCTTCTCCTCCTCATCACCGATCGACTGCTCCTCCTACTCCTTACTGGCCGCCCTGTCCTTGTTGGTCTCCTCGAGCTCCTCCTCCTTGCCAGTCAGCTCCTTCTCCAACATGAAGGCCTTCTCGTCTTGCGAGACAACTACGAAGACGAGGGCAACAATGGCGATGGGGTGGAGACAACGAAGACCATGGCGGAGACGATGATCAGGGCATAGACGGCGGTATGACAACCATGGCAAGGCCAGTAGAAGCTAGGGCAGAGACGGTGGAGACTAGGGTGAAGACAACATTTTGGTGGCAATCAAAGCTAGCTAGCGAATGGGGATCGGAAGTTTTGGAGAGAGGCTTAGCTTAGATGAAGATAGGGAAATCTTTTAGGTAGAGATCTATGAGATATAGAGTACGGATAAAATTTTTCCCACGAAAAGCTTTGAGGGATGAAATGATATGGGTGTTAGTTCTAATTACCAACCGGCACATATGACTACACATCAGAAAATAAAACATTAGATATGCCAGTCCTAATTACTAACCAATGCAGATATGCAAATTATATGTGCCGGGCTGTAATACGAACAGGCACAAATGTGGCTCGTAATACAACTTAGAACATATAATCTACATATTTCTAATGTTTAGTAATTAGAACTGGCACATATAAGCTTTTGATGCATGTCCACTGAAGAACTGACACTAATAACGTTCTAATTAAACCGGCACAAATATATAGATAAATATGATTTGTTTTGGTATAGTGGTGGCAAAGGTCTAGAAGGCTACAATGATCCTGAAGATCACATATGGTACTCTTTTTTCCGTATATGACTTGTTCCCAAAGGGTTCTGATAGTAAGGTTTAATAGACAATATTGCAATATATACAACTAGCATATGTGATGTACTCTTTTCTCCGTTCTCCGTTCTCCATTCTCCATCCCCTTTTCCTACTAGATTTTTCATCAAAGTTTTTAGTGAGGCATGTCCATGGTGCAAATATTTGAGTGTTACAAACACTATTTGTTAGTGTCGTATACTCTTATCTCTAAGAGTTAATTTGTAGATGAATCCGAAAACTATAGAGAGGATAATATGTTGGGATAAAACCTTGTGCGTTATTGCGCTTGAGTCTAATCCTATCCATGCCATTACTTGGTGACTTCTCGTTCAAGCGATCACAATTGTCTAATTACTGCCTTATGTGACATTAGTGAAAACTTGTATCTTTGTTTAAACTGTGTATGTACTTTAAAAGTCCTAAAAAAGTCACATAGTTTTCGAGTATGCAGTAATTTCAATGTGCATTTTGGTATTTTTTTTAGATTAATTTTCTATTTTTAAAATGTTTTAAGTGTAAATTGAATATAAAATCTTTTGTAAAAAATATAAAAACGATATAGATTGAAAGTATTGTATATTGATAGCACTATAATTTTTTTGTCCTTTTTTTTAAAAAAATACGATGTTCTTTGTAGTAGTTGATTGCGTTCTATTGATGCTCGGTGCTCTTTATAGCTTATTTACATATATTTTATTTACTTATTTGCTTATTTTCTAAACTTAAAAAGATTTTCGAGATGGTGTCGAGAGTCGGGTCTAGAGCTTGGAGATGTGTAGTCAAGATTAAAGAAAATGAACTCAAAATATTCTAGAGTTTGTATTTTGAAAACAAATATAACCTATAAGGAACACCGCCACGTCCCCACGTGTGTGGTACTACTATTTCACCACTCATCCAACAAGTTGGCTTCTGTCTCGTCCAGCAACTTGGTTTTCGGTATGGCTCACCTCATCAAGAAAACTGAGTCCCTCCTGTCTCTATAGCAGTGTTCTTTTCGGCTTTTGCGTTTGTATTTGGTTATAAGCTGGAAATTTGTTATTTTCGTACAAGTCAAACGCTTTGACACTTGGTAACCAATTTTTATAGGTTTTACTATTTCTTTTCAAAGCTCTCAAAACTATTTTTTCTATAATTTTTTGATCTCTCGGATGTTCTTATCGAGTAGCTACAAATTTTTAGCTTATAAGTAAACGCAAACACAAATGCTGAAAAGAACACTGCCACCGACTTCGGCGATTTACAATATTTTTTCAGCATCTATATCCACAATAACTCTAGTTTAATAAAACCACATTAACTAGATCTCTACATCTTTTCGCATATGATCAATGTAGCCATACACCTTCACAAAAGGAGGAAAGAACGCCAGGGCGAGGGAAAAAAAAAGAGAAGAAAAGCCAGGGAGCAGAACAAGATTAGGAAAATTTTGAGGGGAAGAAAAGGAAAACGTAGCTCCAGCTCCGGCCCTCTTTGCCGCCATTCCTCGGCGCTCTCACGGGTCACGACCCGATCTTGTCGAGGCTGTCGGAGACAGCCTTCATTCGCGGCCGCCGCTCCGGGTCCGCCTCCACGCACCCCAGGGCGACGTGGAACGCCGCCACGACCTCCTTGCGCGCGTGCGGCGTCCGCAGACGGCGGCGTCGGCCAGCTCCGACAGCGGCCGCGCGTCCTCGAACCCCGCCGCACCCGCCTCACGATCTCCGGCGTCTGCTGCTGCTGCGGCTGCCTGCTGGTGCTCATGGCGCCGCCCCAAGAAAGACATGGACGACGACGAGGCGGACCGGACGCGACAACGACGCGCGTGCTCGGCGGCCTCCCGTGGCGGCTCCAGAAGACGACGCCGGCGAGTACACGTCGGACTTCTGGTGGCCGGCGCCACCGCGGGCCTCGGGCGCGATGACGGGCTTGGCCGGTCCATGGTGGGCTTTGTGTACGGAGCGCGCAGCCCATGATTCCGCCGCCTGCCCGGCCAGGCGCCATGAGTCGGGCGGCCGGCGATGGTGAAAGAAGCGCCGGCCGAAGTCGGCGATGAGCGCGTTGTAGTCGCCGTCGAGGAGGATGTTGGACGGCTTCACCTCGCCGTGGACGAACCGCCGCGGGCTGCACTCGTGCAGGTGCGCCAGCCCGCGCGCCGCACCCTTGGCGACCCGCAGCCGCAGCGACCATGACAGGCTCGGCTGCCCGGATCTCCCTGCACACCCACCAGGCCACCACAAGAGTGAGTCCTACTCACTAATTCACTATTACCAATTGTACATTAACATTACATACACAAAACTAAACATCAACTTAATGAAAATTTTCTTTCTTTGTTATTGGCATCCTTGATTTACTGCATTGAACTACAGATTAACCACCAAAAAAGCCAGGACAGGAAAGTAAACATTGGCAAATTAAACCAGGTACATGAACAATAGTAGGTAGCAGGCAATCCACTAACTGATACACCTACTATGATCACCGTACTGCTCACAGATATAATAGCTGCAGGCCTGAAGCTCAAAAGTAGGTAATCCTACGGTTTGCGTATGTGGAGGCCACGTGATAATCTCTTGGATGCAGTAATTCGGTGTGATTAATCGGCAGCAGCACAGAAGGATCCTAGTAAAGTACGTGAGGCATAAAGCTCAGGTTGTCGGTGGAAGCAGAGCCGGCAGTGATGCACATTGGTTTGCCCCCATAAAGGCAGGAGCCTCCTTGAGCCCCTGCCCGCCGGATCATTGCACCAAATGGTACAACACTACCCTGCCTTGTTTGGAACCCCGTCTGGAACGGCTATGGCTGCATGATTGGTACCGAACGGGAGCTTGAGAAACGGCTTTGAGCAACCTGTTTTGTTTGGTTCAGCTTTGCTGCTGTCTGCTGTACCATTTCAAGCCAGGCCAGTGTTGCATGATTGGTACTGAACGGATAGGCTTCGAAACTTTACCTTATCCCCACTACTCTAAAATAGTATTCACCACAACTCTATTCATCCTCCTAAAATTTCTTCACACTTTACACCATACCCTAAAAGATTCCTTCGCTCCACCAGAAACCCTATCCTCGCCAAGTCAGCGCTACAGTGTTTATAGGGTTTCTGATACGGATGCTCTAAGAACAGTTGATTCGGTTAGGCAGGAGTTTGAGAAACTGCTTCGAGAAGCCTGTTTCGTTTGGTTCAGCTTTGTGGCTGTTTGGTGTACCATTTCAAACCACGCCAGTGTGGTGCCTTGATCTACCAATAATTGTCTAGGTAGTCATCTGAACCGTCCATCGGTTGATTGGACGGTCCAAAGCATGTATAATGAGCATCCTATAGTTTCATATCCACCGTTGATGATCAGTGTTGGCGTTTTGAAGTGAACAGCTTGCTTGTACCAGAGTTTTCACTAGAGATTTTGGCTTGGTTGTCGTTGGGGTCGGCTTCTAAAAGTTAATGTGATGTGCATACTATTTAAGATGTTTGTAAGGTTGGGTAAAACCTTTCGACAGCTGCTGTCCTTGTCCCCTGCCTGACTAGTACTACTGTACCAACTTGTACTACTGTACTAGGAAGATGGAAACGTCTCTGTGCTGACTGTGCATGTGCAGACGGAGTTTTTGTTTACAAACCTCCCAAAGCTTATAATAATTCCTACAAGCAACATGTCTAAATCAATTATAAAAAATAGCCTTGCAGGCCCTTTTTCCCTCTTGTTTGTCGGAGCATCTTCCATTCTTGCGCCTGGTCTCCTTAAGCAGCCCTGTACTATGTTCATCAGTAACCAAAATAGTAGAAAAAGGCATTGTCCACCACTCTTGCACGCTTAATAGTTACAAGTTCTTTTAGTAGAAAAATAGTCTCTCTCTCTCATTTTGTTAAAAGGTCTTTTAGTTTTTCTCTACAGCTTTCTGCTCCGGTGAGTGCTTTTTTTGAGGCTCTAGACCTGCAAGGATGATTGTTGCCAGGGCATGACCACGCCAGGTTTTCAGGCCTAAAAAGACAGCCTTTTTGGCTTCCCCTGTTTCGGGGTCAGGGGCCGGCAGAGACCTTTTTCCTCGGTTAGACAGGAACTTCCTTTTCTCTTTTGTTTGTGTCCATTTGTGCTTGATTTGATGCTAAGGTGACCGCGTTACAGCGTTTCAACGGGTTTTTTTTAAGAGGATAAACCACGAACGTACACAAACTCACCCTACCATACACATCACATGACTATTCCAGCGAGAAGCCAGACGCCAAGCTCCGGGCTTGAACGCTGGCCGGCTGGGCGAGCAACGTTGCTCTCAGGCATTGCGCCTCAGCGCAGTCCTCGTTTCAATAGGTTTTTCATATCCTCGTCCTCTATAATACTATTCATCGTATTCTCTACGAGATTTCCTTGTTCTCTAAAATTTTTTCAGTGTTATGCTTCCGGAAGATGAAATTCTCCAACGTATTCTGAAGAGCCTTTTTGATGCCATCTACATTATCCACGTTAGTTAAACCCCGGTGCATAGTTAATTAGGATATTTGCGCCCACACCACTATAAGGTTCACAGAAATACCACTCCATGGGATAATGACATGTGGATCCTAACCCCCCACATGTCAACATTTCTGTAAACGGAAAACTTTATAATAATACGAACGTATAGCTAATTAGAGCATCTACAGCAGAATCTCTAAAATAGAATTTTATCTATATTTAGAGTCCCGTCCTTCAGCAGAGCCTCTATCTCAGCCTTTAATTTTAGAGTTTCTTTTTTCTCTATGTCAATCTCTATAGTTTCTCTACATAGAGGTTCTGCTGAATAAAAATATAGAGAACAAATAATGATTTAGAGGACATGTATAAAGACCTGATTTTAGAGCATCTTTGGAAAGCAGGGCACGGCAAGCATTAGCGGATCACATGATCCACCACGTACGTCCCGTCTCATCCCAATTAGTACCACCCATGCAAGAAGAGAAGAGGCGAGAGCGACGCTAACCGGCGAGGCAGGGCAAGGAGCGGATGGTCCAGGACAGAGAGACACAGCGGCACAGGCTGTGCTGTGCTCCCCGAATGCGAATGGCACGCCTCAGCGCATGCAAACCCCACCTTGGAAGCTTTCGGCACCGCCGCTCTCTGCCTCTGGCGGCTGATCAGCGCTCAGCAGCAGCTACAAACAACTGAGCGTCACCTGGAAGAGCAGACCAGATCCAGCCACCCTTTGTTGCAGTGTCGTGTAGTGTTCCTGCTCGTCGCCAACCTTTCCCCGGGGGCCAGCAGTTGTGGTGATTACAAATGCGTCATGGTTTTCCTTGGGGTTTCGCTCTAGGAGGGGATACACCATGGCCAGCACTCCTTCACTATAAGGACCTAACACTCGAGATGTTCTAATAGCTTTAGACTATTGTGTCACTGACGAGTGGGCCCTACGATATAACAAAATTCCAGAGAGACCCAGTTTGCGACGTACAGCAGAGGAGTCCAAACCCGCAAGAACAGAGCAACGCACCGTGAAGCGAGGATTTCATTTTCACGTTGGTTTTGCAAGGCGCGAAGCGAATCAGAAGAAAGAAGGGAGGAGAGAGATGGCACTCACCGCGCAGCGCCGTCGCGAGGTTGCCGTTGTTGATGAAGTCGGTGACGACGAGCTTCTCGTCGGTGGACCAGTAGTATGCGCGGAGGCGCACCACGTTGGCGTGCCGCACGCGCCCGATGGCGCCCGCCTCCGCCGCGAACTCCTTGTACCGCTCGGCGGCCGCCGAGCCGCCGCCGAGCCGCCGCACGGCCACGGGGGTCGTGCCATTGCCGACCACCACCTTGTAGACGATTCCCTTGCCGCCCTTCCCCAGCACGTACGCCGACGACCGCAGCAGCTCGTCCAGCTCCATCCGGAACCCCTTGTCTATCGCCACCAGCTCTCCCTCCGCGCCGCCGCCGCACTTCGCGTCGCCGCCGCCGGCGTCGGATGACCCTTCTGAGGACTCCCCGTACGCGTCGCCGCGCATGCACGGGCAGGGGAACAGCCCCCGCCCTTCCTCGTCGCATTCGCCCTCCGCGTCCTTGCGCCGGTCACGCAGCTTCCAGTATATGTAAACCACGATGACGCCGACGAGGGCGACGCCGGCGGCGTCGGCGAGAGAGATGAGCACAATGAGGCTGGTCTTTATCGTCTGCCGGGTCCCACCCGCACCGCCGCCGGAACCGGTGGCAGACGGGGGAGGTGGGGAGGACGACGACGGCGGGGCCGCGCGGCAGGGGACCTGGAGCGGGAAGCCGCACAGGCCGGGATTGTTGAGGAAGGCGGTGGGGCCCTGGCTGGCGAGGGATCCGGATTGTGGGATCTCGCCGGAGAGATTGTTAAAGCGGAGATCCAGGGTGACGGTCGCCGGGAGATGGCCGAGCTCCGGTGGCACCCCGCCGGAGAAGTGGTTCCAGGAAAGGTTCAGCGTTCCGGCGAGCGCTTGGAGCTTGCCAAGTTCCGGCGGGATATTGCCGGTAAAGGAATTGGATGACAGGTCGAGCAGCTGCAGGCTCACCATCTCCGGCCAGACGCCCGACGGTATCTCGCCAGAGAAGTCATTGCCCGAAATGAGCAGCCGCTGCAGCTGCTTGCAGCGCGCGAGCTCCGGCGGGAGCGCGCCGGTGAGCTTGTTCTCGGACAGGTCGAGGTTCTGCAGCCGCGGGAGGCCGCAGAGCTCCGGCGGCAAGGCGCCGGTGAGGTTGTTGTCATACAGGAACACGGAATGCAGCGAGGTGGCGTTGGCGAGCGCCGGCGGGACTGTCCCGGAGAGCCGGTTTCCGTGCAGGTTGAGCCGGCGGAGGAACGCGAGCGAGCCGAGCTCGGGCGGGACATGCCCCGACAGGTTCTTCCCCGCTACGGCGACGCCGACGACGCGCGCCTCGGACGACGACGCGTTGATGCACGTTACCCCGGGCCAGCGGCAGGGGTCCGCGTCGGCGTCCGACCACGCCGACAGCGCCGCCGACGGGTCGTCCGTCACCGCGGACTTGAACGCCAGCAGTGCGAGCCCGTCGGCTGACAGCGCCGCCGCCGCCGGCCGCAGCCGCGACGGCCCGAGCAGAGCAACTAACAATGGCAGCAGCACCACTCCAAGCGAGGGGTAGTGTCTCAGGCTCCTCATCGAGAGCGGGCCGTCGCAGCTGGTTCTCTCCTCTGCTTGAGCCAGCAGCAAAGCGAGAGCAAGCTCGTGTATGAGGTTTCTAGAGAGAGAAAGAGGCAGAGAGAGAGAGAGAGAGAGAGTTGGAGACAGAGAGTGCGTCACTAGGCGGCAATAGCATGTAGTATTAGCAGTGAGAGAGGGGTGAGGGTGGGGAAGTGTATTTAAGGGGTGATGTAGACAAGCATAACTGGCGTGATTAAGCAAAAAAACTGTGCAATCTAATCTACACATCTGCATGCAAGCATGCTACGCGGATTGCAAAGCTCAATGATGGTTCTGTCTCTTTGCCCCGTACACCAGATGACAGGTGGGCCCCACCCCACAAAGCACAGCGTGCAGCTGAACCGGGTTGGTGGCGCCAGTGAGCAGTGCACGAGCGAGGCAGCGAGAGGGTGGTTATGGTGGGGCCCGGAGGCGGTTGCATGGAGTGTGGCACGCTGGAGCTGAAAGAGTGGGAGTGGGAGTGGGAGTGGGAGTGGCGGTGGAGGGGAGTAGAAGGGAAGCAAAGCAAAGCAGAGGTGGAGTGTGAGAGAGCCATGCCATGGGAGGCGCTGCGTCGTGGCACGCTCGAGTGCCCTATCTGGTGGGATTTTCCGGCCAGGTGTAGGCATCCATTACGCTGAGTTGTACCAGGGTTTCCCGGCGACCAGTACTACTTTCTCCGTTGGTGATCGCATACGCAACGTATCCGGCGGGTGTTTTCTTTAATTCGGTGCAAATGCAGTTGTTTTCTATAATTTTTTGTTTTCAATTTCAGATGAACCCGCGTAACTTGAGCATATTCTACACAGCTTTTTTCTTAAATTGTTTGAACATCCTTTTAAACACTTTGATTTTTTATGCTGTTTCTGAAAAATCTCAAAGCCACGGGATAAACATTCTCAAATCTATCTTCAATTATCACTTTTATGTTTGGTAAGCCACGGGTAAAAGCAGTTAAAATTTAGTACGATAAAAGTTTGACCTTGCAATTAGGTATGATAAAAGGTCAAAAATGAGAAAAAAAAAATCGGACAAGTGATAAATACTAACATAAATGAAGAAACAAAAAAAACCATAAATCTTAAGAGTACCAACGAACTTTTTCTTTTTTCGAATTACTTTGATGTCCTAGTGGCGAGTGGTAGTACTTCTACTACTCTCCCCTCCTAAAAAAAATGATACTATCCTATTTGATTAATTCCTTCATTCCCCTCTAAAAATCTCTAACATGAATTCTAACAAAACATAGAAAAATCTATTACTAAACAAATTCTACCACTCTTCTGACAGTAAAAAAATGTGTGGCTATAGTAGGTGCATGATATATGCGAAGTAGAAAGGTGAAATGGTGACGATGATACAATATTCTCTTTTATTGGTAGCAAAGCACCTCCCGTCGACCAGTGAAGCTAAACTTTATAAGGATCATGTAACTGGTGGCCCCGTCTAATCGATCCAAAATATCTGATAAAATCACCGATATCTTTTAAACTTGTTATCGCTGATATTTTAAATCCAATTTTTTTGTTTAAAATTACCGTATCATTACCGATAAATTCCTATTATCAACCCTTAGTAAAACTAGAGAATCGGTTATTAAATACCCGCCTATAACACCCTCAGCCATACGTTTATGCCTATCAAACACTGATACGGTTACCTGAGTGGCATGCCCATGCTGATTATGAGGGCACCACCTGATCTGATTGCTTCACGGTTAATGACGCTAGAGACACAGACCGGCCTTGCATAGTACTCCTAAGTAGGCTAGCCTAGCCGTTCTTGCTTATGGTCTAGCATTGATGTGATTAGAACGCTCAGGTGATCACTCATTGAAGAGTAATTAACAGGCAAGCGCTATGGCTTGATGATGTTTTGGCGGCCGTACGTCTTCACTCTCCATGGACGCGATCCTTCTTTAGGTGAGCGACGATACGAAGAATGATCTGCATATGCATGCCGGCCGCTTTGTTTGGCAAGGGAGGCATGGGATAATTTCGAGCTATAAAAATGTCATCCTTCCCGAAATGATCATATGTCACCGAATGTAAGTAGCAGGGCTTACTCTACCAAAGCAAATCATATGTTTGTATGTAGAATCCGCAAGCCTGGATTGTGACCATGCATCATTTGCACCTTCACAAGGAGTAAACTGACAGCAACGGAAGATGTAAACTAGAAGCAATACAACTTATCAAATAGCAGCAAACACAAGTCATGTAAGTGGCATTTTGGCAATAAAGAAAAGACTCGGATGGTGACATCACTTGCATCATTTGAGAAAATGAAGAGGAATAAACAGTATAAGGAGATAGAGACATAAAAACTGCAGTTATGTAGCTCCCAGTTTTAGCTTGGAATGGGGAAATCATGAAACTGAATAAATTTACATACGAAGTGAGGGGCGGACGTCAAGATTTTGCCACATAATCATCGCCTTTCAACATAAAGTATCTATCTGCAGTAATTCAACGGCTTTAACTTGAAATTCAAGCGAAATATGGGTAGCAACTCAAGCTACAGACCAGTTACATCGCAATTCTCAAGTGACATAAGTCACAAGCAACAACACATCTTAAAAAATGGCAGATTTGCCATCATTTCTATCGCACGAGAATCTAACAAGTGTCGCATGGCAACCAACATCTAAAATGGCATAAAAAAAACATAATTTGCACATATAGACATTAATACGTGTTGTTGCTTCAGTAGTCAAATTGTTCCTTACCAAATGCCAAATGAGTACAATGCTCAATGCAACAGGGTCTTCTCTATGCAGTCAACTAATCAGAAGCATGGACAATAAGCACTCGTTAGACGGTTATGAAGAGAATAGAACCAGAAATTATGACATACAATTGGTGATGACAGACAAATTAGTTTATACACAAGATTTTGAAAAGATCAAATCAGAGGCAGTACGACAGACAATCAATAACCAAAAAATGAAAAATCTACAAATTCACAAAAAATTGCACAAGAACGTTAAAAAATGTTGACATTAAAATCATCAATAGCATAGTCTACTGTTGTTCATTTATTCAAATTGGGCAAGCAGCGAACAAATAAATTATAGGGAAATAGAAACCACTTACCATCAAAACCATCACATTATTACATTAAACAGGAGGAGAAAGGGCGGAGCCATCATCTTAACTGTTGTGTATGTATTAAAATTGATACAGTAACTAACTAGTGGACATACATTCGAAGCCAGTGAGGCACCCAGTAAGGATGAGTGAGCAGTAAAACTTGAGGGTGCAAGAAGAGCATGCACAGATGTACAGCTAAGGCCCTGCCTATCCTGGCCCACCCAAACGACGCATTCGAGGAAAACTGCATGAATTTGTTCGTTAAAAATAAATGCCTCTAGTGACAACTGCACTGATGCACAGGGGTCAACTAGATGACACAGCCATACAGCCCAATCAGCCAAGCAAAGCCACCTGTCTTGCTGCTTAACAGCTAAACTAGGGGCCACGACCAAGTACAACCTAAGACTAAAGTCAATTTAACCTTTGAGTGGTGCCAGCAACTAGTTTAGATATTCTGTTGGCAACTTGGTATAGCATGAATGGTGGTTGTGGTGATGGACCATAAAAACTTCCACTTCACTTCTAGTTTAAGTAAATGCAACCTTCACATACAACACATGTATTAGCCTAACATCATATCCCCAGCAATTCCTAATAATTTGTGTAAACCTCGACAAGAAGACAACTGATTAAATCTCTGCTCTATCATTAGGTGTCACTAAACACAAACATTCATCACAAATTAGACAAAGAAAAAACTAGACAATTTGGAGGATGCAATAGCGTCGAAATGCAGTAATGCACCATAAACTTACAGGATGTCAACTGTAATTATGAATGAAAAGGAAAACATATGAGCAATAATTCAGATTAACGGTCACTCTGATAAAAGCAATTATTGCAGATCTTTAAATAGCTACAGTGCTTTTCAGCTTGAACAAACATACTGCAGACCAAGCTTGGATATATAGCAATGAACTCAAGCTTTGCTCGACTTCAGCGAGAATTTGGCTGTCTGTGCCTCAAAACAATATTTTTCTTAATTAAAGCCAACTAGCAAGAGTCTGTCTTTCACCCAGCTTAAAATCATTAACATCTGAATCTGAGTTCACGTACATCTCATCTATGTAAATAGATATCCACATTAAGCAAAATGCAAGATTTGAATATATTATGGTGATCACAAAGTTTGTTTGATTAACCTAGATGCTGTGGATTTCCATGTCTTAAATATGCTTGCAACTAATGCAGACAATATACTAGACTTGATATAACGTGTACATAAAAATTTCCATGAAAATAAATGTGTACATAAAATTGTTCTCAACCATTGCCAGACCACACTCACGTTTGTCTGGCTCAGCTTCATATCAGACAAACAACCAATCACACTAAAAACTCACCAAAAATGTATTTGTTTTCATCCTGAACTGAGCTTAAGGTAAAATTTTATTATTGATCTTTGACATCCCTCCCAAGCCATTGGCATTTTTTTATTGTAGGTATGGAACTAATACATAGAGAATACATACAGTAAAGATAGTACAAATAAGGAAGTCAGAGCACACCAAGTTATTGACATAGTTCACAAAGAGAAAAGGATCATATATACAAATCAATTGTGTTGCCAGGAGCACAAGAGGAAACAGGAAGGAATGTTATTGTGCTTGCATTTCAACTTCATGCACAAGAGGTGCCAATTCAATTCCTTGTGAGAACAAATCCTTCTTGAGGACCTCGGCATTTTTAAAATGCAAACCAACCATTCCTACACTAAGGGCTGCTTCAATATTTACCATCCTGCAGCAGCAAAATTCCAAACAGAAGTTACAAAATCCACATTTGCTGCACAACAATAACCAGAGTTAACTAAAAAAATAATGGACCTGTCATCAATGAAAATGCAGTTTCCTGGATCAATGTTAAGATGATCCACAGCATGAAGATAAAAATCAGGAGAAGGTTTGCGCTTTCCTGCAAGATGTGATGAAATACTAAGTCAAAGATTAGAGGCGGCATTTTATTTAATACATTCCAAGAGGTAATGTCATAGCATGAGAATGATCTAGCATGAAAACATAACAAGTGCCTTATTGCTTGAATGCTTAGCTGATAACAACAAACATATCTAAGGTTAAAACAGAATTAGTTTATACATAAACCAATTAAGCAATTCAAACTTCTGAGGAGTAGGCATATCAAAAGAACAGTTCCAAGTCCCTGATCAACAAGATGGCATAAAATGGTACATCACCCAAAATTTTACTTCAGCTTCAGGATGAGGAAATTATAGGCCAAAAGATTAAACTGTAGCCTATCACTATCAGTAAATATTCATTACCGCCAAATGTTTATGCAGCAAAAAAGAAAAAAAAAGTAATTGTAAGGTCAACATTGATGGATTATATCTATGAATCCATTTAAAAGTTGGCAGGGCAATCAGATGGACGTACTGTAAGCTTTTTGGACGCCTTTGTCCTTTCAAAAGCTGAAGAAAGAACTGAAACTCTTAAATTAGAAGAAGATTTACATTCTGCTCATAGTAAATTTCTCCACTAGTGAACCAACATGCAGAGATTATCAATCCTATAGCATATTAAATAAGAATTCATGTTCTTGTTAAAGATAAAAAACTCTTGAGAAATATTTGTATTTCATCCAGAAATAGTGAGAGAGTATTACCAATTTGACAAGAACAGAACGACCACGACAAGTACTTTGATAGTCTTAACTTCTCCTCAACCAACTGGTACCTAGAGAACATATCTCAGGAACAATAGTTCTGTATAAATGCGTCAAGGAAGCTGAACTCACCACACTGGATAATTTGTAAAAGCATGCACTTCATAGTTATTTTGCTTCAAACTGCAAAGAATGCCTTCAACACCATCGACGTATTCATATGCATTCACCATGCATTCTTTCAGACCTATAGGGCACAAAAAAAAGGGATTCACAACAGAAACTTCATCTATCCAAGATAACAGTACAGTAATTAAATGGGGTTTGTGGAAAACATATATCAAAATAAGTGTTGGCAACTAGACAGGCACCAAATTATGGTTTTATATTTTTACTATTGAAAATATACTAAAGTAGGCAACTACCAATTGTGAGACAATTCGTAAATTTAGGAAATTAAGTTCTTCTTTGACGACAATGATATATTATTGCAATTTGAAGCGGAACAATATGTACCCTCAACAGCACTTCTACTTTGACCTTCTCACCTTCCAAGTCAAAGGATCTGCCATCAATGAAGAACTTTTTGGCCAGCTCATTCTGAAAGAAGCAAATAGAATGACAACATAGTGATTTCCTCATGTTCTATTAAGGAAAAATTGGGGTATTCTAATGCCAGCTGATGGAAATTGAAAACAAAATTATGTATAATTCCTAAAGAAGAAGAAGAAATATTAGTACGGATAGCAGAGAAATATCAGTAAAGGAGCATTGTCTTAAAGTAGTTCCACTGTTGCATTTTGAAATAAGCATATTATTTTAACAGTGCTTACATATTTACATAAGCCCCTTCAAAATACTTTTAATCATGTTTTCTTCCTCTATATGCGGCCATGTGGGTACTGGGTAGTAAGGCTAATAAAAAGTCAGGCATTGTGTCGACTCATGCAGAATAACATAGCATTTTTATCAATTGTTTTCTCCTTCTCATACTTCATTGTACTTGTTTTCTTTTATTGAAATGAATGATCATTCAACATACTTGTGAATTTTACCTTCCTCGTGCCCGTGTCTAAACCCTATCATATGATCTAAACGCTCCCTTCCAATGATGAGTGTTCATAAACAAAAATAATAATTATCAGTGAGCTAATGGATATCAGGATGTAAGGACTAAGAATGAGTAAGGTAATGAACAAACCAACAACCAACATATGTCTTGCATGAATCAAATGCAATTCAAGATTCAAGAATAAATGAGTACAACCCTTAATGCCTATGGCTACATACAAAACAACTCCAAGATTATGAGTGGATTTCACATCGAACATTCAATTTTATACTATGCAAAATCAAATGTACACTGGGACAGACCACTGGCATGAATAACATCGATACAAGTACAGCACATCATTTGGATGGGCAAAAAGTCAAGCTGCTAGAAATCCAACCTCATCAATCAGTCCCATCTCAAATTCAGACCATGCTGTTGGATGCTTGCTTTCTAGGAGTTCCTTCATGGACATTCTGCAGAAAAATATTAGTTCAACTGTAACTCAGAAAGGTGTGAAACACATGTGTGGCTAGGAAGTAATGCAAGATAGAGGTCCCACAAAATAAAGTAAGGCAAGATAGATAAACGACGCAGTAAAAACATAGAGGAATTCACACTGGTAGTTTAACAGATTCATTGATGTACAAAACATGAGGATACACGCAATCTTCTAGGAACAGTTTTCAACTCCTAGCTACACATCAGCCCGCTATTTCACTTACATTCTGCAATTGTGAATAATTATTCAGTTCACGGGTCAATTTGGTCAACTCAAGTGGAGGGAAATAGTTAATAACAGGTTAATTTCAATTAAGTGGCCAAAATGGCATAATAAGGATAAGTATTTCTTTTAGTGTGGCAAATAGAGGATTGCAACCTTTAGAGTGGCAAATTGGGAATGATCAATCTTTAGAGTGAATACTTTTGTAATCGTTCGGTAAAATCCCAGTAATTCAGCACCAGCTACAACACAGCCCGACTCTAATTCCCACACTATCCATGATAACATCTTAGAGAAAGCACCAGCGCCCAATTCGCCCGCATCTGAGCAACACCAAGAACCTAACAGGAATTCCGTCGAACACCTAAACGGAAAGGCGAACCTAGACCACAGCAACGCACGGACAGCGACCAACCAAGCGGAGAGATGGGGAACAGGGGGCATGTACGGAACTGGAAGAAGGCCGGGATGTGGTGGTAGAAGGGGTCGCGGACGACGGTGTCCATGACGTCGAACAGCAGCACCGGCAGCTTCCTCGCCTGGGACGCCTCAGCGCCGGCGGCGGACGAGGACGACATGGCGGGCGGGCGCAGCGAGGATAAGGAGGGGGCGGCGGCTGGGGGTTTGGGGAAGGAGGCGAGGTAGGGGGCGCGAGGGAGCAAGGAGACCATGGAGCCAACAAGCGGTGGGCGATCGAACTGAGCAAGAGAGGACAACCTGTGTTTTGTGCAACTGGGATCCTCTGCCTTCAGCGTAGAGGTTTGGAACCTTGCTCCCGACAGTAGTGCATTTGGATTTGGACAACAGAATTGCTAATTCTCGTGCGGTTGAAACTCTAAAATTACAATCTAATAAGACTAAAATTACACAGCATACAGAGATGCCATTTTACTATCAAAATTGTACTTATTAATCATCAGTTTTATTTATTGATTTATATGCTTTGTTAATACATAAATTTGTCAAATATATGTGCTTACATACTTTTTTTTCCTATGTTTTAAACCATCATGTTTGTTTTAGTCAATCTAAAATTGTATATTGGTAAAACTAAATTTGTACTTATTTATAATGTGCAATTTTAGTATAGTTATAGTGTAATTTTATTAATAATCGACTGACACTTATTTTATTATTAGGCAACTTACTCTTAGTCAAACCCTTTAGACAAATCTCGTCCCTTAGACCGTGACCGTGAACAGTATGTCTGCTGCAGTGTCTGTGTATCTTTGAAGATGGCAGCTCCGGCCATATGATAATCGTGGGTGATCCCAAAAATTGGTTCGAATTCACAATCTCGATTTTTCAAGTGTAGGATCGAAATTTACTGATGTTTGGCTTAAAATTGAATAGACCTTCGTTGAAAATCAAACAAATTCACTTTGTAATTGCTAGAATTTGTTCAGATGTATGGGACAGGGATAGTTTTGTATGCCCGCAGGACACAAATTGCACAAACAAGGAAGAAGCGGTTTTAGCAAAAAAAAAAAATTGACATGAATACTTTTTAAAAAAAATCATGCCAAACATCTACACATGTTTGGAACCTTGCTCGGGTGTCAACACTCCATATTTGTCAGATATAATTGACTATTGAAACATTGCTCACCGGGGAAAACTCGCGCCGCTTCCGCATCGTCCATGAACAAAGGCATCCATTGATGCGGTAGGCGTGACCCTGGATCACCTGGACCATTCTCTCAGCCTAGACGAGTCCAGGCAATCCGTCCGGCAACCTCCACCTACAAGGGATCCAAGATAGGGTTAAGTGAATATGGCCCTAGAAAAGACTTTGTGGGCAAATGGGGGCATAAGTATCTGCCGTGCTCCCTCCAGGGTGGTGTAAATTCCCATGAGATTCCAAGCGGCTGTCAAGGTAACCTCAATGTACAGGAATGCATGGGAAGCATTAAGAATTTTTTTCCTCTTTCAGAAAAAAAAAGAGAGGGGGAGAATCAGAAGTGTGGTTTTCTCGGTCCCATAAATAAATAAGTATTGATGTGTTGATAACATGGAAGATATTTGGCACGAATTACGGATTGATCCTTCTAGGGTGTTCATGTTTTTATCAGAACCTTGGACTCTCTCTCGGTGATAGCATCAAGCATGCAATAGAAGAATCTTTGGTTTTTGCTAGCCTAGGCATCGAGTTGGGCTAGTAGTAGTTAATAGGTTTTATTTTCGTTTTTTGCCGTGCTTCGTAGGGGTCCAAAAACTAGAGGATCGTTTCGGTCAGTTTAGGCTGCCATGAAGCTATAGTCTTTTTTCTTATTAGGTTTTCGGTCCGGTAGCCTTGAGGCGACGGACCGATGAGGTCCAAGATGGTGTTACGGCGGACCGAGGTTATCTAGATCTCGGTCCGGGTGAGGTAGCGCATGGTGGACATAGCACTGTAGCTGGTCCTCCATGTAAAGGGTGGTGGCGGACCAAGAGGGGTAGTCTGGCCTTTTGTCCGTCGATCCGCCATCAACAGGTGTGGCCCGAATCGGTCGTGTGCCGCAGTCTGACCCCGGTACGGATTAACAGGTCTGTGTCGGACCGGTCTGGTGTGTGAGGATACTTTTTACCCAACGACTAGTTTTTGAATGTGGGGTATCTATATGTCTCTTTCTAGTCGTTTTGGGCAGGTGTTTGTGACTCCAATTTCCATATTTTGAGTCTAGGTATTTAAGAGCTGTAGGGTTTAGTGCGGTAGTGCCTATACTAGGTAGAGAGCCAAGGTGAGGTAGTGAGTCTAGGTAGAGCTTTATGGTAGGGCATTGATCCGGATTAATCCTCTATATTGTTTGGGCTTGATACTTTGTTTGTAGCGAAGAAGGAAGGGCTGCCAAAGATCTGGCTCTCTGTGGTGGAAGGACTATTGGTCGAGGAACTTAAAAGTACAGGGAAAAACATTGGGTTGCACAGCCATTCGATCGGAAATCAAACGGTTTTGAGGAAAGATGGATATACGCGTAAACATAGGAAAATGATGGGTTTTTTTCAAACGCGAACGGGGAACCGGTGGCTGGATGGGAGCTACCAAGCGCGACGGACGACCGCGATATTCCGATGACGTGTATAGCACGAGCATTCAGATTAACCGTATGGCCCTACGGGCTTTATAGAGTTAGTAATCATGCTTTGAATTTCGCGTTGTACAAACATGTTTGCAGGTACAATAATGTAACAGAAAATTCGGTACAATAGCCCTACAATTATTTGGTTTAACATCTTGTGATCATACGAATTATAGCTGTAGGGGTGCAAACGGATCGAACATGATCGGATAGCTGGATACGGATATAGATCTATATTTTTTTATCGGATATAAATAGTGTCGGACACATATATGAATACAGATATTGTCGGCTACAAACACAAATAATGTCAAACTTGGATACGGGTCATATAAGATTGATATTATCGGATATAGTACATATAAGATTGATATTATCGAATATAGTACAAAACGTATATTACTCGGATAATATGTAAAAATACATACTTGAAAATTATCAATATAATAAGTTAAGTAGGGTGTTGTCCTATAACAACCCATTTTGGGCTCTTTTAAAAATTTCAAAAATGTGCATTTCTAGTAAATACTATTCATTATCTAAAAAATTTTCAAAAATCTAAATTCAAAGTCCAACTTAAATACAAATACAAATTTTCTTCTTAATTAAAAAATTTTCCCTAAAATTTCGAATTCCCTTTAGGCTTAGCCCTGTCCCAGCACAACCTAGCCCAAACCCAGCCAGACCCAGGCCTACTCGGCCCGAGCCGAGCCTCTTCCCTCTCTCTCTCTTTCTCTCGCTCCCTCTTTTCGTCCCCCTCTCTCTGTGCGCGCCCACTAGACGTGCCGCGCGTGTCCATCTGCAACAGGACTGCCTCTCGCTCAACCTGCCGCGCCATGCCGCCTCCTTCCGCGCCACAGCGTATCTCGCTACTGTGCCGCTTGACCGCCACCCTACACCTCGTGTCTCGCATCCTCTGCCGTGGCCGCTACACCTTGCCACACCCCTTTTCTTCACCGCGCACGCCCCCGCGCTGTGCCATCCTGTAACATCCCTAAATTTTGAGCATAAAATTATTTATTTTTTTTCGCGAAATAAAATGCAAAGTGCATTCACGAAATGACAACAAACCTAAAGAGAAAATTAGCGAAACAAGATAAAAACTAAACTAAATCAAGTAAACAAGATGTATGTATATTTCCCTTGCATAAAGGTTTTACTTTATTTTGCTAAGACATTAAAAGATTAACATAAAATACCAAAATATAGAGCATTTAACAACTCAATGGCAAATACTAGAAAGTATAATCTTGTCAAAATATTAATTGCATTATAAAAATATCATGCTTATTATTTTGTTGACCCAAATATATTTTATTATGTTTTTCTAATAATTCTAAGCTTTATAAACCATGAAAAGGGCCTAGAAGAACATTTGAAATACCATAAAATAAAAATATTTAAAATACTAAAATAAATTAAAGAGAAATGGGATGCTCATATTTTTATGAACTCAAAAAGTACTTTTGTTATATTTTTCTGGTAACCAAATCATGTATCACTAGTAGAAGCGTTAAAGAAGTGATTTAGAAATTCTACAAAATAAATATTTGTCAAATACCAAAACAAAATGCATATTTAGAATCCTTATAATGTTCTGAACCCATAAATATTTTTATTTTAATTTTCTGAATTACACATTACTTTCCATACTATAAATCGGATTTCTAAACAATAGAAAGCTAGGTTTTCTGTTTTAATCCTGGAAATACCGTTTTGGAAGCTTCCTGTTAAGGCAACATTTCCATAAAAATGAAATGCGCTTTCCCCTTTGTGGGAAATACGCCTCTGACGTCACCACGCCGAGCCATCCGCACTGCCTCTGCCTTGTGCGTGCACTGAGCGCCGCGTGTCCTCACCCCAAGCATCTGCGTGGCGCCCTGCACCCATCCGTGCCCGTTCCCGGGCAAAAGCCACTGCTGTTGCCTCCCTATTCCGGACGCAGCATCGCCCGTGCACGGTGAAGCCGAAGCTGCAGCATTTCTTCACCGGGCCTTGGGAGATCACCGCCAACACCGTCGCCCGTGACCTGTGGAGCTCGCCGAGCAGTCCGAACCGTCAGCTCGCCGCCGGTAAGCAATCGTCGTTTTTCCCCAATTCCGGCCGCCACGGCCAATTCCTCAAATTACACCCATATGATTCAAATTGATGCAAGGATATGCATCTATAAGCTTCTTAGAGCTTCACTACACCTTCCCCATATACCGCGCCGGCCAATTTTGGCTCAGGCCGCCGTCGCCATTGAAGCCGCCGCCCCGAGCTCTAGAGCTCACGGTGCCGGCGTGCTACAAGCATTTCCGCCCAAAACCAGCACCATCACTGGCTTCCCTAAGTACCCAGGAAGCTCCTACACCCGCGCGTCTATGCCCTAAGTCACCGGAGCGCCGCCGCGCCATGACCAAGCTCCGCCCGAGCCCTCACCATGTGGCTAGCTCTCTACGAGCCTGCCCTTGGCAAACCGGTAGCACCAATGTGCTCCTCATGTTCCTTAGATGCTCTATAGCCGGCCAATTTGGCCTCCAACCCGCCGGAACGCGCCGCCCCTTCTTGCCCTGCCCGCGAGCTCCGACGAGCAATTGCCGTCGCTACGGACCGCCTTGCACCGTCCCAAGCTCATCTCCAACTTCCTTGCCTCCCCGCTACCACTACCATGCCATCCCCTCACTAACACTAACCCCGTACCATTGGATTCTCATTTCGCCGCCGCCTAGCTCCGCTTTAAGCTCGCCGCCGGCCAACCCGAGTCCCCCGGACATGAACCAATGAAACACGTCCTATATCTCGGTCTCTTGAATCCGTATATACCAAGAACTCCGTGAGAGGTGTACCGTAGTGCCCGCAATCCAACGCCGAAGGCTCGCCGGAGAAGAAAAACAAAGGAAGAAGACAGCGCAGTGAACTGTTCGGTTTTTCCTATTCAAGCCGGTTCACCCTATTCTAAGCCGGTTTTGTGGATAATACCCAAATAGAAAATGTTCAAAATGATAAATTGTAACTAAATATGAATTTTAAAACTATATGCAGTACTAATAATATTTGAAAGGTATAGTTTAAATGAAAAGAACTTTTAATTAAATAAAAGGTAATATAAAAACAAGATTTTTGCTTATATGAAAACTAAATAACATGTCTATTTGATACATCTTAAAACATTTTGAAGTACATATAAAATTCACATGACGCATTGTCCTGTTTTTGAAAATCATGTATTCATACATGTTTATGAATAAAATTAACCTAGACAAATAAGTGTATTAAATATTTAACCCATTCTACCATAAAACCTACTATTAATAAAATTAAATAAATAAAATATTTAAATTCATAGAAACCACATATTGCTTTTAAATGCATCAACATCATCACCTTTTATATTTAGAATTAATAACACTCATTAATATCTTTGAAGTACCTCTTTCAACAGAACACCTAGGCATATGTATATCCTTATATCTTCTAAAAATCAAATCCTCCAACTAATTACAAAAATCATATCTTCTAAGTAAAAAGGATGTATATATATATGAAGGGCTAATATTTTCATTGCATAAAAAAATCAAATTGGTTCTTACACCGCATATGATAAGACAGATAAAATAGCCGAACTCTCGGAGGAAAGAGTTCAGGAAGTTCAAGCTAGGAAAGGAAGAGTCAAGAAGACCACCCGAAGAATCAAAAGGAGTCAAAACTAGAGCAACATCCGGAGAATCCAAATTGAAAGGCAAGTCACAAATGTCTCGATCATCTCGATCAAACTCTTATGCTATGGATTTGGGTAAAACTTGTTTCACCTAGAAATTTTAGACTTAGAATAAACTTGTAAACTAGGATGACTATAATTTGATTGGCGATAGATGAACTTCTGAATAGTACGAATAGATTCCCTTGTCAAATATAAGCCATATTCATCTTGACAAGGTTTAATTAAAACTTGACTTGGCGATAGCTCAACCTAGTCTATATCGGTAGTATACATGATTCCTGATAGGCCATGTCCACATGGGTATACCTTACTGAATAATACTATTTAAAATTGGTGAATTAGAAAAAGCTTAACATAAACACTCCACCTAAAGAAAAATTAATACTTGGCAAGATATGGATTTTAAGCTGCTTACTATAGGTAAGCACGTGTTGCTGAATGAGTGAATATTGATGTGCGATCGGATTATATGTTGGAATTATGAAGTGTTATCTTTAGCTTAGGGCAGAGAAGGATGGAAGTTGTTGGCCTATGGGCAGTGATGTGATGATGATTGTTCCCTAGTTGGAACCTTTGTGAATTCCCTTTTGTGGAATAGTGTTATTATGAAGTTCCTGCCCGCGGCATATAAGGATACTATTCTTTTGCCACTGCAACGTAACACAACTTCGCCCAACCATGCGACCGAGAAATCGGACTGGGATGTGCTCTATACCGTTATTACGATGTTTCCGCAGGAGGAGGTGTGCGATCATTGCTTGATCTGTCTGGTTATACCGGTAATCGTTAGTCAGCTAGATGAACAGTAGATCCCCTTTATAACACTACGGCCAATCGGCTTGCTATTATGGGCAAGTTCCGTATGAGTAGAGGGGCCGATATTCTACTGGGCGGAAACTAGGGTAACGGCGTAGTGTCGTGTCCTTGGTGTATCGGCACTGATCACGTTGAGGCATCGTTTGGGTAAAGCTGGGCAAGTTCTGCAGAACTCAGTCAAATGAAACATCGATGGACCGTGTTTCCGGTATATGAAGCTGTGTTAATGGGTGATTCCAGATAGCAAGACTTAAGTAGACTTTCTTTCTCGCTCTCACTTTTTCTCATCTCATTTATCTCTGGTCTACGCGTTATGTTCTCTCTTATTCTTGTTGCGAATTGTTACCTTGCCATGTATTATTTAAAATTGTAAATCATTTAGAATTGTTTTACCTATTATAATTAATCTTGATTGCTAGTCATAACCTTAATCCCTTAAAATTGAAAAACTGTAATCAAATAAAATATTGGGGTTTAGTAACAAGTGATCAACCCCTAGGAATCCTAGTTCATGATTTTGAAGGGGTGATAGTCTTTGTGCTTTGCTGAGTACTTGCGTACTCACCCGCCTTTCATGCGGGCTGCCCATTCCAACGAGCAGTCTTCGGTCAGGAAACCACATTGGAAGAGATACTGGAGAATAGCAAAGAGGAGTGAAGAAGGTACAGAAGGAAGGAGTGTAATCTAGGTCATCCCTACGCTCAGGCATTGCCTGTGGTAATGGGCTACGAATTCTGATTGTAATATAAATAAATGTAGCTCCTGTAAAGCAGAGTCTGTAAAACTCGGCCAGCAGGCCTTACTTTGATGTAAAAGTATTTCTGTTGTGTAATTTCGCGTTGCAGGATGATGCTACACCTGTGCACAACTGAAATCCTGGACAGTTGTGTATTGTGGATCGCCGACATCCTATGTCCAAAATCGATCCCCCACACATCCCGTCGCTGCCCCTTCCTTAAGCCCTGCGACCAGAGCACCTTCTCCCTCGCCTTGCCAGCCGATTCCCCCTCTACTTAAGCCTCGACTCGGCCTCACTCCCATCCCTTCGTCATTGCCACCGCCGAGCTCGGTTTGACCCTCTTTTGCCTGGCCGTTGACTCGGTATATCGCCGGCCGATTCCTCGCGTCCCTAGCTCCTCTAGGTGCCACCCCTCATGATCCCGTCCTCAATTTTGGCCGAGAACCACCGCAACTCCCCCACGATGACGCCCCTGTTTCGACTGCCGCTTCCTCTATGGTACCAGCTCAACTCTGCTTTCCTTCGAGCTCGCCGCTATCTCAGGTAGCTCCCTGGTAGTCCCTAGTTGCTCCCTGCACCAGCGAATTGGCTACCATCCCCACCCTTCGCTGTAGAAGCATGATCCCATAGCTTCTTCCCGTCCGCGCCCATGGCGCCGCCGTTTTGACTCGCCGCCGCCAATGTTCCAGCCAGCATGTCCTAGGTCTCTCCTAGTCGAACCCATCCCAATCATGAACTACTAGGATAGTGAACCGTAGCGCCGCAGTCCTTCGTTGAATGTTCGCCGGAGTTCGGCCGGAGAACTCAGCGAGGCCGTCCCCTAGTTGATGTCAACCCAACATCAGCCATGATATGGAGTCGCTTACATGTGGGACCCACGCTAACTATGATTAGCGTTTAAATCCCCCGTGCTTAGCGTTGTCAGCCATTGACATGTGGCCCCGTGACCATACCTATCAGTATTAGGGGAGGCATACTCCTGGTTTACGCCTTCTAACCATGGGCTCGTTCAGGCCCGCTTCTGCGCTCGTAGACCGAACCGCCCTAGGCCACACAGTGTTGGATTCGGGCTATTCCTGTTTAGGATTTTCAATCTTTCCTATTTTAATTATTCTAGAAAGTATAAATAGTTTTCTAAAAATAGAAAAACAACACCTAAAATATTGAAAAATCTATGATAAGTACAAGGCAGCAAGCTTGATTTAATAAAATTATAACTTTACATAGTAACCCATTTCTTGCCTTCGTAAAATAATAGTAGCTCTAGTTTAACCTTTTTGAAAAATACTTTAAATATCCTTTCTGTTTAATTAAATTAATTTATTGTTTCCATAAATATTGAAAAAATTCCAAAAAATACTAGATGTAGTTTTGAACCTACTAAAATTATTTGAAGAAATTTAAATAAATTATTGTTCCTTGGAAATTTTTTATAAGCCATTTAAACCTTTTTCCTTTAAGGATTAATATTCCTGTAAATTTATTAGATTTATTTAAAATACTGTTCGAGCTCTAAAAATTTCTAAATTTTTGCAGAAACATTTCCAACTGAGAAACAATTTAATAAAAATATTTAACCTAATTAACCTCTTGTAAAAATTAGCAAAATAAAAGAAACCCCCTAAAGGCTTTGTGAAATTAATATTTTAAACACTTTAATAATTTCCAAAATTATTTTCTAGCAAGGGTAATATCTAGCGCATTTTCATACATATCATACGACGACACGTAGGATCCCTGTATCGATATTAGTATTTTAGTTCATGCATACATGCATCATTTCTTTTTGTGTTTATTTATGCATTGTCTTTGTTTTCCCGAGTAGACGTCGAAGATCCAGAGGGAAGATTCGAAGACACAGAAGAAGACTTCCAAGCCTTAGGACAAGGCGAGTTAACATCCTTAGTTTATATCTTACCAATTTTACTTAAAGTTATTTTGAATCCATTAAGAAATTCCATGCTCTATGATTTATGAAATACCTAACTCGTTAATCATGTTATACATATGCTATGACCTTTGGCAAGTTTAATTACCATGCTATGATTGCCTTGAACATCATGCTATGACTGTCTTGATTGTCATATCCCTTGTTGCCACCAACAAAACAAATAAAATATTTGGACTCTTGGTCCCTAGGTAAAAACTTGCTTAGACATGCTTAGATCTAATCAATGTTTTATTTTCAAGGTGTTACTACTTCATAGTGGTGAATACTAGCTCGCCACTACTACTACTACTATATATTATGAATTGGATATAGTCTGGTATGGGTAAAGACTTGTGTCGGTTGGCCTTGAGATGTGAACCGGTTGGACTAAGATACGGTTTGAGATCCGGAGAATATGTTGGTTATCTAGAATGGCTCTAGATTGGAAGGTCAAGGACCTGATGAGATTGAGGCAGAGAGTGAAGTATGGGATCTCCGGCTCTCGAGCCATGAGAAGTGGGACCAGAAGGATCCCTTGGTTATGATTGAGTGTTGGATGCATCCGACACAACACGTGGCCATCGCGCGATAGTGTGGGTGTAGAATCTAGCATGGTGCTCTGCGGAGGCCCTAGATGATACTCCAACCCGAGGGACAGGCGGAAGGGCATCATCACCCGAGGATGATCTAGATCATGCATTCGCTAGACCGACAATCTAGGAGCGATGATCCACAACAGGATTGCTGAATCCTAGAATACGACGGCGGGTGTAAGGAGGACAAATAGGAACCGAGGTTCCATTTGAGTTTGGTGTTTGATCTAGTCATATCATCGGATGGTACAGGGTTTGACAGGATTGTAAGTTTGAGTTATCTCGAAAAACACAACTCAATAATTCTTTTCATGTTTTAAAATTGGCGAAGTCATAGGTTTATACTATGAATATTTTCAATTGGATTTATGCAAAGAAATAAACCCTAGCCTGCCTTCGAGCCATTATCATTGCGTACTTACCCTCGTACTCACTCACTTTTTAAATGAAGAGAATCTGGAAGACCGTTATGCTTGCTTTGAGGATGAAGATTCTGGATATGAAGGCCAAGAAGATGTATAGGGTGTTCCCTCTAGCCACTTGCATGGTTGCATAGCTGATGGATAATATTTTGCTGCATTGAAGACTTTGCATTTGTACTCTGAACTCTCGTGTGTACCATACTATTATTTGGCCTGGACGGCTCTGATATAAAACTATTTGCCAAAAGATGATAATTCCGCTGAATTATCTAATTTACTTTGATCGATTGTATGCTTTATGATTTGGCTATGTAATGGTGAGCACTAGCCTGCCGATTTAGAGACTAGTGTAGGAATCCTCTATGGACCTCAAAGATGAGGCCCTCACATGTCCAGTGTAGAGTAGTGTCACCTACCTGTGAGTCGGGTAGTTATCCATCATCATCCATATCCGCAAAAATAGCTAGATATCCATAAAACTATCCAATCCGGTCAGTCGGAAATATTCGCACCATTTGCACCCCTATATAGCTGTGATGTCTTTGCTTGGAATAGATGAAAAATATTGGTTTCTTTTTTCTTTCAAAGATTTTGTGACCATCTCTCAAGAAACAAAAAGAAACGATATATCCTCCCCATGCAGATGTGAAATGGCACGGCGCTAGCAAGGTATTCAAGCGAGAACTGTGCAGGAGTTGCTAACCAAAGTGTTTTTAAAAATAAAGGGAAATTGTCATCCCTTTCGTCTCTACACTGCAGAACCGTTTCCCAGCTTAGAAAATATGTGCGTGTGACATCACAAGCTAACGGCGATTTTAACCTGAGTTGAACTAGCTACTTGGCCGACCAGATAAGCATGTGACATAAGTATTTGTGGTCAAAATTAAATCGAGGTGAGATCGGATATTAACATTTTCCACTTTAAAATAAAAATGTTGATCTAAATAGTATATTTTTTTTCCCACGAGGGTTACTGGGTTACCCTTGGTTTCCATTACTAGAACAGAAACAACATAGTACTAGTACACCCTGCTCCAAAGCATCCAACTTCTTGTCTCAGCCGGTCAGCCGCAGTATACTAACCAAAAAATGCACCCAATAATTTCGCATTAACCAACTATTACATTCACCCATAATTTCAGAACAACAGCTCCTTCATCCGAGTCTGTCTCGGCAAAATGCAATACATCCCCAGCCCACAAGCCTACTCTCTCCAGGAAACCTCTTCTTTTCCTTCAAATCCCATGTTCCAATGCCTGTCTCCCAGAGCTCCTCCATCACCTGGAGCCGTCAGCAACGCTATAGGCTTCCTGGCTACATGCATGTTCAAACATTCCAATCACCTTCTCTAGGCGACTTGCTCCTTCCAACACACTGTCCAGAGCAACACCCTTCTGCAATTTCACTCAATACCTGAGCAAAGCACAGATCTCATGAATAATACAGTTAGGAGAACTAAAATTTTTCTTTTCAAAACACATCTTGTTTGTAAACTTCCATATTGACAAACAAACAGCTGTAAAACCAACAGAAAAAAAGTTTTCCCCCTCGGGAAAATTGAATTAATTCATCCCAATGTAAAATGGATTCAGTTTTTTAGGCCTGGTATCAGAATTAAAAGACATAGCTACCATGTTCCAAACATGCCTAGCAAAAT
Source organism: Olyra latifolia (assembly GCA_036346145.1). NCBI lineage: Eukaryota > Viridiplantae > Streptophyta > Magnoliopsida > Poales > Poaceae > Olyra > Olyra latifolia. The sequence goes on from CM070531.1 coordinate 45,142,976, forward strand.
TGCAATAAAAAAATAAATGCTGAGAGGTTTCCACGTTTTCACAAAAACAACAAATTGAATTTCCCAGCCAATTTTCCCTTCTCAAACATATTTTGTCAATATATCATTAGATTGTAATAGCCACAAGAAAATTTGTGTTATATAAGGAATTTTCGATTTCCATATCCTTTTATTGTTATGTATATATAAATATGAATACATTTTATCATACAGAGATGTTACAATGAACCTCCCACTTTTGTCTATCATCCATTTAGCAATGTCCTGCTCCTCACCAAAAGTGGATCTAAATCTATTGATGTTTTGTTTATTTGCAATTATTCTCGTTCACATTCCAGTACATTTACAGCATGTATGATACGTTCCTTGAACAATTAATAGTAGGTCAGAAACCTATATGTATATATTTCAAAAGAAGCTATGTGCAAAAGTTAACTACAACTGAACTAAAAATAAAATTAAAATAAATAATCCAACCATTGTTGCGTATGGGGTTGATATTTTGCTTTTTGCACGATGGATAACCATCGCACATTCCTGTTTGAAGATCCTTCGGAGCTCTTCAAGCATCGGATGGATATTTTGGGGAAAAAAAGCACTGTTTCACAGCTTCCGGATGCTCCAGGACATGATGATAATTTTCATGAAGAAGTCGACCCGAAGCTGGTGTTTAAAGTTTACCAACATTCCCATAATTGAACCTCCTAATAGTTCTGTTGGATTAACCAGTTGCCAGCACTGCCTTGACAAGTTGCAGTCAAAGGAAAGATGATGAGTTGTTTCCTCTATCATAGAAAAGTTTTGCCTTCTGAGAGTTTCTCTGGTATTTAGTCTACTCTTTAAATTAAAGCAATCAAAAGAAGACTTTGTGTTTGCTTGACTACAAACTTTTCTAGAGCCAAGTAAAGGATGCATGAAAGAGGTTCCCATGAGTCTTTTATAAACTTGAATCGATGACAAAATGTCATTTCCCTAAATGTATGACCAAGAGCTTGTTCTTGTGTGATTTTCATTGCTTATTGCATGTCTTTGAAAGGAAACACGGATCTGATGCGCTAGCACAGAATCAAATTTTACTATGAAAACATAGCAAATCCTGCAAGTAGATGATCACAAATTGTTACCACTATACGCATAGTGCAGCTGAGAAGAGTTGATGAAGCTGGTTGAACAATCTGCATGTAGGCTAGAGTCATCCTAAGAAAGATAATAGTTTATTCGCGTAAAAGCATTTAACTTAGAAGTATAAAAACATTTAACAAAACATAAGTAAATAAATAGTAAATAGTTCTCATGATTAATATTAATAGTAATATAAACATGATAAAATCAATCTCAGTGTCTCATGTCTCAAGTTCCCATTGTTCCATGTCATAATCTCAATATAGTTCTCATTCCCATGCTCAATCATCATAAATCATTTAGCAACGGCATACGGCCGGATAAACCTTATCGAAGTCAAATCAATTAAGATGTAGTTACGATGTGAAAAACCACCGAAATGCTCATAACCGGGAGCACACGGCCATTCGAATGGGTTTATACTTTATAGAGATTGTACGCTTTTCCGTAAGATATGATATTCTCTCATCGGATAGCATCATAACAAAACCTATTAGAAGACTAACCCCGAACTTGTTACGGTCATACCTGATAGGTCACACAGGTATCTCGAAATTCCATTCGGGCAATACACCGGCGATGATGCATCCCTCGGGACCTCACCTACGGTGTAAGTATTGTGACAATCTCGATGTTACGCTCCCTCTAGATTAGGCCATGTCACATACCGGGCTTGCGGTCGCACGATAAATTCTCAATTAAATCCATCACGATCATCGGTCCTTAGGGACCGGAGTGTCGACTCAAGTCACCGGCTCTGAGTCAAATTATTAATTGGTCAAATTTTAATTAATGAGTGAACAATCACACCATAAACCCAAAATTCTCTAGTCTCATATTCAATTATCTTATAATTGGGTTCTTTCATGATCATAGTAGTAAATCACTCCTTGAAACTAGCTAAGCAATGCTAATTAAACTATCTAATTCATGAAAATAGTAGCAATTTATGTAATAATATTATCCTAAGGTTTTTAATGGCAATGGGTGCATATCATATAAATAAACGACAGCCATTAGGAATTTCTAAAGCAAATACGCATAATTTAATTAAATAGCAATTTTGGTAAAATCTAGAAATTAGGATTCTAGGGGAAAGACTCGCCTTCCTAATCTTCCTGAACTTGCTGGACGTCGGTGGTGTCGATAAATTCTCCTTCGTCGCCCGCGCGGTCTAACGCATACAAAACGAGGAAACAACAATAAATATCAGAAACAGTAAATAAATTCTAAAATTATATAAAAATTACAGCAAGTAGATATGAATTTTCTGGATTTTTTAGAAACTGAATCGCTGGATTTGGAGCTAGGATGAAATTGGAGCAAAATAGTGAAGGAACATTATCCACTGAAATTGCAGAAAATAAAAAACTATAGCTAATGGGCTGAGTACTGTAGCTGTGGTGAGGGAGGGAGAAAATAGAGTGATTAGAGAGGGAGGGAGCAGAGAGAGATAGAGGTCTTCTTCTCTTCAGTTTATCTTCTTATCTTATTTACTTATCTTCGAATCGAAAAGTCAGATGGTTTGAGTTTTGCAGTTCATTTTTTCTATCTCGAAACCACGTCTTAGAGCTCTGAGAAACAAGTCAAATGAAGCTCATTGGACTTTTCAAGCTACCTTGGGAAGCTCTCGAAGTTTAACTTATAAGCAAATAAGAAGATAACTAAATAAGATAAGCCGAAGAGAAGGGGGCCAGAGAGATGGTCAGAGAGAGGAGAGAGGGAGGCGGGGTCGACGGCGGCGGGAGGCGGCAGCGACTGCACTGGCGGTGAGGTGGTGGCGGCGGCAATGTCGGAGGAGGAGGAAGTGGAAACGGCGGCGACCGCGGTGAGCGGTGGCTTAGCCTGGTGGCACAAGGCGCGGAGCGGCGTGGCGACATGCTGCAGCGGCGGCGGCATGGTGGACGGCACAACAACGCGGGCAGTGCGGCGATGGCATGGGGGCAGTTTGTGGCTTCTCCTGGCTTCAATTCTCACCGAGACGATGATGAATAGAGCATGGCGAGCGTCCACTTTATGGAACAGATGGAAACGAGAGGGACTGCGATGCTGGATTTGCAGGTATAGATGTAGAGGGAGAGTTAGAGATCGAATTGGATTAGAGGTAGGATTGGTTAGGAAGATGATTGGGATAAGGATGAGCAGAGAAAATCCTAGGTGTTTTAGGATTCAAAATTTAAGAAGAAAATAAATAAATAATTTAATTATTATTATTATTATTTTTAGGTGTCACAATTGCCGATAGTAGATAGTCTCCTTATGGCTTGTTCCGATTAGCACCGTAAAGTAACAGTGCCTCTAAGTAGTTTATACATACGGGAATAGGAATTGACACGTCGGTGTAGTAGCACCATCTCACCACTTGGATACGTTGGCTAGTGTTTCAGTGGAGGCTAGATTGATCTGTTAATCGTCTCTCATAGCCTCCACCTTATCTTTTTATATAGCCTCTCGGTGGTTCTCAACCTAGAAGTCCATCAAGCCGCAAAGCACACATCTCACGGGGTCATCAAGCTTGTGTCCTACGCTGTCCAGGATTACCTCTTGGATATAAACCCAACAATCCTTAATTTTAAAAAATTGATTATAATCTTTCAAAGACAAAGGGATATCAAATAACAATTGGAAGTCTGTGCTAGCCTTAACTTGACCGACTGTCATGTCATCGTTTTTGGCAAAAGAAAACAGTTGATGAGGAGCTTGTAAATGCTAGAGGGAACCATTCCATAGGTCTTTTCAGAAAAAAAATTGTGTCGCTTTCTCATGGAGAGCAGGAAGCTAAGCCTTTGAACAAGTCTAGAAGTTTAAAATAAGCTTTCCACAAAAAAATCCCCCCCTTTTTGCAATTGTGTGTTCATCGTTATCTTATAATAGAGAGCCCAGTTTATAAGGGGAAGGGAGGGTGGGAAGAGGGTGTCTGGGCCTTCTGGGAGGCAGAGAAGGGCCAAGCAGGCATCAATGAGGGGTGGTGAAATCTCTCACCCGGGCTCCAATGGGCCTTGGGCCCCTCCAAGCGTTGGCCCAGCTAGATATTTTGGTATTTTTCAATGTTCTATGCACGAGAAAGATCAAACTAAGCATGAAACTTTTTTTTTTCAATTTTTTTTTGAAGCCAAACGATTCAAAAACATGAATACTATTTCGGGTGGTCTTTTTCTTAGTTTGAATTTGAATTTAAATTTAAAATTTAAAATTTGGTCTGGTTCAAAACCATGGTTCTTCTAACTGCACCGCAATAGTTTGAGAAAAACCACGGTTTTGTGAATCATGCTTGAGGGCCCACCACGCCCTTGGTGGGATATGTCTCCTACGAAGGCGACTTAGAATTGTTGAGAAACCCTTGCTACCAGGTGTAGTCCAGGGGTTTCCCGATACATTCAGGAATTGCAAACATGGATATAAAGATAAACACAGAGATATAAAGGATGAACACTGCTTTTCATATTCTCAGATCTGTTTTATAATAGGGTATCCTCCTCCTTATATAGTGACAGATAGGGTTTTGGCTAGGTCCATCTGAGCCCTTCGTGGACCGGTTTCCTAACAAGATTCACCGACCTAGAGGTGCGACAAGAGTCCTGCAACTTTTGGCGTGCGGAGCTACTGCCTTGTTTAACAAGTATTATAAAAGGTAGTTAGTGGAAAGTGTTTATTACCACATGCATTTTACTTACAGATTGAAGCTCCAATGTCATGTTACTATTAAATTTAAATCAATACAACTATTAGATAGTTATTTGTATTAGTACATTATGATGTTCCATAATCTGACATAAAACTGTAGTATAATAATATAATTTAGAAATTTGATTTAGTTAGTGCTTGGCCTTAGAGGTACTATGTGCTCAAAACAGTTTGGGCTTAGGCCTATGGCTTATGCATGGTCCTTTCGAAAAGCTAAACATCTCGAGCTGGCTTTTTTTTTAATCTTTAAATCACTTCTCAATACTCTAAAAAACAAGTCGAACGAAGCCGATCAGTTTGTCGAATCCATTTCAAAAATATCTAGTAGCCGATCAGTTTGTCGAATCCATTTCAAAAATATCTAATAGCTCAACTTATCATTTAGTTCAGAATGCAATAGCTCAACCTAGTGTAGTCCAAGCATAGGGCACTTAGGCACAAAAGAAATATCAATCATGGTATTTAGCGTGTGGCTGACTCGAGCGGGCTAGGGTCGGCATGTTGTAGCCATGGTGACGGTTCCTATGGGTCAACTTGCAGCTCAGCCTAGGGTTTCACAGCGGTGGGTGCTACCTCGACTTCGGCAACAGCAAGGCGGTGACAGTGGTGACAACTCCTTCGGCAGCAGCGACGACTCCGGTCCATGGCAACCGATGGCAATGGTGATGGCTTCGACTTGTGCTAGACGATGAACGATGATAGCTCTGGCTTTGAGGGTTATAGATCGGTTTGGGGAAGGGGTTACGGATCGGTTTTGCAGGTTTATATAGGGGATGTGTTGGAGATAGAAGTAGAGATGGATTAGGATAGGATTTGACAACTAACTCGATTTGAGTTTGTTGGAAGGCTGGCTCAACCAAGAAGGGGGCTGGCAGAGCCATTTCGGCCCAAGCGGGTGCTTGGCTCGGCCTGGTAAAGGATCGGGTAGAAAGGGGTTGTGGCTCGACCATGCCCAAATAAGAGGAAAAAGAAGGAAGAAAAAGAAAAGATGAGGAAAGGGAAAAATAAAATTTTTTTGGAATTTTTATTTGAATTTGGAATTGTAAACAAATGGAATTGTATGAAATTACTTTTAGATGCATAATATTTTTAGTGAATTTTGGGGATGTCACACTCTATATTATATATCTTTGAGAGTGGCAAAACATACGAGCATTTATAATCTACGATACTTATAATGCAATTTTTTCTATCTAATTTTTGTAGGGTTAATTCAGGTCATGTTGATGCAGTAGCAACTTTAGAGAAATACCATTAAAAAGTGTGAACCTGACACTCTCATAAAATTGTAACAAACAAATATGCCATTATGAACTTTCTTAAGACCAAAATACTCTATTACAATCTCTCTCCTCCCTTCCTTCCCTCCTTCCACCGCCCCCTTATTTGTCAAGTGCTATCGCTGGACTCTGCTTCCTCGTGTGAGTCACGACTGCTAATGACGAGGTCACGGCTGGATCCAAAAAACCTACCGGGGTCCGATGTGTTTTGGCCGATCTGGAAACCTACCGGGGTAGCCGATAATACTGATTATCCCTGATAATCAGTCGATAATCAAAACCCTGCTAAGGATAAGCATTAAGGATGGCCATATATCTTTGATTTATACCGTATTGTTACCTTGATCCATAAACTTCCAAATCTCTTTTGTGGCCCGTAATCTTGATATATAATTTTCAAATTTAATTAAAAGTAAAAAAATAATAGGAACACATGTAAATAAAAGAGCAAGAAAATCTCCTTGCACTGTCATGGTATCGGGCGGTTGGACCAGGCCCCAAGGTGAGCCCGGTCGGTGCCAGCCCAGAATTCGCATCAGACCGCTACCTCCTCTGCTTCCTGCAGAAGCTGCACTCGCGGGCCTTGTCTGAAACCCATTTGATTGACCGCATGCAAGCATTGCACACTATCACTATCACTAACACTTTCGGCGATTTGTGCTGCCTTTCTGCGGCATGAATCACGACGTATAATTTGGCTGTCTTTTATCCTAAATGGCATGCCAAAGCAAAGTAAAACGCTTGTTCAATCGGAACGGTGAGCCTTGGCCGGCCGTGCTGCATGTACGGAATCCCGGCCGGCCGGCGCCGAGCCCGCCACGGAAGCGAACTTGCCCTTGGTGACCGCGGTCGCCGGCCGCCGCGACGACGACGACAACCGACCGCCAAACGAGTGCGTACCAGAAGATTTTGACCGCCGCCGACGACGACTGCGACGCCCGTCTCCGTCCCAGACGAACGGCGGCCGATGCGCTGCTGCTGGTGTGCATGGACGGCGGACTGGCTCCTACATTCCCGGAGATGCACCGGTCCATCACTCCATCTGGTTATCTTGACAAGGACCTGCGTGTGGAGCACGTGGAAAATGTTGCCGAACGCGTGGACGTGATATGATTTGCAGGGACAGGTGTTATGAGTGTTCGCTGTCCGTGGTTTGGTCGGTTTTACTAATGAGAAAGGAGAGAGCTCAAGATCGGCATGGCAACGAAGAGAGTAGAATACAGGTGAAAGTGTCCAGTTTTGGAGTCTGAACACTGGCATTCGTTTGATTTTAATTTGAATCCACCCATTTTCGGCTTCAAGACTCGGCCTTCAGCTCTGCCGGAACTCTAAGGCTGCGTTTGGTTCGGGTCAAGAGTGAATTAAGGGTTAATCCGTCAAACGTCCTTGGATTAAATTTCGGAGCAATAAGGAAAGAAATCAGCAATCTGAGTGGCGGAAAATTCTGAGGCAAGGATTTGACCACGGGGAAGCTACCGGATACGGTGATTGATACATGCAGTGGGACGATCTTGCAGGAGAAGCCAGTTTGGGCTCGGGCTCCAGCACGGCCGCTGGGCCAGTCTTGCGTTCGGCCTGTAAGCGAAGGTGGCCCAATAAGGCCTCAAAAGAGCTGGGCCGAATGAGGGTCCGATCTAGTTTTAAGGTTTGCTAACAGATATGCACTTCCAAAAGTCCATGCGCATCGATCTCGATCATCTATCTCGATTTTTTTATTTTTTAATTATAATAAATAGAATATTATTTTTTAATTCGAAATAAAAAAATAAAAAAAAATTAAAAAATTCCATCTTTCTCTGCCGCCAGGTGTCTCTATGGTCCCTCTCTTCTCTTCTCTAGTTTTAAGGTATGGTAATAAAAGGAACGGTGGTGTCGAGTAGGCAGGGGATCCGTTAAATTTCAGAAGTAATCAGTTTTAATTTAGTATTCTTCGATTTGTTTTTCCTAGATTTGTTATGACTACTTTTGTTCTTCTTCTCTGCTGTGCTATTAGTTGGGTTCTCTTTACCTGTAATAGTGTTTTCCATACCAATTTATGCGGACAACAGCGATGATGCCTGCACCAGATCGGTTATTAGTAAATTTCCGTTGGTTTTCTTTCGACGAAGTACATTGCTTCCAAGGCGTCAGTCCTGCACATCTTTGACAATCATTAAAATTCTATTTTCAATTATAGTGTTTGTCGGCAATCAAAACTCCACTGCAAGATCCAACAATTTGAGTATGTTCATCGTTCTAGGATCTATTGGTGACATGTTGTTTGTTTTCTATGTTCATCGTTATAGGATCTATTGGTGACATGTTGTTTATTTTCTATCTTCAATGTAGCAGCTGAGTACCTTTGTACTTATCCATTGGAATGTTAACATAAATTAAAGGATTTTTCAAAAAAATATGCACTTCGAAAAGGAGTACTCAATGGAAGAACATTTTAGAACATCGGATATAAAAATTTTGTGACGACTGCATGAATCGTTGTACCTGCACGTGTGGTGGTCCCATAAAACATAGGTCCAACAAGACAGGTTTGGCAACCAAATCAGTGGTTTAAAATTTTTAATTTCGAAAGGTTTCAAAATTTGGCTGGTACATCTATATATCTCACGATCAATCTAGTCACTGTAAAACCCTTTGATGCCGAAGTCAAGAATATGTATGTGGTGACCCACACCAAAACCATTTTTTGTTTGGAATTGAGAGATGGATTAGGGGTCTAAACCACCGAACACCTAAGTTAATCCGGTTTAAATTAATCTAGTTAACGCCATTTAACCCACTAACTCAGGATTAGCTAACCCAATAAAAGAGCGGGATAAGTTATCTCTCACTACTAGCCCCACTAAACCATCCAAACACATTAGATTAACTAGATTAATTGGCAACCACAAAACTTAATTAAAGTTAACCTAATTATGCCAAGGTTAACTAATATGGGTTTCTTTTTAAGACGCACCCAAACTACTGTGAACCATTGATCCAATAATTTAGTGACCTCTTACCCTTAGGGATCGATTAGACAATGAGTTGGTACATCAGAATTGTGTAAGTTTTGTCATTCACCAGTGTAGAGAACATTTACTCTAAACTAATATGGTTGATCTAACCTAAAACTAAACACAGCCTGAATGGTACGTGAGATTTAGCCATTAAAAATTATAACAATAATTCCACAACTCTTTCCAGCAGTAATTGCGGCCATGGTCCTTTCTGGTCCAGACTCTATATGGACCACCACAATGGGCCACATCTCTGCATGCTAATTTGACTAGCTCTTTGCAACCATCGATCACAGAAGAAATGAAGTCATGAGATCCGGCCATATACAAAATCATCATGTATGCCGGGTGCATAGATCTGCATCCATATGTTATTAGACGTACCATTCTCTCTGTAGACTGTTGTATAGATAATTTTGTAAAATCTATTAGCGAGAATTATAAAATAGGGAAATATGTACGTGCCTATCTAGGGGTAGCTACCCACCCCGAAATTTAAAGTTGAAATTCAACATTTTTTAGGCTGATCGAAGTACAAAAAATTGACCTGGAAGTCTTCAAATTTGAGTTGAAAATTTCCAATTGGTTTTATACGGAAGTGGAAGTCTAATTCGAAGAAAACAGCGAGAAGAGGAGGGAAAAAAACAATAATGGATACCTAATTAATAGAAGAGGAAACCATGTCCGCTGTAAAAATATAGTGTATTTATGAGAGCACGTTCTTAGGAAATGTGCTGATGTTATTTCAGTGGTAAATAGTACTTTCGTATTTGCCGGTGCTCCAAATTGTAAGCTATGTTTGCTTCCACACATTAGGTCTCGTACAATGGTATATGTTAGCAGTTTTTAAACCGTCTCTAAGGTGTGCCATGTCAGATTTATGCTGAGGTGGAGGAAAGAGAAAAAAGTGAGAGAAAGATGTTGTCAATCTACTCTATTAAAAAACAAAACAGTTATAGAGACAACTATTATATGATTTTGTTATAAATAACTATTGTACATATTATATTAATTGTTGTCTCTAAACGATATGACATATTGCTAAAGACAGTAGCCGTCCGACCATTGTATATAAGGGCATGTACAACTCCATTTAAGAGGCAGTCCCTTAGAGCTTATGTGGCACTAATTTGCTAATTTGGCAGAGGAAAGAGAAACATTAATACCAAAACCGTCTTCTCAGCAAGAGCCGGCTCCAGGCGAAGGGACGATGAGCAAGAGACGGGGAAAAATTGCGTTGTACCTCCCTCGACTCCTCCCGTGGTCTCCTCGATCCAGTATGCCACCGCCGCCGCCGTCGTGAGGTCGCCGCCGCCGTCCTCCACACGCGAGGTCACCGCCGCCGCTGCCGCGAGGTCGCCGCCGCTGTCCTCCACACGCGAGGTCACCGCCGCCGCGCGTGAGGCCGCCGCCGCCGTATGCCGCGTGAGGCCGCTGCCGTCGTCGACGTGAAGGCGGCCGTCGCGCGCGGCTGAGGCCGCCGCCGCCGTCCGCGGCGAGGTCGCCGTTGCCGCTGCTCGGCGCGAAGCGAAGCCGCCGCCGCCGCCGTCGCGCGTGAAGCAGCGTCGCCGTGGCGCGAAGCGAGGCTGCTGCTGCCGCTGTCGCGCGAGGTCGCTGCTGCCGCCGTCGTGGCGCGAAAGCAAGGCCGCCGCCGCCGCCCGCCATGAGGTCGCCGTTGCCGCTGTCATAATGTTAGGTGCGGGAGATTAAATAAGGGACAATGTTTAGAGACACTCCATTGTATGAGCTTGTCTCTTAACTTGAATGATTGTGCTAAGAGACATCTAATAGTCCCTCTTTTGTACATGCCCTAAGGAACATAAAGGACAAAAGCCTATCATTAACAAAAGTAGTTGGGCTCCATACACGAACAGATCTTATTAATTACGTAATTAATTTGTGGCTGTACCACCCGTCTTAATCGCTCTCTGGCATCTCTTAGACGAGTGCGCCCTCGTGCCTCAGGTGCAGCCGCATATTCGAGTTCGTCGGTCCCGCGTTGAATTTGTGCAGCTGTGCCTCAACAGAAGAAGAAACCAAAAAATAGTAAATTAGCTCGTCAAAGTTGCGGCTACCAGCATAAATTAATTCTTAGTTAGCTCAACTAAATAATTGAGCTTGAGAGTCAACACAAGTGTGTGTACATATTGTAGCTTAACATGAGAGATCTCCGTACACTTGTACTACACATTTCTCACGAAAAAATTAATTGTTTTACTCGTTTTCTTTCCCCAGAAAATAACTGGTGACCGATGGTGATCGTTCCAGCTGGTGTGGCCGTGTGGAGCTATGTTGGCCTATAGGGCGTGTTTAGATTGTGATCCTCGCTAGCCTTACCAAAACATGGTCATGCTTTTGTGAATTGGCCACCATTTGGATTGCAGCCGATCATTGGCGAGCCAACGAAAAAATTTGGCGTGCCAAATTTTTTACAATGTGAGCAGGCTTGCGGCACAGGCGCGGAAAATCTGAGCCAACGCGCGGGCGTGGACGAGGATGCTGCGCCAGTGCTAGAAAATCATGGTGGGACCCAACTGTATGCGATCCCTATTGGTTGGACGAGCCATGCAAATCACGGTAGGGCCTAGCTGCATGCGATGTGCAGAGAAAGTGCGGCACACAAGAAGCAGTCGAGCACTAGCTAGCAAAGGCAGGTTTTTCTTTTTTGTTCCAATTAAACTTCTTATTTTTTATATATTTCATATAGTGTCCAAATTGCATGAAACAAATTTTATAATTCATCTAAAATCATAAGCAACCCATTTTTATTATTCTTCAATTTTTTAAATTTTTAATTTTTTTGCTTTTCATTGGTCACTTTTGAAGGTTATAAACCAAACATCTCAACTTTTGCCAACCAAAGATCATGCCCTGGATTGGCCATGACCAATGCATTGGCATGGCCACCCAGGGTTACAAACCAAACACGCCCACAAGGCCAAGTTCAATGATGTAAACAAATGATGGAGGTCGAGCAAAACAATTCCGAGTATCTCCTGGCAAGTAAAATTTAAACTAAGAAAATTCTGACTAGAAATAAAAGTAAATTATAAAATCTCTTAAAAAAAGTCAATTTGGTATAAGAATTGGATAATGATTAAAATTTTCTATTACAAAAAATATAGCAAAAAAATATAAAAATGCAATGTATGATCCGCACAATGGGATTTCATTAAAAATAGGAAGCAATGATTACATACTTTATTCGGAATTACTTAGGGCCAGACGTCTTCTGATCCATCAGAAGCTTTTTCAAAAAATGTTCCAAACTTTTCATGTAAATGTTTTAGTGATACTTCAACAATGTTGCATTTCACGAAGTAATGTTGCACAAACAGCTATAAAAAAGTTGCAAATGTATATGACAACGTTTTAAGAATTACTTATTAGAGCATCCCTTTTAACACTAATGACCATATCCTCTAAAAGATTCTCTCCATCCCCTAAAATTTTTTTCACACTTTACACTATATCTCCTAAAACATTCATTTCTAGTTAATTAATCATAGCTATATTGGTAGTCAAAGATAAATGTATGACCGCATAATCTCATAACACAGCACAATTTCGATCATTTTCATGGATGAATTAAGGTACGTAGTAGCCAGCACCTAGCAAGATAGCTTACAAGAAGCTAGGCCATAAGTGTTTCAAACGAACACTTTGTTTAGAGAGCATTCAAGGAGTTGGCACTCTCGCGTACTGGCAATTAAGGATTTGTCATTGCCATATCAATGATATGTGTATTTGAGATGCAAGTTTCATTATTAGTTTTAACTATGGCATGTAAGAACTAGGTATACATCTTATTTCATGCAAAGAAAAAACAAACAAAAAGTTTTGACTTCTTAAACCCATGTCTCCAAAACCTCAAAGTGGTCTAAAAACTCTCGAAAACAAGATCAACAAAGCAGACTAGCTAGCTTCAATAAATTAATAAGACCAATGTAATTCAACCCTGCCCAGAAGAGATCATGCTAGTCTCTCGATTCAGCGGAAGGAATTGAAATTAATTAGCCGGTCAAATATGCACGCACATGTGGGTACGTAGCATTTTGCACAGGTGGTTGGCGGAATTCCGGCGGTACGGCATCCATGGCGTGCCGCGTAACGAGTAGCAGCCCGCAGCACGAGAGCGGCGAGATGAGATGTCAGCGAGTGACGCTTTCAGACGCGGGGGCCACCACAGAATGGGGAAAAACCACACGAAATTAAGTACACACAGACACGTGGCTGTGTTTTTTCAGCTTATAATCGGAAGCAGGATATTTATCATTTTTTATAAACTAAACGTTTTAGTACTTTATAGTAAATTTTTTGAGAATTATAGTATTTTTTTTCAAAGTTTTCAAAACTAATTGATAATGATTTTTTGGCTCCTTGAACCTTAGAATCTAAGGTTTATAACCTTTTAGATCATACTAAGAAACAAATTTTCGGAGAAAGAAGCGGTGCCACATAGAGCTAGCTAGTGCATACGCCATATGGAGACAAGGCGAGTGAACCGACGGACAAACCGGCACATCTCCGCACATGGTACGTACCTAACGAATGTAGAGAGACGCTGTTGCTTGTTGGGGATCATGACCAGGTACAAGAGTGGACAATTTACACATTTGGGTGATCGAGGACCAAATTCCTAGTCTTGAGATGGATTCCTTTATGATAATCATGAAAATTTGGGTAAACTTATTTGGTCTTTAGAATATTAAGTATGTGCAAGTCAAAGTTTGAATATTTAACTACAAATATCTTCTGAACAATTTAGATTGATTACATAAAAATCATACCTATAGATTCGTCTAGAAAAATACTTTCATAAAATTGTAATTTTAGTGGGTTTAATAAATTAACTGTATTGTTAATTAGTGGTCAAATGTGTATTTTTGACCGTATCAATGTCTGAAACAACAAGTGTTCTTTACTAGAGAGGGTATTTTGGGCCGTTCATTTTACTCCATCAATCTGACCGCTTATCCGAACCGTAGAGGTTATGTAAGACAGATGAGCTGGAGTACCGTGTAAAAGCTACCGAGAAAACAGCTAATTAAGATTGTCCAACCTAGCCTAATAATCATACTGTTCAGGATATACTGCCAAGACTGTAACGTGCATTCATGTTTTCCGACGGATAGGAATCAATGCAGGCACTATCAGGGAACAGGCCTTCCATACCGGCCCATCAATCTCGGTTAGCCACCAACCGACTCAAGAAGGCAATGATCCGGTTGAACGGCTAATCGGGCCATGAATGGGGGGACCATTTAGTCGGTTGGTGTTACCAACCGACGGATATCACCTCAAAAAGGCGGTTGGCGGTTCGATATCCGTCGGTTGGTAATACCAACCGACTAAATTGATTCGATCATTTACCGGTAACACCAAATGACGGGCGGATATCAATTCGGTTGGTAACACCAACCGGATTGATTATCCGATTTAACCTTTCTTCCCGACTGCCAGAACCTTCCCCACCATCAGAATCTAAGACAGAGGAGCTCGGCCGCCATTACCGGATTTGAGGAGAGTCTTTGCTCAAATTTTTTGTAATTTGATCATTTCACTTCAATCCAAGTTAACCAAGGTTAGTAACTTCATTTCTCACTACTTGTATATGAAATGTAGTTTCTATATTTGCTTTAAATTTAATATGAAAAAATTTGGTCTCTATTCCCTATCTTTGATGAAATGTTATAAATTGGTAGATATAGCTCGATCTTTTGAATGGGTTGGCAAAAACTTGTTGTGTAATCTTAGATTTTGCTTGGATTAAGACGTAGTTCGTTTTGAATTTGTAGTTGTAGCTAATTAAATTTAGATGATGGTTTCATGGATCTATGATTTTGAATCTTAACTTTCATGGACCAAATTTTGAAGTGGATTGTAAAATCTTGTTGCATTAGCTTAGAATTTACTTGGATTGTGATGTAGCACACATTGAATGCGTGGAGGTGACTCAAATTTAGAATTTTGGTTTCATCGATTCATGGAGAAATTTTGGGAGTAGAGTTTAAAGTAGATTTTGCATAGATTTTGATTGTTTAAAATTAACATTATATATTAATTAATATGTGATAAAATATTATAACTTCATTGATCTCTACTCACTTCATTGATGTAAAATTATAAGTTGGTAGATCTAGATATATCATTTTAAGTGGGTTGCCAAATACTTTGTTGCATTACCTTAGAATTTGATTCGATTGTGATAAAATATGTGATAAAATATTATCAGCTTAAAAATAATTCTTTTAAAAAGGTATTTAACCTAAATTGAAGTATTGACCTAAAAAATTAAATAAATGTATAGATCGTAGCACAGTCACGGTTATGGACTCAAAAAGAAAACCCCCTGCAAAATACAAAGACATCTTGGCCATGCTCAACCGGTACATTGTCGTTCCTTTCATTATCATACTTGTTTTCTTTCTCTCGGTTTGAAGCCAACTCTAATCAGATAACTCATAATCACTTGTATAGTGCCTTCAGAAGATTCCAAAAGGAAAACGTTGGAGAATTTAAGAAAAATTTGAGTTGCACCTCGCTAAATATGTAAGTATATCGTAATGCTAGCTTTGTAGTTAGTTTACTAAATTTCTATGCGTTATTTCACATTCTACAACTTTTTCACCACAGGTCTTGCATCAAGCACCGGAAACAATTTGTGCGGCTACTATGTATGCGAGATGATGCATCACTTCATCGGAGGCTCGCTACCTCTACGAGAAAAGGAGAACCTTTTGGGGTGAGTATTTATAATTTCTACCTTAATAATACCTAACTATTCCGGACACCTCTATAGATTTAAGGATTGATTAGTTAATTCCCTAATTAATGACAGATCCTCTAAAATTGGCGAAGAAAGGTTTGGAACAAGGTCCGAACTCTCGTGCGGGTGAAAGCAATACAAGAGCAACTCGCCGGCTTTATATTAGATGAGGTCGTGGCTCCAATGGGCGAGCATCATCACCCTTTTTTCAATAAGATTCCGGAGCCCGACCGTTCGAGAGGAACCGATCAACCGTCGGGGTCAACATCTAGGTCTACCAAAAGCAATCCACGAGATGATCCCGATGAACAAAAACATGTGTACTTGTAATTATGTGTACAACAATGTGTACTTGTGATACTTGTATATATAGCCCAGTTAGTTAGCAATTGTAGTACTTATTAATTACTTATAATTAAATTTTAATGAATGTCCTTTCATTTAATAACGAGTTAACTGTGTATGAATAATTATATGAGTTTCAATTAATTGTGATTTAACACAAATATATACATATACTTAAGTTTCAATTAATTATATGAGTTTCAATTAAATGTCATCCAATGGGCAAAAAAAAAATGACAACATTTTTTTAGTCGGTTGGTAGAACCAACCGACCGATAAGTCATCCAATGGGCAAATAAAAATGCAAATAAAAATATTAAAACATTTATAGTCCCGGTTGGTAGAACCAACCGATCGATAAGTCAATTTCCCGGCCCGGTTGGTAGTTCCAACCGACGGATATCGCCGGCGCCTCAGCTCCAAAGCTTTTCGAGGCCTTCGGTCCGGTTGGTGGCTAACCGGACCGCAGGCCCCGCCATCGCCCCAGGATTATCCGGTTTGAAACCGGACCGTAGCCCGTTCCCAACCGGGATAAAATCCCTGTTCCCTGGTAGTGAGGCTTCGCCAAAGTCTTTCAGAAAGAGCCCCGGTACGCAAATATCGAGGAGCCCGAGGAGCAAACTGCGTACGTACGTAGAGAGGAAGAAAAGGAGAATGAGAGGGACACACGGACACGGGGCCAATATCCATCCATGGCTTCAACGCTGCTGGGCGCAGTCAAATCCCCGCGCACAACGTGCAGGATGTGCTCGGCTCAGCCCCAGCTCGATCGCTTTCCTTTTAGCCAACACGTACGTCTCGCGAGGAAACGTTGTGCATGCGCTGCCATGGAGCTGTTCATGTTACACACATGTAGGCGTCGAGCTTTCCCTAGACTTCTTCAAGGCAGGACACCCGGAGGTTGGCAAATGGCACCAATTCAATTTGGTGACTTGGTTCAACCCCTAGGGATGTAGATTTATGCTATGCCGTTTTTCATTCCCAAGATTTTTGAGGGAAATGAAGCGTAGACACCCTTGTAAATTCATTTTTTTGGAGGGTAAATGAGCCAGGGCATAGAGTGGAGATACTTGGCCGGATACTGTACACATGCAAGTTAACCAAAAATACAGGAGGTAACTAATTATACTGATGTATGTTGCTTATTTATTGGCTGAGCGTAAACTGAAGGAATTGTTGATCAACGTGATATTAAATTTCTTTGAGGGTTAATGAGCGTGCATGCCTCATACAATGGATGGATGAAAATCTAGCCGTATTAATCTTACATAAATTTTGCAACACATTAATTGAAGATACTAATTATACTGAAATATGTTCTTATTTATTTGATGAGTAGTAATCGATCTGAAGATATATATTATTGATCAACATGCTTGACATACACTGTTCTTTAACGATTATTCACTATATCAAAACAGGTCATATATACCGGTATATCTGTATCGGTTTAGTTAGAACCGGCACAAATAAGGTTACTACTGCCGGTTCTTTAAAGGACGCGCGACAATGTGACGGTACTATTTACCAATCGGCATAGTTACTATAGGAATCGTAGGGTTTCTCGACGGCCAAAACCCGTCGAGACGGGCCAAGAAACCATCGAGATAGCTAACTCTCGACGGCCGACCGTCGACAAACGGCCTTGGACAAACAGTAGTTTGCTAGGACAAGATAACGTGCATGGAGATCCATAGCTTCTTTTGTTAACACAACGATCACTTTGTGTGGTTGGAAGGTTATGTGGTTCCTCTCCTTCTAGATGTTCCACGCAACGTAAAATGTGGCGCCATTGAAAACTAGTCTTCTGTTGTTGCATTGAATTGCCTTAGAAACTTGTTACCACCATCAAAGGATGCTACTAGAATGGTTGTGCCTGCTAAAGAATGTCACAATACCCAGTGGAGGCCCATGCATGCATTCGCCAAACCTATAAGGGAAAAGGGCAATGTAGATAGAGGTTCAGGTCCGTTTCTTGGTGTCCGTCGCAGAGTATATATGCAAAGGTGTCGAATTGGCTAACCTCTTATGTACTGTGGATTTTTTTGGGATAATAATCTAAGCAAAAGATTTGCATTTGTTTTATGTTTTGGCTGTCCAAAGAAACTTGGTGAAAAAATTGAACTCTGACAATTAATTTCCTCACATTATACTATTGGTAAAAGCAAAATCATGATTATAGGAAAATAGTTCCAAATACAAATCTTACGTACGACACTACTTTCATATCACCAAGCTTATATAAATATGTACATAATTCGAATATTAATTTTCTTCGTAAAGCATGCAATAACATATAGCTTATTATGGGCTGACATCGTCGACGGTACACACAGCTAGCACGATCAATAGCACTGTAGCATCAATTAATCGGATTATCGATGTGTCATGTTCACTGATCATTAATCTTCCACAAGGGCACTGTGGAAGGCTCACTAGCTTGAAGATCTGCATATATCTTGCCGCCAAGCAGCATGCATGCTCAATTCTATCACAAGTGGCGCGCGCGCGGCGTTTTGCGGCGCCGACGGGAGCTCCCCCACATGTGTGTTTTTTTTTCTCCAAATGGTCGGAATGTTTGCTCATCTGTTGGAAAAACTTGGCGCAGGGGTACGTTAGCGACGTCGGGTAAAATCCAACGCGACTGCTTGATGGAAAGCTACCTAGGAAAACTAGGAAGGTTCCGCGAACCGGGAGAAATTTCTCCTCCTTTCCGGCGTGCATCTGCTTTGGTGGCCGCACAATGGAACGCGAAAGCGATAGAGGCAACAGTACTGCACTCCACTAGCTAGCAGCCACTAGTTTGTGTATATGCACTTTACAAAAGAGAACATAGTTTCTCAATTAATTTAATTAGTTTCAAATGGCGACCCTCCAACATTAAAAAAAAACTTTAACATCATATGCTGAACTTATTTGTCAAAAAACTGAATGAATAAACTGGTTGAGATGAATGTTAAGCTGCACTTCGAGATGTTTTTGATTTTGCTTTTCGAAGCTGGTTTGCTTCGTCTGTGTTATTTTTAAGAGCTTTTATATGTGGCATCACGATAAAAAAGAAAAAAAAGCCAAAACATTTAGCTTTTCAATTTAGCTAGGCTTAAGTTTTAAGTCTAAGCCAAGCTAAAATGAACATGAGGTTTGGAGAAGTTAAGCCACTTTATTAGAATTGTTTATAAGAGTTTTGAGAAACGGCTTCAAGAATAAAAAAAGGCTTAATAAGCCAAATCGTTTGGATTTTCGAAACATGGATAAACAAATAAGCAAAAGCAAATAAGTTAGAACATGCCTGAACCAGCCCTAATCACTGTGGTGGTTTAATTAGTTACATTCAACTTCATTTAATTTCACGTAGTTTAAGTATTTAGATTACCTACATAAAAATGACGCGGAAGGGTTTTGTAGTAAAATTAAAATGTCTCCATATATATAATATCACACTATTGCATCTGCTCTGCTGTACTCACACCCCACGATCGAGGAGGATTTGCGGTTAATTAAAGGGGCGTTGGCAACTAGTAATAATGTCAAAAACAACACCTATCTTGGACGGAGAAAAACTCATAGTATTAATCACAAAGACGCAAAACACTAGCTATCTTGTCCGATTAGTCATGTGATCATCTGAAATTTCATAATAGGAAAAGAGCAGACGTAATATAAGCGTATGCACATCCTCCGCGCCAACAAATTTACAAATAAATTCCTCGGATTGTTGACGGTGGAATCCACCCCGTACAAACATTACCACGGATTGAGCTTTCAATCCCGGTTCCAAACCAGCATCAATCCCAGTTTTGAAACCGGGATAGGTAATTTGGGACTGATGGCATGGAGCCATCAGTCCCGGTTGCTCTCAACCCGGGATAGATGTTAGAAATATATTTAAAAATATAATGCGCACATATGGCCTTCGGGACTCGAACCCGAGATCTCGTGACTCACTCACCCTTCTAACCAACTCACCCACCCACGCTGTTTCGATATAACACGAACCGACTAAAGTTTACTTTTTCGGTCCGGTTGGTAATACCAACCGAATCGATGAGCTTCCATGCAATTTGGGCTGTACTAGCTCAGATGGGAGAGATCAATCCGGTTGGTATTACCAACCGACTAATGTGAGCGATTTAACCGGGATTGAAGCCTTGGAACTACGAACCGGATGATGCTTCTTATTAATATCGGTTCAGATTCACGGACCGATAAGTTCAAGATGGAAGGCTGCTTTCTAAGTAGTGAAACTTAACTACTCGATGAAGAATCTGAATCATCTAAATGCTATTAATCTATTCGACTAGCATCACCGTGAAAGATGAATGCATACCATTCCAACCACACACACATTTTTTTTTAATAAAGTCAATCGTGAAATTTTCTAATACATTAATCTAAAAATCTGACAGCTTCTCCGTCCACCTCATCCGTCGTTACAAATCCACATGCGGGGGCCTCCACCTGGAAACCCTATATATCCTGCAGTCACTCTCGGTGACTTTCTCGAGAGGTGACTGACCATCGATGTGAAGCCACTGATACGCATGGCTCATCAGTGTCGTACTTTACGGAAGAAGCAACAAGCAGCTGGTGCTCAGAAATCATGAGCAGCTCTTGGCTTGTATTCGATCGTGGGAACGAGCGATGGCCGGTATGAATGACGGCCGGCGTCGGCCGGTAGCTCATGCTCCATGCCTCCTCACTCCGTCTCTTTCCCCTGCAGGTCATAGTCAATGATCTACCTAGCTTTAAACTATATTTTTTTTCCCTGGAGTCAAATTCTGTATCTAGTTTATGGCGTCTGATTGGACAAGTCATTTTCCTGGTAGCAGTTCCAAAGCAGGAGTTGACAATTACGGCACCATTTTTGCTGGGTTTTTTTAAGACACATGGAGAACATTGGAATTATGAATAAACTGATGGGTATTAGCATTCAAAGATAAAAATAAAAGAAAAAATTGATAATTTGCCACTCTAAAGAAGTGTATTTGATAATTTACCATTCCCGTGTCAATGACATATGGACCCTTCTGTGTCTATGACATGTGGGCCTGATGGCAAATCATCAACCAAACAGCCTTTAGTACGTGTGGCAAACCATCAAATCCTCCTACAAGATAAAATTAACAGAAGGTAGAAGTATCAAATCATCTACTTTAAAAGGACAACACATTTTTTAAGTTGTTCTTAATCAATACTCCACAGAGTTTGACTTTTTCATATCGCGCCATTTTTTTAATACTTGGAGATGGGCTTGTAACCTAGTGGTGAGAGTGAAGTTGTTTATTTCCATTCACTCGAGTTTGATTCCTAGGATCGGAACGGTGTGCTGTATATTTAGGTTGTGTACGTCCCACGACGTACAAGCTGAAACTTTGTTCAAAAATAAAAAAATTTAAAAAATCGGAATTATGAATAAGCTGATGGGTATTAGCATTCAAAAATAAAATTAACGGAAAGTAGATGTATCAAATCATCTAAATTAAAAGGATAACACATTTTTAAGTAGTTCTTAATCAATAACACATTTTTTTTGTAAATTTGCAATTGCACCAAATAAAAACATTGTCTATTAGATGTATCAAATCATCAAGTACTCAATATAGAAACCATGTGCGCAAGATATCGAACCCTAGGCTTGAAAAATGGTACTCTTGAGATCGAGGGGATGGTTTCTTTTCCCGAACAGTACTTTAATTAGAAGCATCACGAACCTCCAAAATTTTCGTATTCTCCCCCAGGTCTCCTTTCCACTATAATAATTTGTGTCCTCAAAAACCCTACCCTCATTCCCAGCGCCCCTATATAATCAACCGGATATGCATTGACGTTGATGTTGGCATTCAGCCTGAAACACGACACGCCCTCATCGCCCAGTTCCTTTTTTTTTTTTGGATAGGGTACAACACGGATAAACATATATAACTCATACCACACGGACATCACACACCACACTCACGCACGCGTGCACGTTCAGAGCATACGCAAGAACCAGGATCAAGGGCCTAAAGCCCCCTTACGCGGGCATGTGTAGTCCTACTAAACGTGCACATGTATGTGTCCCGGGATCTAATCCCAAGACCTGTACCTGGACCCTGAGATTAAATCCGCCCAATTCCTATTTGCTGCCATTGATGTCAGTCCCTATTGCACTGCTATCATAGTTGTTAACCCGATTATCCCCAAACTTTAATTACATCTATAAGGCACAACCAACGGTGGACATAATAATTTATGAAAACGTCACTACAACAAAATGTCCACTACCGAGATTTCCCCTATTGGGTGGTATTTTATTAATCTCTACGGACTGAAATATTGAAATGTAAAGAATTTTTTTTGTGGCACGTTAGAAAGTGCCTCGAATATAGACACTATTTGGGACATTCTGGACAGATTGTGAACATGGACCGTGGACAATGGGGTTTTTATAGGCATTTTCTAAAGGAGAAGTTCTAGTTTTTTCCCTCGACAATGGGCATTGACACAGTTTGATCTCTGAACAGCAATAACGGGTAAGACTGGTCCCTTAATTGTGAAAATAGTTCATCAATAGTCCTTTGACCGAGTCAACGAAAATTTTGACTGGTCGAAGGTGGTTTGCTTAAAGTGTTACAAGTATTTTTTTTAGAATATTCCATGAAATCCAAACTAAACTATACATTTCATTTCGTTATGATTATCTCGTGTCATAGAAATCTTTTCATAATTTTCTGAATTTTACACAATGATTTAACATTTTCTCCTATTTTAAGATTACTAGAAAATACCAAACCATATGAAAAAATTAATAGAAGGTTGTAAAATAGAAAAAAAATCTCTATGAGGTCATAAAATGATGAGGAACTCAAATATAAAAATTATTTTTATGCAGAAAAACTTGTAACACTTAGGTCAAACTATTTTTGACCAATCAAAACCATTGTTGACTCGGTTATAAAACCATTGGTGGACGTTCTCACAATTGAGAGATCACTCTTACCCAGTATTGCAGTGCAAAGAACAAATTAAAATGTGTCAATGCCCATAGTTTAGAGACCGAGAAAGGAGTTTTTTTTTTTATAAATTGTCAAAACAAAAGTGAGTAGAGATATTTTCTGATATACATTGTAAATTGAACTTATCTTGTAGATATGTTATTTGAGGCACGTCTAATTATGAGTTATGTTATATAATACTAATAACAATTACAAATAAGCAAGGCAAAATGGCAGGTCTAAGTTGGTTAGTTTGAGAAAATTGTTTTCTCACAAGGCTTTGGGTTTGACGATTGGCTCTAACATATTTTTAAAATGCAGAATTTTAAAATTTCTATAGGGTGGTAGATTATTGAGGCACTATATACAGCGCCCCTTACAAAGTGCTCCGCATGATGTAAAGAGATTTCAGTATGGTAGCGAAAGTGTTTGTAGAGGCACCATTAATTGTGGCATTCTGACAGATTTCTTTAGAATTCATGCAGATGTTTAAAGAAATATGTCTATAATATGTAATAAAAATATCTTTACAATATGTTTTTGCTGCGGTGTGTTTTCATAAGTACTCGAACAATGCGTATTTTCCACACACATGTACAAGTCGGTGTCAGGTTCGAACAGAACCATCAAAACGAATCATGGGTAAAAAAGACGTACACCTTTTTTGAAAAATAAAGACACACATGTTAATTACGAAAACCCACATGTCCAGAATGCACATGAGACATCCATGGATAAGAATTACAAGAATGAACACCAGCACATAAAATCATGTACAATGTAGATATATATACTTGGGGAGCTGCTTAGCACAGGAAACACACACACACACACACACACATATATATATATATATATATATATATATATATATATATATATATATATATATATAGAGAGAGAGAGAGAGAGAGAGAGAGAGAGAGTTTGGCTATTGTCAGCCGCGGCTGATAGAGCCTTCCGTCAGCAGCGGCGTGTTTTACGAAATCGGTGATCGAATTCGACGATCTGAACCGACCATCTCCTTCGTGTAGCTGAAATCTCACTATCGACAAAATTTCACTTTTTTTTTATTTTTTTACTATTTGTTTCATATTTTTGAAAATCCATGATCTAATTAGTTGTGAACCCTCCAATAATCCTGAATTTCAAAAATACGAAAAATAGCAAAAAAAATCAAAAAAATATGAAATTTTGTCGGTAGTGAGACGAAGGAGATGATCGGTTCGGATCGTCGAACTCGATTACCAATTTTGCAAACACGTTGCGGCTTACGGATTAGCCAAACTCTCTCTCTATATATATACACACCAGTTGTTGACATATGCTTAAGCATATAACTATACGCGTAACTAACAGATATTAATTTGCTGCAACCATTTAGTTAAGCACCAAAGTATGTAGCATCTCGATCGTGGTAGATGATAGCTCTAAATGTCATGTGTCATGAGGACGTACGGTGCCTCATTTATGCCTCCACCCGATGCACCTGCTTCAAAGACGACTATCCCGTTCGATCTATGTGCTGCTAGATCGCGTACACGTACGTGCCCGACCACGTGGCATGCAATGTCAAGGCATTTGACAATTGACAGATCGATCGAGAAAATGCACAAGCTAGCTAGTACTTCAGCTGGCTGCGTACGTGCCAGCCAATGGAGCATCGGGCAGACATGCGGCGCATCAGGGCATTCCCACCCATGGTCTCTATGTATGGTTACTAAAGGTGCCACCTCATTTTACAAACTACGTAAGAGCCAATATCTCCGATGTAAAATATCTTGAGTGGTTTCATAGCAATAAATAATTTTACCGTTTCCCTTTTCTCTCTCTAGTCGCCATATCCTTCTACCTCTCTCCGTTGCAGGCTTCGATCTAAGAGACGGGCAAGACGAGCGCAAGGGGAAGGGTGAGGCAGTGGCCAGCATGTGTGGGAGCTCGATAGCGAAGTGGCGGCGTGGCCCAGCACAGGGAGTTGGCGGCAACCGACATGGGGACCTCAAGGACGAGGTGGCGGTGTGGTGCCGCACAGAAAGCTCGCGGCATTCAGAGCGGGGACCTTGAGGGTTAGGCGGTGGCCAACCAGCGTAGGGAGCTCTAGGGAGAGGCAGCGGCATGGCGTAGGGAGCTTGCGTCAGCCAGCACCCGGAGCTCGAGGAGGCGGCGGCCAGACAGCATGGGAGCGCGAGGGGAGGCGGCGGGTCAAGCAGCGTGGGGAGCTCATGGTAACCAACAGCAGCCGGCGAGGGGACCTTCGCCTGCCACTGTTCTCAACGGTGGGTATTCAATGTGGTAGGAGACAATCTACTCCTAGTAATATATTTCATCATCTTTTCGGTGGAAGCATTTAGGGAAGAGATGGTCTCTAAAATAAGAAAAGCTTGTGATCTCTCTCCACATTTGTCGGTGATTGGGAGTTCAGGCTCCCAGGTGTCGAGGTTACTTGTTGAACTGGAGATCAACGGGCCCCTTTCCGTGCCAGGGCAGGCTTTCAGGAACGCGCTAGGCTTCTCAGGATACGGCTTTAGGAGAGACAAGGGTCGTCCGAGCAACACTTCGGGCTAGCCGAGCAAGAAACGGTGGAGACACGGTAGTTTTTTTTACCCTGGTTCAGACCCCCACTGCTAGGATAACAGCCTTATGTCTAGCCTTGCTTGATAGCGAAAAAGAGTGTGTACAAAGGGGCGATCGACCAAGCCACAGACGTATCGGTTGTTCCTAAACTGAGTATAAGTTGTATTTTTTGTTCTCCCTTTCTGTGTGTGAAGCAATTATATCTGGGTATGTGGGAGTGCTTTGTGTTTGAACGAATTGCGTGAATGATCGTCCCGACCGTTGGCAACGGACCGCTATTTATACCCGTGCTGGGAGATGGCCGCTCCCGATTACACGCCGGGTACATGTGACGGACTGCGGGACATAGCGCCACTATAGCACGTCGGGGCTGACAGTAGACCATGCTGCCCTCCACGCTGTGACGCCGGAACAGTGCAGATGGGACTGATACAACAGTCGCTTTTGACCTCTGCGCCTTAGTACCGGTCCACTACCTCTTGCCACGTGTTCGTCCGAGCAAGGACTCGCTCGGGGAGGCGTTTGAGCAGCCTGGCTGCTCGGGGCAGGGCCGTGGAGCCCAGGCCGTAGCTCTTGCTCGTGGCCGAGCAACCACGGATGGTCAACCCCTGCTAAGCGCATGCTTAGGGTCACTCAGAGTGTCTTAAAACTAAGGGCATAATCTGAAACCCCAACAATATTAATTAGCCTGTCATGTAACAGTTTAGCTGAGATGACTTCTTTGAAGATAGTGAAGAAACCCAATCATTTCGCTGCCGTACACAATGGTTGGACAGTGGCCGAGCTGAGTGACCACAGAGATTTTAATGGCTGATCATGGAGCACGAGTTCCAGAAGACAAAAGGTCAAGCGCGTCGATAGCGCCTGTGACGACCGCCCGTCTCGGTAGTCGGTATGAGATGAGGTAGTAAAGCAAGGTTGGCCCATTAGTTTAAGTGCCTGCGAAAAGTATATCAAACTAACATGCTAATTATATATGTAATCTAGGGTTGGCCAGAGATCAACTAATATAAATAGGTTGTATTCGGTGGTTGTCAGGGGATCCCGTGATTCCCACGGTTGCTTAACAGCGAAATTCAAGAATTGTCAGTGTTTAGTTGAAAAAACCATAAAAATACAACTGTTTACTTGTGAACACTATATTTATGTCATTAACCGTATCTCAAAGTATCTTTCTGACCGTCCTCTCTCCTCTAGATCAGATGCATACCTTGCAACAAAATCGAGCCATTTTGTCTGCCTTCTTCCTCCCTCTTCTCACACTGCCTCTCTCTCTACTCTCTCCCTTCCTCTCTACCACTCTATCTCCTCCTCCACTGAGTTGCCCCTTGCCTCTCCGTCTCGATGATGCACAACCATCCTCTACCTCTTCTCTAACTCAAAGTCACCGCCTCACATTGCTAGGAGAACCTTCGCCGCCCCGACGCCCAATTGAGTTCGCTGCCCCACCTACACCGCTCAGCCCAACATCGCTGGAGCTTGGTATCGTGCCGCTGTCTGCCCTAGGCGCCATCCTTGTCACTACCGGACATCGCTGGAGATTGTACCTTTGCCATTCCAAGAGAGAGAAAATTCGAGGAGGAGATGTAGAGAGAGATGGTGAGACCAGGGGCAGCCCAATGGTTGGAAATTAGAGAGTGGAGAGAGGAAGCGTGAGAAGGGGAACAAGGCAGGGGCGAAATGGTTTGATTTTATTTTCATATATGCGTTTGAGGTTAAAAGGTGCTTTGATATCTGATTAGTGGTACAAATACAATTTCCGCAAGCGAGCAGTGGTATTTTTTATGATTTTCAACTAAGTAGTGGCAATTTTCAAATTTCGCGAGTAAGCAGCGCCATGTTAATCCTACTTAGTTAAAGTAGTATTTTTACGATTTTCAACTGAGTAATGACAATTCTCAAATTTTACGAGTGAGCACTAGCATGTCAAACCTAATTAGTTAATAAGGCCTAATTTCAAAGAAAGAAAAAATGGAGCAATAATGTAGGAGGAATTCCCTATATGTTGCATGCCACTGTTAACCCTAATTAGTTAATAATGCCTAATTTGGAAGAAGGAGTAAAATGAAGCAATACATGTAGGAGGAATTCCCCGCATCACTGCTACAGAACACGCCATCGGTGCTGGTTCCATACAGTTATCAGTGCTGGTTTCTGAACTGGTACAAACCGACAGGTAATAATGTCGCAGGTCATCTGTCCTAGTTATGAACCAGTACAGATGACCTATTTGTTGTGCTGGCTTATAGCTAGAACCGGCACAGATACATTTTATAATTTTTTAAATAAGCTAGCCTAGCTAGCACACCGGTGGTGTTAGTTAGGCTAGCTATACTATATATATAGCTACCTGTAGTAGCTACGACCAACATCCAGTCGACATTGTCATCGTTGTCGTCGGAGAAGAACCCAAGATCTTCATCGTCGAGCTCGATGGGGCCGTCCGAGGGCATGGAGGATGTGTCCCCATGACCACCTCCGACGACGACGATGAAAAAACGGGGATGCAGGGCTCGTCGTCGTCTTTGTCCTCCTCCGGATCCGGCGATGCGGCCCACTACCGCTTGGGCGGAGGCTCCTCATCGCTCTCCTCACCGTCCGTTGTGGGTTCCTCCTTGCAGGCTAGCTCATTGCTGGCAGGCTCCTCATGGGACACTGGCTCCTAATCCTTGCTCGGTGGCGAGGTGGGTGGAAAAGACGACTGTGGTGCCAGTGAGGCAACATGTCGAGAGGGCTGCAGCGGTGAGGCAGGTGGAGAGGAAAGTGGTGATAAGGGAAACGAAGGGAAATGGACCTGGGTGAGTGAAGTAGGGAGAGATCGAAATGGGGGAAGACGAAGGGAGTGAAGTTTGGAAGAGGCCCCCACGCAGTTGAAGATATAGGAGTAAAAGAGTGGTGGAGAGATCGAAAATAGGGGAGACGTACGTGATCTACATATATAATATAAAGATGTCTGTATGGGGAAAAATGCCCGTGAAACACTTCAATAGAAAAAATGTTATATGTGCCGTGGTGAATACGATCTGGTGTGTATAAATACGAAGCAACCCATCTCTTTAGTAGACACGCAGGAAAATCGTCGTATGTGCCAGTTCTCATTACCAACCATGGTGAATACGATCTGGTGTGTATAAATACGAAGCAACCCATCTCTTTAGTGGACACGCAGGAAAATCGTCGTATGTGCCAGTTCTCATTACCAACCAGCACAGATATGCAAATTATCTATGTCGGCTTGCAGTACCAACCAGCATAGATCTATGTCGATTGGCAAACACAACTGTCACAGATAATTTGTAATCTCTGATAGTTTATAATTAGCATTAGCACATCTAAGTTTTTGTCATGTGTCCTTCAATGATTCGGCACTAGTAACCTTATTTGTACTGGTTCAAAATGAACCAGTACAGATGTACTGATATATATGACCTGTTTTGGTGTAGTGTATGTTGTATCGGATAGAGGAATTGGCCACTAAAATTCAAACAGAATGACTCTAGTGAATTTGGAGATCAATCTCATATTGCTTTCAAACCTCACGAAAATTTTTGTCATAGGTTTTTACAACCATGTTATAGAAATTTTACCTTAAAACACTACTTGGGCATTACCGGGCATCATTTCTATGAGTCATTTTTAGATGGGTTCATTGGATAGTTTCTATATATGAGTCATTTTTAAACAGGTTTATTGGATAGATGCCAGTGCAAAGTGTGAAATCAGAGACTTGCCACTGCAAAAAAAAAAGACATTATATGTTGTCAAAATTGTATAGATACCACGGCCATGTTTTTTTCCTTTCCACCTTTTCCCCCTTCTTTACTTTACCCTTTTTCCCCTTCTTTACTTTGCCCTTATCTCCTTTCTCTATCTTCATCAAATATATCATCTCTTCCTCTCTTTTTCATCCACTCACTCCCAGCCTCCATTCCCTAGCTCCATGCTGGCCCTTCTCCTTGAGCTGTGGTAGATATGGCGTGCACCTCCACCTCTACCTCTACCTCCGTGCACCTCCACTAATACCACCACCCCTAGTGGCCGCTCGACACCACTGGGCACCTCTACCACCTCCGTCTCCTCCATCCCTTGTGGTCGAAGCTTGGAGCCCGATGGTGGATCTGGCCTGGATCAAACTCTCGGAGGGAAGAAATACACCAGGGGAGGCCTATGTGAGCAAGCCACTAAGTTGTCATTGGGGACATGCTCAATGGCACAAGGGCGGCGCTTGGAAGACCCATGGCACAATGTTCTTTGTGGTGTGGGGAGGGAGAGAGGAGGCCATGGCGTGCTCTTAGATCTTGTGACGGTGTTGTATGAGCAGCGATGACTCCACCAAGCAATGCCATGAATAGGTAGGAAGAATCTAGAGGTAAGGGAGAGGCTGGAAAAAAAAGAAAGAAGGACATTTTGGTCTTTTTGTTCTAGATGTATCTGTGCTACTCATGTTATCTGTGTGATTAGTAATTAGAATCGACACACATAATGTTTTGTCTCCCGATGTGTAATTATGGAAGTTGGTTGGTAATAAAAACCGACACACATAATGTTTCGTCTCTTGAGCCGTTTCATGGGAAAAGTTTCCCCGTATAGATTGATCTATATCTCTTTGTGTCCGCTGATCATATCTCCATTTGCTAGCAGCTCTCCTAACCTCCAACTTTGATCCTCTCCCCCATTTGCTAGCTAGCTCCGATGTGACGCCATGGTACAGTCTCCTGTATCGCTAAGGGTAGTGGCCTCCGTCTCTGGCGCCCTAGTCTCCTCCCTTCTCACTGCAACCGTCTCCACCTGCCTTACCATGGTTTTCCATGTCCACCGTCTCTAGCACCCTATTCTCCATCTGCCTCGCTGCCGCCGTCTCGGGAGCCAACAGGTGAGGAGCCCGACGAGCTGGAGGAGCCAATGGCCAAGAGGTGGTGCTAGCGAGCCGCATCGCCATCTTGTTCGAAAGCTTTGGCATGTAGACCGGCTGCCGCCGACATGAGGGGCCCGTCGCCGACGTGCTGGAGGAGGAGGAGGCCGACGAGGAACCAGCTATTGGATTAGAGGAGCTGGAAGAGTTGGAGGAGGAGGGGGATCCAAGGGTCTAACAACAACAGCACCTCCTCCGACGCCGAAGAGTGTCCTACCCTGAGCTCCATAAATTTTGGTGACTCCTCCTCTAACGCCGGTGAGGAGGACAAGCAGGTTGCCGATGACGATCAGCTCTTGATGTAGATAGCGTAGTAGCTAGTAGCTAGCCTAGCTAGTGCACCGGTGGTGCTAGCTATGCTAGCAAACTAAAAAAATATTTTAAAATATATTTATGCCAATTCTAGTAATAAACCAATACAAAGAATGTGTCATCTGTGTCGGTTTCAAACCGGCACAGATGACTGGATACATCAGTGCCTTTTATTCTATGCCTGTTGATAAACCGACACTAATGATTGGTTTAGAACTAGGTTAGCGTTTCTATAGTAATGATCGTATTTACCTATGTGTTACGGTCTATGCCATTGATAAAAATTTTCAATTTTATTTAAGCTATATAAACATTCCTAAAAAGTTCCAAAATTATCAAATACGTAGTACTTTCAATCTACAATTTTTTGGTATTTTTATGATTAAGATTTATGTTAAAAATATTGATTGAGAGTTTACATACCTTTTTATAACACATTTATTCTTAAAATTACCAAAAAAAATCAAATATATAAAGGGTATAAAATATTTTATAACTGAATTTGATTCAATATATAATACCCGCGTATTGGATGGTTCATGATTTGGGTATACAGGTACCATGATATCCCATTTATTTTTGTTCTTCCGGTATTTGTAATTGATGCCTAATCCACGTGACCCCGTAATTAGAACCGCCTCTCTCTAGTCTTATTTTTTTCTTTCTGGCCGGTACACTAGCAAGTTATTAATAATTGGATGGATCGATCAACTACCGCTGCACGATTAATCAAATGGCGCTGTGATGTGACATGCACACATGTATGCTTTGATCTTCAGAAGATAGAAGCTGGTAGTTGACTTCAAGAGAAATATAGAATCCAAGTTGTGATTACCTTACCAGCCGCCACGCGGATCGGGAGAAATTAATAGATGCATATAGCGTTTAGTTCGTGGATTGCAATTTTCAAGTCAAATTAGTTGACCCAACATATAAAAACCAACGTTTTACTTCAAGTTCGACTAACACTACGAACTCCAAGCTTTCAACACGGTCAGGGATTAGTACTCATAATTGTTGATGTTCATTTGCAAAGTGTGTGAATCACTGGATTGCATCTGGGATGCCCTTGGAATGCCAGGAACGTTAACGGTGTGGCGTACGATCTAGCACATAGAGAAGACCTAAAGCTGAATTTAGAATTGAAGTTTTATCTAATCAGATCAAATTTATAGTTTTGATTCCTCACAAAAAATTATGGTTTTGAGAGGCACATATTGATCTTAGGCAACACTACTTTACACATCCAAGTATTGAGCTTCGTCTACTTAACTTCTTAAACTAGAAAATCTGCTATTCTTCTCCTTAAGCTATGCAAAACCGTTCAAATCCTTAGACCGGTTTTGGAAGTGGTTTCGTCATAGTGGCTTATGATGTGGTATCCTTAGTCAGTGGCAAAAAAAAAAAAATGTAGGTAGAGCTCAACACGGTGGGGGACAACGCCGGCCACTAGCTAGCTAGCCATGGGCGAGGCAAGGGCAGCACACAACTAACTAGAGAGAACCATGGCAAAGACGGAGCTTATTACGACAAGATGCGGCCCAAATCGCCGGAAATGATTAAAGCCCCGAAGTTGGTTGCTAGCACAATAGGGTGGTGCCTTACCACACTGTAGGCGCAAGCACGGTAGTGTTCGTGGTGGTGCTTCAGGTGGCTTGGCCCAACCGAATCCGAGCAACCAGGGCTCCTTTGCGTCTCCCCTTGCTGAATTTCAAGGATCTTATGGAGGTCGTGGCGCGGGAGGGAGGGGGGGGGGGGTGGCAAGTTTCACCTGATAAGGCCATGACTGGAGGTAGAAGTGGCGCATAAATGATCCAAGCACATCGGTAAATATTATTTTGTGACGGATCAAAAACCGGAAAACTGACACTAATAACTAATAACAGTTGTGAGCCGGCACAGATGACCAGTGTTTTGGTGTAGTGCATATAAGATTCCTATCTTTATGTCTTGCAAATGTGCACGAACATATAAAAATTAATGTGACCAAAGATTAATTACAGATCAGAGATATTGAAAAAGCTGGCACCACAAATTGTTGGCATGAACATCTCAAATCGCTGATATTCAATCGAGTCATCGTCTCAATGAATTGTTCAATCACTTGACATCTTTTCAGCCCGTACGCTGCTCTCACGAGGCCAGACATGGTAGCGCGCCGAACGGCGAATCCTCAAATTCCCATGGTCCAACAGAAGGCCCTACAGGGGCATCTTCAATATTGCCCTAATCAGGGTGGTACAAATTTACTGTTAAGGATAGATAGCATTACTTGCGAACATGATATTACAACCGGTTCTAAACCTCTTTCACAACCGGTTTTGGAACCGGTTATAAGCTACTGGGAGTAATACTCCCGGGTGTCACAACCGGGTCCACGAACCGGTAGTAGTGTTAGCAAAAGTTAGAAATATATTAGGAGAAGTGGGATTTTAACCCAGGACTTCACACCCTCTCCTCGTGACCCACGCCTCACCCTTCTAGCCAATCCACCCACGCGTGCTCTCTGATGAGAATAGGACAATCATTTCTTTTAGCATTTGAAAATAGGATTCTACAACGGTTGGGGGCATGAACGGTTGTAGAACCCAATTTCTACAACCGGTTCGTGTCTCCAACCGGTTGTAGAAGTCCACAACTGGTTGGGGATATGAACCGTTGTAAAATTGGGCTCTACAACCAGTTCGTGTCCCAAACCAGCTGTAGAAGCCCTCTCTTGGCTTCTATCCTAACGAACCGGTACTGGTGCACCATCACAACGGGTTGATATCCAACCGGTAGTGATATGTCGGTAGTAATGCCTAGTTCTCTAGTAGTGTAGCTAGACTAGAGTCCACCAAAAATGTTGATGGCATGTTTCAGTTCCGGTTTAATTTAATCAGAAATAATTCACATGTTTTAGTTATACCAACAAAAAATGAATCGCTATTACGATATATTATTGAATGTTTTATATTTTGTCCCTATTATAGATAACAGAGACATTAGTCGCGCGGAGCATTAGAATTTAATTTTGATAAATAAAAAGAGTCAAATCTAATATCAAGAAAATGCCAAAAATCATTTTTATAATTTATCAAAGTTTCAACCGTTGATATTATTTTAAATTTTCTATTGAATTAATTATTGCTCTAACCGATTAATTAAAATTACGAAAAACATTCCAAGACTAGAAAGCGTGAACAATTATGCAAATATATTTTTTTTCAGAGGGATGCATGCAATTTTTTTTTCTCTTGGTTTAGATGAATGCACGTCACATGCATTCTGTGTGCATCTGTATATATGTGTCACGTACATTGCCATGTGATAATTTTTTTTAATAATGGAAGTATAATTTTCAATATCTACATCAACCAGGGATACATACGACCATACATTGTCTACAGAGATCCAAGTGGAAATCAATTTTGTTGTGATATATGCAACATTATTGTCTCCCTAATTGATCTCCTTTTTCTCTTCTGCTAGTATGTATAGGGGCGGATCCACCGCTGCACCGCTGGAATTCTTGAAGGCATTTTGCCGGACGGCCGATTTGTGGAGGCACCGGATCTGGCGGCAGCGATGAGAACGCAGCGATAGATGCTATCTTTGCTGTGGGCAGCTGGGCCTTTAGAGCGTGTTTGGATCGTGGCCCGCGTCCGCCAACGTGGACGGCGGCGCCCCTCGGTTTTGGGGGGCGTTTGGATCGCCGCCGTCGCCGGGCTCGCCAGCGCCGATCGAGGGCGCCGCCGGATTTGGCGATGCGCGCGGCGTTGGCGTGGGCGCGGAAATCGGTCGCCAACGCGCACCAACGCTCGCGACGGCACGCCTGGATCGAGGGCAAGCCAACGCGGGCGACGGCGGACGCGGGCCACGATCCAAACTAACCCTTAGCTACCTTCTTTGGTTAGCCTTTTTTTCCAGCTTTTTTGTCTACTTATTTGCCTACTTATTTGTCACTTCGAGATTTTTTTTAGATAGACTCGAGAGCCGGTTGGCCTCTAATTTTGGGGTTTAGAGAGCTTATAGACACTTCTACGAGATAAAAAAAAAACTGACTCAAAAAGTAATAAAAAAAGTGAGATAAGTCAAATAAGACACTAGATAAGTAGGATAAGCTGACTTATCCTACTTATCTCGTGTCTTATTTGACTTATCTCACTTTTTTTATTACTTTTTGAGTCGAAATTTTTTTTTTATCTCATAGGCGTGTCTATAAGCTCTCTAAACCCTAAAATTGAAGGCTAACCGGCTCTCGAGGCTACCTAGAAAAATTCTCGAAGTGACGAGATCCATGACGAGATCCACAAGTACTTATCTCGTGTCTTATTTGACTTATCTCACTTTTTTATTACTTTTTGAGTCGGTTTTTTTTATTAAGTAGGCGTGTCTATAAGCTCTCTAAATCCCAAAATTGAAGGCCAACCGGCTCTCGAGGCTACCTCGAAAAATTCCCGAAGTGATGTGCTACAGTAAATAAGTAGATAAGATAAGCTCAAGAGAACCCTAAGTAGATAAGAAAAGCTAAAAAGAACCCACATGATACGATGGCACCAGTCCAGATCGAACAGACCCGATCAAAGAGCCTCCAGCTGCAGCACTAATTCAATACTTCAATGTAAATGTTTTTACTTTGTTATAAGCTACTATTAAGTGATTTAGATTCATGTCGCTTTAAAATTCACGTTTCGAAATATATCACTCGTGTCAATGACATGTGTGTCACGGGTCCACATGACACTGACATATGGAGTGACATATTTCAAAATACCACACTTTGTAATGACATGTATCTAAATATTCCATTAATATAATGTTAAGTTGTGTTTCAAAAATAGCCCTTCTCAAAACTCTCAAAGCCAAGCCAAACCAAACATTATGTGTCTTCTTGATGATACTTTTGAAAGCTCTCGAAACTTAACATTTTAGCGGCAGGTGTTTCAATCTCTTGGGTTTGTGCTTAAACTTATGCAACCTGTCAAAGCATCTTGGTTATTTTCCATATATCTCCCTTTGTTTTTAGTTTACCTTGTGACATTTCGTCAAACACTTCAGCCTCTCGAAGTTGTGTCTTTAATATATCTTTAATATATCAAATTCGCTTTTTAATGCTCTCAAAACCTAGTTGAATTAAATATTCAACTTTTTCGATCTCCCAAATTAAGCATGGATGTTGATTGCTAGTAGTCTTGCCCAGGCTTACAAAAAATCCTATAGTTCCACCACTGAGTATGTACATGTAGATCTTTCGGGTGAGTAATACTAGACTAGTGCCCTACTAAAACGATACTCTCACCGATTCACAAAAACATGATGCATTGGACATCCACATGGTTTTCGAAATATAACTTTGACCACTAATATGCTACCATATTTTATTTATAAAATCCATTAAAACTATAATATTATGAATGCACCTTTCAAGACGAATTTATATGTATAATTTTTATATGTCCAGTTTAAATAGTTCAAAACATATTTATAGATGAAATTTTAAAAAACTTTATCTACACGAGTCTTAAATGTTTGTAAGAACCGAGGGAGTATTAGCGATACCTAATTTACCAAATATTAATTAAGTACTATCGTCAGCACAGAGTGAAACCTGCTACCGGGTCTGTCATGCCAAAATCAGGTTTCGGATCGTACACAGCCAGACCCGCAACCGACCACTTTTTCCCATTGAAAACAAGCAGACGACGCGGCCACCAGACCACAAACCAGCCGCGTGTAGTTCACGCTGCTGCCTATATATCCACGCACCTCACCTCACTGATCGATCGAGCCTGCAAGCCTCTCTCTCTCTCTCTCTCTCTCTCGCTACGTCTTCTCTCGCCGGATGGCCAAGGCGCAGCTCGCCGTGGCGCCGAGCGGCGCCGTCCGGACTCCGCGTCTCCGCGTCTGCACCGCGCCAGCGGCGCCGTCCTCCACGCCTGCGACGTTGAACCTGGCCAGCCTGCCGCGGAAGGCAGCAACTGCTGCGCCGGTAGTAGGCACACATACTGCTGCGGTCGAGAAGGCGCTGGCGCCTGCCGGCCGCCATGCCGGCGTGCACGAGGCACCGGCGCCGGCGCCGTCGTTGGCGAGCATGTGGCAGGAGGTGCAGGGCGCCGGCGACTGGAGAGGAATGGTGCGGCCGCTGCACCCGCTGCTGCGCGCGGAGGTCGTCCGGTACGGGGAGCTCGTCGCCGCGTGCTACCGCGCGTTCGACCTCGACCCGAGCTCCAAGCGGTACCTCAAATGCAAGCATGGCAAGAAGCGGATGCTGACGGCGGCCGGCATGGCCGACGCAGGGTACGCCGTCACCAAGTACATCTACGCCGCAGCCGACGTGGCCCTACCAATGGGCGTCTTCCCCCCGTCGGGCAAGAGCCGGTGGATCGGGTACGTGGCCGTCGCGTCCGACCGCGAGGCCGCCCGGCTCGGCCGGCGCGACATCCTCGTCTCGTTCCGAGGCACGGTGACCGGCTCGGAATGGCTGGCCAACTTCATGAGCGCGCTCGCGCCGGCGCGGTTCGACCCAGCCGACCCCCGCCCCGACGTGAGGGTCGAGTCGGGGTTCCTCTCCCTCTACACCTCCGACCACGGCAACGGCAAGTTCACCGCCGGCAGCTGCCGCAACCAGCTCCTCTCCGAGGTCTCCCGCCTCATCGCCAAGCACAAGCACGAGGAGATGAGCATAACCCTCGCCGGCCACAGCATGGGCAGCTCCCTCGCCCTCCTCCTCGGCTACGACCTCGCCGAGCTCGGCATGAACCGCCGGGACACGCGCGGCGGAGCCGTCCCGATCACCATCTTCTCCTTCGCCGGCCCCCGCGTCGGCAACCTCGGGTTCAAGAAGAGGTGCGACGAGCTCGGCGTCAAGGTCCTGCGGATCGTGAACGTGAACGACCCGGTGACGAAGATGCCCGGCGTTCTCTTCAATGAGGGGGCTAGGGTTCTAGGAGGGCAGCACGAGCTGCCATGGAGCAAGGCCTGCTACGCGCACGTCGGCGTCGAGGTCGCCCTCAATTTCTTCAACGCTGGCGACCTGGCATGCGTGCACGACCTGGAGGCGTACGTCGAGCACCTCCGCAAGTGCCCTAAGGACGTCTCCGCCATTGCTTCCATGGCGAAAAGGGAAGAGGGAAGTGTGACTGGCAGGGTTGCATCAGTGTTCAATTCTTGCAGATGGCAGATGGCGGCAACGGCAATACACGCCAGCGAGGTGCTGCAGGCGCTAGGGATTTGATGTCCCCCCCATGCATGCTCTTCATTTCATGGTGATCGATCGCTGCAGCTAGATATGTATATATGCGCGCATCCTTCCTTGTATTGTTGTATTTCATGCAGTAGGTCATCCGGGATTCGAAGAACAGCTGATCAAATTAACAGCTCTTCGATGTGTACTTATATATAAATCAACCAAAATTAGCGGAACATAGGGATTTGGAGAAATCCCAAAGATACATATTCGATATATATTAATCCTAGGACGAGCAAATTAATTTTTTGGGGGGCCATTGGATGTATATGGCAATTGTGTGCTATATGGTTAGATGTTCATCCAATAGATAGGAAAAAAATGTAACTCATGTTTAAGAAAATTTCAGTTTGTGTTACAAATAGACAATTCCTTAAGATACCTTATTGACTACTGAAAAATTGTATGTCGGGACAAATTTTAAAGTTTTAATACCGTTATAGTATTTTTTAATGATAATTTCAGTCCTGCAATTTTCGTATATCTTAACTATACATCGTAGAGAATATATTCAATCAAAATTATTACGTTCTGATTGCACGCAGACTACAATATGGAACTTTTTTGAATGGAGAGAGTAGGTATTATCTCTAGAAAGAAAAATTCAAGGATCTTGCAATATATTTTTTTTTATATTGAAGCTACGGACTATATGGAGCAAGAAACATAATTTTTTTCTGGGCTCGAAATCATGATTGTGCATGAAATTGTCTATACAAAACAAATCAACTAAATTAAGCGTGATATTTTAGTCCAGTTTAAGATCACTGGCCCAAATCGCATACAAACTCCTCATGGATAATATGTGTCCCTACCATCTCCTGGCCACAGTGTGATATTTTAGCAACTTTGCTCATGGAAATTGTGGTTGCAAAAGCCGAAGAAGTGGAGTTTGCACAAATCTTGCAAGAAGCTCATCCCAACAGTGAGAAACTCTGTGAAATAATTAAAGATTATTGGGATGTTATATACAAAGTTTTGATTTTATAAGACGGAGCAAAATTACTGTGAATCATTTATTTTTCTTGGTCCTATGGTCCAATGATTTCTTACTTAAATATGTTTAGCCCGTACACATTTTATCTAACGGTACTATGATATCTTACATATATGCCAATTGCACATCAGAAGTTCTGATGATATAGCCATGTAAATGCCTTAACTGCGCAAATAATTTTGATCAATTGTTAGATATATATGTAACAGTATAACTTTTTACAAGTTCTGTTAGCCTATAATCCCGCAGAGTTGTGTTGTGGTGGCGTGAGTAGCGTCGAGTTCCGAGCCGGCACCGGCATGCATGTGGCCGCGGTGACTGCGCCCAGTTCAGTTTTTGTTTTAGGCCGAGTCTTCAGCTCGATCGTGCGTGTTACGCGGCATGGATGGAGTGGAGATCGTGCCCGGTTTGTTCGTGTATGTGTTGAGAATGGCATGGCCATATAAACCAAAAAATACCAAAAAGCAGCAAGCTTGGCTGCGCCCCCAAAATCTGCACTGTCTTGCGTTCTTGTGTTCTTCAGTGTTCGTCAGTTACTGTTCATCGTTTGGCAACGCATTTGGTCCTGAAATCCGAGTGATCTTGTGAGTGTTTGATCCAACATTTGGTATCAGAGCGCTCGTGGGAGGTTCCTAGGACGGTGATGGCGGGTGACGACGACGTCGCGAGCACGGAGGTCGACAATGGCGGCGGCGGGACTTCGCCGGCATTGCTTCCCGGCACTAGCAGCGCCGTGCGGGAGGTAGTGGTGGACCGCGTCATCAAGGAGGTTGGTGCGTCGGTGGTCTACCCCGAGCTCACACGCACCAACTACCACGAGTGGGAACTCGTGATGAAGGTTAACCTGGAGGCCTCGGGGCTCTGGGATGCGATTGACGGCGTACCTGTCGAGCACCGCGAGGATCGGTTGGCACTTGTAGCCCTTCTTCGCGCGGTGCCGGCGGAACTTCGCTCGACGCTCGCGGTGAAGGCCACGGACAAGGAAGCATGGGATGCGATCCGCGTGATGCGGATGGGCGTCGCGCGGGTCCAGGAGGCAAACGCGCAGCGCTTGATCAAGGAGTTCGAGAACATAGCCTTCAAGGACGGTGAGTCAATTGATGATTTCGCTGGGCGCATCAACGACATTGCTCGCAATCTGCGATCCTTGGGAGAGCAGGATGAGGAGCACCGGGTGGTGAAGAAATTTCTGCGCGCGCTGCCATCGAAGTTCAGTCAAATTGCCCTCTCGATCGAGTCTCTGCTCGATCTGAAGACAATGTCTGTTGAAGAGTTGGTGGGATGCCTGAGAGCAGCGGAGGATCGCTTTCTTGATGTCGACAACGTCACTGACAAGACCGGTCGTCTCCTCCTCGCGGAGGAGGACTGGCTGGCCAAGTACAAGTCGAGGCTGCAGCCGGAGTCGTCGTCGAGCGGAGACAAGGCGAACACGGGGAACCGTGGTAAGCCGAAGCACAATGCACGTTCTGACGGCGGCAACGGCGGGGTGAAGCTCACCTGCAAGGGGACTCCAAGGCGCCGAGGCAAGTGTCGAAATTGTGGCATCTACGGGCATTGGGCTCGGGAGTGCAAGAATCCACGAAGCGACAACAAGGAGGTGGCACATGTGGCGCAGCTGCGGGCGAGAGCTGCTCTCTGCTCTGGCGGAGATCGCCGTGACGCCGTCTTGTGTGACTCGAGATGGTGCATCTCCAAGAGAAAGACAAGCAACCGGTGGATTGCTGCAAAGATGTGTGGGTGCTCGACACCGGCGCG
The DNA here is from genome assembly GCA_036346145.1 of Olyra latifolia. Taxonomy (NCBI): domain Eukaryota; kingdom Viridiplantae; phylum Streptophyta; class Magnoliopsida; order Poales; family Poaceae; genus Olyra; species Olyra latifolia. The sequence goes on from CM070531.1 coordinate 45,183,924, forward strand.
AGCAACCACATGACTGGGAGCAGGTCTGCGCTCACCTCTCTCGACGAGGGCGTGCGTGGATCGGTGCGGTTCGGCGACGGCTCCGTCGTTGAGATCAACGGGCTAGGCTCCGTGCTGCTGCAGACGAGAGGGCATGGACACAAGGTGCTCACTGAGGTATATTACATCCCCAAACTCAAATCTAATATCATTAGCTTGGGTCAATTGGAAGAAGGGGGGTGTCGGATAGAGATCGGAGATGGTGCCTGCAAGGTGTTTGATCAAGGGAATGTTCTGTTAACCTGTGCTACTCGTGCCAGTAATCGTCTGTATCTCATGAAGATTCAATTGGGAGTACCTGTGTGTCTTGCAATGGCTAATGATCATGCATGGTTGTGGCATATGCGCTATGGGCATCTAAATTTTCGAGCTCTGAGAGAGCTTGGCATGAGGAAGCTGGTGAAGGGGATGCCGGTGGTCAATAGGATAGAAGAATTTTGTGATGGATGTGCACTGGGAAAGCAACATCGAAGCCCATTCCCGCAGGTGGCGGGGTATCGTGGCGAACATGCTCTTGATCTGTTTCATGCTGATTTGTGTGGGCAGATCAGGCCATGTACGCCGAGGGGAAGAAATTACTTCTTATTGATCGTCGATGATCACAATCGTTTCATGTGGATTGAGCTGTTAAAATCAAAGTCAGATACATTCCTGTATTTTAAGAAGGTGAAGGCTTTGGTAGAAAATGAGCGTGGTGGACGGCTCAGAGCTTTTCGATCAGACAGGGGTGGTGAGTTCAATTCAGTGGAGTTTGAATCGTTCTGTGATGAACATGGCATAAAACACTTCACTACTGCTCCCTATTCACCACAGCAGAACGGCGTTGTCGAACGTCGTAATAGAACAGTAGTGGAAATGGCTCGCTGCATGCTCTAAAGCAAGAAGATGCCAGCTTATTTTTGGGGTGAGGCAGTAAAGGCTGCTGTATATATACTCAATCGTGCACCCACAAGAAGTTTGATTGGGAAGACCCCTTATGAAGCATGGTATGGCAAGAAGCCTGAGGTGCACCACATGCGCACTTTTGGCTGTTTGGCACATGTCAAGCCTGTTGGACCAGAGGGGAACAAGCTATCTGATCGATCTCAGCCTATGGTGCTACTTGGAAATGAAACAGGAACCAAGGGATATAGGGTGTATGATCTAGTATCCAAGAAGGTACATGTCACCTGTGATGTTATCTTTGAGGAGCAGAAGGCTTGGAACTGGGGTGTTGATGATGTAAAAGAAGCAAAAGAACCAACCACATTCAGTGTGGAGTACTACACAGTTGCAAGGAGTGAGACAGATCCAGCTGGGAAGGCAGAAATTTCAGATGCCCCAAGTTTAGTGTTCACTCCAGGGCAAACATCAGTGTCACCTACAACCCCTTCAGAACCTAGGATCAGGTTTGCAACACCACCAACTGCACAAGAGTTTGATTCAGAAGGAGTACCCCAACACTTTAGAACTCTGAAGGATCTGATGGATTGCACAGAGGAGGTTGAGGGCCAAGAGTATAGCTACATGTGCTCTATAGCAGCTGAAGAGTCAGCAAATGTGGAGGAACCTATGTCTGAACCTGCTTGGTTTGAAGCAATGGTCAGTGAAATGAGATCAATCATGGACAATGAAACTTGGGTGATTAGTGAACTTCCAAAAGGACACAAGGCAATTGGGCTAAAGTGGGTATATAAGGTGAAGAAGGACCCAAATGGTAATGTAATCAAGTACAAGGCATGACTTGTTGCAAAAGGATATGCTCAAAAGCAAGGGATTGACTTTGAAGAGGTATTTGCACCGGTTGCCAGACGTGAAACAGTCCGAGTGTTCTTTGCACTAGCAGCACATTGTGGTTGGCAGGTTCACCATATGGATGTGAAATCAGCCTTTCTCAATGGTGAATTGACAGAGGAGGTGTATGTCCAGCAACCGCCAGGTTTTGTTGATGACAAGAACAGTGGATTGGTGTTGAAACTCAGAAAAGCTTTGTATGGATTGCGTCAGGCTCCAAGGGCCTGGAATGCAAGACTGCATAAGGAACTAAATCTGCTTGGCTTTGTTCAAAACCCAGAAGAACCGGCTGTGTATAAACGTGGTCAAGGCAAAGATCTGTTGCTGATTGGGGTTTATGTTGATGATATCATAATCACTGGACCAAGTGAGAAAGAGATTGAAATCTTCAAATCTCAAATGAAGAAGAGTTTCAGCATGAGTGACCTAGGCTTGTTGAGCTACTATCTTGGCATTGAGGTGCATCAGGGTGGAGGAGAGATCACAATCTGCCAAAGTGCATGTGCTGAAAAATTGCTAAAGTCAACAGGCATGTATGGCTGCAATCCTTGCAATATACCAATGGAAAATAGACTGAAATTGAGTAAGAAGGATGGTGAACCATTCAATGATGTAACCCTGTATCGAAGTGTTATAGGTAGTTTGAGATACTTGGTTAACACAAGACCAGATCTTGCTTTTTCAGTAGGAGCTGTCAGCAGATACATGGAGGCTCCAACCTTGAAGCATTGGGCAGCGGTTAAACAAATCCTAAGGTATATAGCAGGGACAATGAACTATGGGTGTTGCTACAGGAAGGCTGAACTCACTGAACCAGTTTTGGTGGGTTACAGTGACAGTGATCATGCAGGAGATGTGGATGATCGCAAGAGTACAAGTGGCTATGTGTTTTTCTTGGGGTCAAGCTTGATCACATGGACTTCGCAGAAGCAAAGAGTAGTAGCACTATCTTCATGTGAGGCTGAATACATGGCTTGTGCAGCTGCAGCTTGTCAAGGGGTTTGGCTTACTAGATTGATTGCAGAACTGTCAGGACAGAAGATGCAGAGTCTGAAACTTCTTGTCGACAACAAGTCAGCAATTGCTTTGAGTAAGAATCCGGTGTACCATGACCGGAGTAAGCATATTGACACTCGTTTTCACTATATCCATGAATGCATTCAGGATGGCAGGGTTGAGATCGAGCATGTTGGAACCGATGGCCAGTTAGCTGATGCTCTGACAAAGGCACTTCCAAGGGTGCGATTCATTGAGTTGCGTCAGCGACTCGGTGTCGTATGTCTACGTCGGGATTAGGGTGGTGAATGTTAGCCTATAATCCCGCAGAGTTGTGTTGTGGTGGCGTGAGTAGCGTCGAGTTCGGAGCTGGCACCAGCGTGCATGTGGCCGCGGTGACTACGCCCAGTTCAGTTTTTGTTTTAGGCCGAGTCTTCAGCTCGATCGTGCGCGTTACGCGGCATGGATGGAGTGGAGATCGTGCCCGGTTTGTTCGTGTATGTGTTGAGAATGGCATGGCCATATAAACCGAAAAAATACCAAAAAGCAGCAAGCTTGGCTGCGCCCCCAAAATCTGTACTGTCTTGCGTTCTTGTGTTCTTCAGTGTTCGTCAGTTACTGTTCATCATCTGGCAACGCATTTGGTCCTGAAATCCGAGTGATCTTGTGAGTGTTTGATCCAACAAGTTCGAGTGGTGCGTCTGCATGCATGCTACTGCAAGAACAATGCAAATCTCAAAGCTCGGAGTGACTGATCATCATGACATCTAACACGTATCTTTCCTATCAAAACTATGAAAGAATAAACATACACCTCTAGATTTAAAACACGTCACTGAGTTTAGTGATAGTGGGCCTACTGATCTTTTATATACTCCTATAAGAGGAAATTCGAAACATATTAAGTTGTACGACGTTAATTACTGTTAATTACTAATGTTGGTATAGATTAATGACCATGCGGTGTTTGATTACTTCCTAATTAACCATCCTTGGCTGAAAGGATTTTAATTTGTAGACTTGGGTTTTGAAGCAACGTTACCAAAAGGTAATTAGTATAATAGTTGTTGATGTGAAACTTTTTATGTTAGACATTCATCTTAACCATATTTTTTACAGCTGCGAACTACATAATTGTCGAAACACACACAAATCTCTAGCTAGACTGACTCAAATATGTCTAAAACCACTCACACAAGGAGATGTCGACCCAAGCACTGAGCAATCACGCATGGTCCACTTGGAAACCCTATCCTGTAGTCACTCTCGGTGACTTTCTCGAGAGGTGACTGATCATCGATGCGGAGCCACTGATACTCATGTCATGGCTGATCAGTGTCGTACTTTACGGAAGAGGCAACAAGCAGGTGCTCAGAAATCAGCAGCTCTTGGCTTGTATTCGATCGTGGGAACGCGCGATGGCCAGTATGAATGATCGACGTCCGACGTTGGCCGGTAGCTCATGCTCCATGCCCTCCTCACTTACGTCTCTTTCCCCTGCAGGTCATAGTCAATGATATACCTAGCTAGCGTTAACCTATATTTTTTATTCCTGGAGTCAATTGAACTATCCGAGCAACCAGGGCTCCTTTGCGTCTCCCCTTGCTGAATTTCAAGGATCTTATGGAGGTCGTGGCGCGGGAGGGAGGGGGGGGGGGTGGCAAGTTTCACCTGATAAGGCCATGACTGGAGGTAGAAGTGGCGCATAAATGATCCAAGCACATCGGTAAATATTATTTTGTGACGGATCAAAAACCGGAAAACTGACACTAATAACTAATAACAGTTGTGAGCCGGCACAGGTGACCAGTGTTTTGGTGTAGTGCATATAAGATTCCTATCTTTATGTCTTGCAAATGTGCACGAACATATAAAAATTAATGTGACCAAAGATTAATTACAGATCAGAGATATTGAAAAAGCTGGCACCACAAATTGTTGGCATGAACATCTCAAATCGCTGATATTCAATCGAGTCATCGTCTCAATGAATTGTTCAATCACTTGACATCTTTTCAGCCCGTACGCTGCTCTCACGAGGCCAGACATGGTAGCGCGCCGAACGGCGAATCCTCAAATTCCCATGGTCCAACAGAAGGCCCTACAGGGGCATCTTCAATATTGCCCTAATCAGGGTGGTACAAATTTACTGTTAAGGATAGATAGCATTACTTGCGAACATGATATTACAACCGGTTCTAAACCTCTTTCACAACCGGTTTTGGAACCGGTTATAAGCTACTGGGAGTAATACTCCCGGGTGTCACAACCGGGTCCACGAACCGGTAGTAGTGTTAGCAAAAGTTAGAAATATATTGGGAGAAGTGGGATTTTAACCCAGGACCTCACACCCTCTCCTCGTGACCCATGCCTCACCCTTCTAGCCAATCCACCCACGCGTGCTCTCTGATGAGAATAGGACAATCATTTCTTTTAGCATTTCGAAAATAGGGATTCTACAACCGGTTGGGGGCATGAACCGGTTGTAGAACCCAATTTCTACAACCGGTTCGTGTCTCCAACCGGTTGTAGAAGTCCACAACTGGTTGGGGATATGAACCGGTTGTAAAAATTGGGCTCTACAACCAGTTCGTGTCCCAAACCAGCTGTAGAAGCCCTCTCTTGGCTTCTATCCTAACGAACCAGTACTGGTGCACCATCACAACGGGTTGATATCCAACCGGTAGTGATATGTCGGTAGTAATGCCTAGTTCTCTAGTAGTGTAGCTAGACTAGAGTCCACCCAAAATGTTGATGGCATGTTTCAGTTCCGGTTTAATTTAATCAGAAATAATTCACATGTTTTAGTTATACCAACAAAAAATGAATCGCTATTACGATATATTATTGAATGTTTTGTATTTTGTCCCTATTATAGATAACAGAGACATTAGTCGCGCGGAGCATTAGAATTTAATTTTGATAAATAAAAAGAGTCAAATCTAATATCAAGAAAATGCCAAAAATCATTTTTATAATTTATCAAAGTTTCAACCGTTGATATTATTTTAAATTTTCTATTGAATTAATTATTGCTCTAACCGATTAATTAAAATTACGAAAAACATTCCAAGACTAGAAAGCGTGAACAATTATGCAAATATATTTTTTTTCAGAGGGGTGCATGCAATTTTTTTTTCTCTTGGTTTAGATGAATGCACGTCACATGCATTCTGTGTGCATCTGTATATGTGTGTCACGTACATTGCCATGTGATAATTTTTTTTAATAATGGAAGTATAATTTTCAATATCTACATCAACCAGGGATACATACGACCATACATTGTCTACAGAGATCCAAGTGGAAATCAATTTTGTTGTGATATATGCAACATTATTGTCTCCCTAATTGATCTCCTTTTT